>CM033633.1:8194955-8518167 GCA_019453435.1 Rhinogobius similis | reverse complement strand
TCAGAGGTTTACTTCGGTTTGAATTGAATAAAGCAGAACTAATGTTAGGCAAAGATGTGTGACTGTTTTAGGAATCAAACTTTGGAATGAGCTCAGTGATGAATTTAAGTTAATAAACACTCTGTCAAAATTTAAAAAACTCTAAAAATGAAATAATTAATACATATAAATTATTGTTATAAATTAAAAGTTGTATAAGAGAGAGTGGAATTCTAAGTTTAAGATAAAACGTAGTGGATTTCTCTTTTTTTTGTTTCTGTTTTTATGTCTGTATTGTTGACTTTGTATAATATTCAGGATGGGCTTATATAAGCAATTTGCTTCAGCCCAATCCTTTTGGTTGCAAACAGATGTAGTTTTTTCTCTATTGTATATAATTTTGTTTTGTTTTTGGACAGCCAAATAAACTCATTCATTCATTCATTCATTCATTCATTCATTCATTCCAATGTTTTGCAGGTGAACAGTTACAGAAACAGAGCTCATCTTGGGCTCAATATTTTTTTCTAT
Source organism: Rhinogobius similis (assembly GCA_019453435.1). Lineage (NCBI taxonomy): Eukaryota > Metazoa > Chordata > Actinopteri > Gobiiformes > Gobiidae > Rhinogobius > Rhinogobius similis. The sequence continues at coordinate 8,517,657 of CM033633.1, read as the reverse complement.
ACGGTTGTTCAGTAATTGTAAATTGATATGCAAAAACCCCCTAATGCTTTAATGCTCATCATGTCAGTAGGGCTGGGCGATGCGGTGATAAAAATCGAATCGTGAGCTCGTGCCTGTGACAATCTGCTATTTTTGTGAAATCGTCGTATCGTGATTCACTGTTTCTATCTGTTCATACACACTTTTTCTCCTGTTGTTTAGCCTTCCACAAACATCAAATGCAACTCAATGCACCAAAACGCGACTAAAAGCCACAAAGATACACTCAAAAGTGACAAAAATCTGCCATGACACAATGCACCAAAAGCATAACAAAAACATGACTAAAAGTGACGTGTTTAAATATGACAAACACAACTCAATGTGACAAAAAACAGCGACTATTTAAATTCTATCGTTAAAAACATAAATCGCCAAATCTAATCACAATCGCAAGACGTGTCAGAAAAATCACAATTAGATATTTTTCCTAAATCATGCAGCTCTGTTAAAGACAATAGAAAAATACAAAGTGAACAACAATCGTGATAAAAATCGAAATCATGATCTGGCCCCAAGAAAATCGCGATAAGCATTTTTTGCTGTATCGCCCAGCCCTACATGTCAGTGTTCTTTATTCCAGATTTCATGACGATGTGACACTGTGACTATAGCACCACCTTCCAAATACTGTCAAAAAAGGGTTTTCGGGGGTGTTGGGACCAGACGGGGCAAAGTTGAAATGGCTCAAGGTTTATACTTTTTTAAATATTTTCTCGTGTTTTAGATTCAAACTTGAGGTGTCAGTCGTTTGTGTTTAGGATCACCCAGGTCCCAGGAAGCTTAAACATTGAGTTTTTGGAGCATTTTTAATCTTCCTGGGGGGCTGTGTGACCCTGTAATTTGACCTTGATCTTGAGGCCGACTGTGGGGGAAAAGTGACTCAGAATCTCAGGTGACCATTTATTGATCGGTTTGTTTTGAAATTTAATAAACACTTAGAGTTGGGATCCTCAGCAAGAACATTTGAATCAATTTCATCTCTGATATTCTGGAGCAAGTTAGATGTAATATTTTAACTATTAATTTGAAAAGGCAAAACTAAATATTATAGGCTAATTATTTATTCTGCCAAGTCTTCTTCTGTATTTAAAGATAAACTACACTTTTAGACGAGGACTGAGGCTCTGTACCGTTGCAAACTCTTGTGTTGAGCCGTCTGAACTTATAACAGTAACATATGCTTCAGTTTTCTGTTGACTACTTTGACTTAGTGTAGTTTGAGGGAGATTCTCTGTGTCCCTGACTCAAAAACAAGATGCTGAGAAACACTTACCACTCTGGCAAATATTAGCTTCACTAATTAGATTGTAATGTTGATTTATTTACAAATATAGAACAAGCTTTATTTATACAAAATAATAATAATAATAATGTTTAGTGTTACCAATATTAAATAAATGTAAGTCAAACGTATGTGTGTGGTGCAGCAGGAGCTGAATGATTCACTGGGGGTGCTGGAGGTGGTGTTTCTGATAGTCACTGTCTATTCAGGACCCTGTCCAGGCCCATTCTGATGGAGCCTGGTGGAGGTTCTCCGTCAGCACTGTCACTCCTCCACCTTTTCCCTTGAACAGGTGCTCTCATTTCCAGAACAGATAGTTCCTAATATAGTGCAAACTCTGGGTGCACACTCTTTAAACCATGTGTTCAGATGGAGCAGCCGCTTAAACTAAAATGATCTCCGTAAAATTTACGGAGGAGAGCTGTAATCTCAGAGTGGAATCTTTCATGACGCATCAAGGAACAACTTGTACTCAGAGTTCACAGAAGGAAACCTTGTACTATTTTTCATGAAGCCATCTTGATTGACTAAACATAAATAAACAATATCTACTTTTATGATAAGGGTGTGGTGGTTACTTAAACGTGGTACTGTGCAATCATTTTTGTTCCTCATATTTTTATTTAGACTTTTATTGTGAGCTTTCTTTTTCAACATCAATAACAACCAATTACTGATCTCCCAGAGGGGACTCTGAAATCTGTTCAGTTAAGGATTAAATGGCATAGTTTAGACTGGATTAGAAATTGCTGTCATTGTCTGAACTACATTTATTAACTGACACCCCAGTTTCTATTTCATTTCAGTATTTTAAGGCAGGTTTATAGTTTCTTTTCTATTAAACGACTCCCTGTAATGTTTACACTGTATGGAGTGCCCACAGCAACATAACTCATCATGTGGAAAATCTAGCCATCAAGCAGAATTTACAGTGAGTCTTGCTCAACAGGTTCACCCAGTGGGTTGTCCTCACTACACTACACACTTAAGTAAGTAAGAGTCATTTATTCTCATTTATTTAATTTACATGTATATAGTATATGTTTATTTTATTTCTGTATTAACAATCAGTCAAAAGATCTGAATATACCTGCAGTTATTATTAGGGACAGAATAATTAAGTTGGTTTTAGTTATGGGAGGACAATATTATGGGATAGAAAAAGACATACAATATGCACAATATGTAAAACAATGCTGCTGTGCCTTTACATCCATTTTTATCTGTGCAGACAAAACCTTGTCTGCTATATAAAATATTAAACTCCAAGATGACAAAAAATACAATATATTATGTAGCTTTAGTATTTGATGACTGAATGTACAGTAACATTCATTTTTTGTACCTAAAAATGAAAGTGTATCAACTACATAACTTTAATGTTAACTTACACTTCCAAAATTGCACAAAATATAAATCTTAAAATTGTCATGACTGCAGAATGTTATTATATTTTCTCTCTCTCTCGCTCTCTCACTATATATAGATGATGATCTTATGTTAATTTTTTAACTGAATCTTTGGTCGTGGCATTAAGTGAAAAAATGCGTGTCTTGTTCCTGTTGACGCTCATGGCTCTGCTCTGTGGAGTGATTGGTTTTGAATTCGTGAAGAGCCCATTTTGGAGTCATCAGGTGATCACAGAGAGAGCCATCCTAAATGTCACCACACACGCCTGTCGCGCTGTGGCTGAAGCTGATGGCTTGGGCTTCACTTTTCCTGTAAGATCCATGTTAACAAATCCATGTCAGAATGCATTTTTCTAACTCAGAGCATGTTGTGGTCATTTGAGCTCAAATGAATGTGTTTTGTGACAGGGATCTCTCACCATAGAAAGTGTACTGGCGGCATGTGCAGCACGGGAAGCAGGGAGGGCTTTTGGCATGAACATGCTTCTCATTAAAAGCTGGAATGCAGCAGTCGATGTGAATCTACTTTCCTCACGTCGACATTTTGATGCTGAAACTTTTAATGAAGGAAAAAAGCTCATCACAGACGGATTAGACGCCGTGAAGGCCAACATCAAGAGAGACAGCATGTTGTCTGCAAGATTAAACCTTGGAGAAATCTTACATACTTTACAGGTGATGGTGTGGTTTTCAGATTAGCCGTGCCCTTAATAATAAACCATAACATGTTTTTGTCAAATTATTTAGGATTTCTACAGTCACAGCAACTGGATTGAAATGGGAAATGACAGTCCAAATTCAAATGTAATCAGAAAACAGGATAGCATTGGCACAATAGCAGGTGCAGCAAATATTAAATATATGAGATGATTTAAAGAAAAATAACAAAAGTATTCTTAAACCTAAATTGGTTTTATTATTATGACTTTGTCTGTAAGATAAAAACAGGCCAACCTGTCGCGACTGTAAAGGAGATGATTGCACCAACAACATTTTAGAAGATATCCTCAATGAAAAAGTCCTGACCTCAGGCTATTTTATCACTAAACCACTAGGTAGGCATAACATTCTTACAGTTTTTATAACATTCATTTTGGTCAATTTAAGATGTATTTGACAACATCTAATCTGTTTTGTTCCTCACAGGAAAGGGAAAGTGCAGTCACGGTGGATTTCTAGATCCATCCGCATTGTTTACACCTAAAGGTGGAATAAACAAGGACACTTCAACATCAAGTCATGGCCGCCTGCACGATCAGGCTGCTAGTGTCGCTGTAGCTGCCTCCTCTGAGCTGCTGAACGATGTGCGTGGAGCGGCAGGAGACAAAGAGTTTCTACGGTACAACACAAAACCAGCTCACTTTTACAGTGTCTGTGTGCAGAAGTCACAAGTCATTCACCATTTAAAAAAAAAAAAAAAACTTTGAAAAAAGGGAATACATTTTTTTGTTGGTATTAAAGAAGGCATAATATTATTTGTTCCTCTGTCCACAGAATGTTGGGGATTATCCCTGGAAAAGCCCTGTGTTTTGTGATCGACACAACAGGAAGTATGGGTAATGATATTACAGCAGTGAAGGAAGTCACTTCAGAAATAATAAATAAAAGAGTGGGAACAAAGAATGAGCCTTCAGCTTATATCCTCGTGCCTTTTAATGACCCTGGTAAATTTTACAGTCTTACTGTTGCGCCTACGACTGTTACACTCATGACACTGAACTTATCCTTTATCTCTGTTATTAATTATGTATTTTAGACTTTGGCCCACTAATGAAGACTACTGACGCTAATGAATTCAAAAATGCCATTAATGCACTGACTCCAAACGGTGGCGGAGATGAACCTGAAATGGCTCTTTCTGGATTGCAGGTGATGCCTCAAATTTTAAAAAGCGCTTAAAAAAAAAAATCCATAAACGTTGACTCTTTTGTTTACAGCTGACTCTAACAAATGCCCCTGTTGGCTCTGAGATTTATCTCTTCACTGATGCTGGAGCGAAGGACACTCATCTGAAAAGTACAGTGACTGCATTAATAGAAAGGACAACATCTGTGGTAAACACTTTACTTCTGTTTTAAACCCAGTTTTGTGAAGCAAACCCAAAAACCTATGTAAAAGTTTTGCTTTTTCACATTACTCACTTTTAGGGACAATTTCATGATTAACCTGTACAGTCATGTCTTTGGGCGGTGGGAGGAGCCGGAAAACCCGGAGAGAATCCACGGTAACACGGGAGGACATGCAGACTCCACCCAGCCAGTGTACAAGGACCTGGCTGTTGCTTCGGGAGGCCAGGCTGTGGAATTGACAAAAATCAGCTTTTTGGGGTGGTCTGGGACCAATGCTGTTTATTGGAAGGCACTCTCAGTCACAAATGTGGTACAGTCCAAACCACTAACTTTATTGTAAATATTTAAAGGAGATGTGCTTTTTCGTGTATTTAGTATTGGACTGTAATAAAACAGATAATAATTGATCTGAGAATTTTAGAACACCACATGTATCACTTGCAGTCTTAATGTTCAAATAATCAGAACTACAGGGATGGGGTGGAGATACAGGTGAGCACTCGGGCCTCAGTGGCAGGACAATACAGGATTACACAAACATGTAGTTTGAATCCATCAAAATGTAACAAAAATGTAATTTGGCATAAAATGTCCTATTTAAACACACACATTAAACAAACTATCCACTCTCCAAGGTGACCCTTCTACAGGCCATCAGAAACCCTGGAAAGTTAGAAAACTTCACGTTCACAGTGGACGAAACTGTGACAAACCTCACCATCTACATAACTGGGACCAACAGGGACTTCATGCTCATCAGCCCGACACGTGAGTTTCATTTTCAATAAAAAAGAAATGTCAAGTGAAGCCAAGACAGGGCAAATATTTACTTACAGATCTCCAAAAGTTTCTCCAACACACCCAATTCAAATCCAACATATATCTTTTTAAAGTATACTGTCTTATACTTCTTATCTTCCACTCTCAGTTGCTCACTAATGAAGTCAGAGGTCCTTTGAATGATTCAGGATAACTGCACAGAAAAGAACAAAAAACGACTTGACTAACCTCCTCTGAACCACTCTCTGGTCTCCGTCTGGTCTTAGGTGTGGTTCAGGACGGCACTACCTCAAATGGATCACTCATCACTTCAGCTGTGGCTGCTGGAAACCTCCAAGCTTTAACAGTGAAAATAGAAGTGGGATTGTGGGAAATGCGGATGCGTTCAACAAAGCCCTACTCATTAAAGATCACAGGTAGGACTGTAAATGTTACAGGGCTGTATTCATTCTTATCTATCATGAAAATTATGTTCAATTTATTTGTTTATCTATTGTCTTTTTTTTTTTTATTGAGCTGAGACTCTCTATCAGGACGTACCCAGAACTTTAAAAACAGTACCCACAAACAAACTAGAATTCGGTGCATGCAATTGACTATGTAATATTATATTCTGTATTGTAGCCCAGACTCCCATTGACTTTTTCTTCAGCTTTATGGAGCCAATAGAAGGCCCTTCTGAGGGATACATTGCAGTTGAAAATCGGCCAAAAGCAGGTACAAAGTAGGTGTGTGTAATATAAATTGCATGTTGAGTAACGCTGTTGTTTTGAACTCGTCGCAGGAACTAACGCCACCATGTCCTTAACACTACTTGGGAGTGACACGGCCAATGTCACCGAAGTTGATCTTGTTTCTTCATCCGGGCTTGGGCAAGTTAAAGGCACAGTTACTAGTCAGGACAACGGGGAATACTTGGTCCAGTTTGACACAATCCCATCCCAGGAGTTTACTGTAGTTGTGAAGGGGCAGAACAGCAAAAGTTCAACCAGATTTGATCAACCGGTGACTTTCCAGCGACAGTCCACGACCAACATCAAAGCCTCATCTGTCTCGGTCACCACTGTAAGTACTAAAATATCAATCCTGCTTTTGTAGAGGGTGTTAGAAAACAACTATGTGCAAAAATGATAACTGGGAAATACCTTCTTTTCATTTTAGAGTAAAAAAACTAAGATCATTGAACCAGGCGGAATCTTGTCTGTGAACTTCACTGTCTCCAACAATGGTTCAGGAGGAACTTTTACCATCAGAGCCACAAACGATCAACGCTTTAGTACATCTTTTCCCCAGACTTTAGAGGTGGCGAGCGGCAGCAGCACTGTTGGCACGCTGCAGCTGCAAGCTCCCAGTAACACAGAGTCTGGTACTCAGGTCACACTGACCATAGAGGCTGAGTCACCAGGTGCAGATGTGAACTATGCTGTGTTAACTGTCACTGTCCTCAAAGAGGTAATTGGTACTAACTATAGAATCTATGCTAAAAAAGAAAAGAAAATGAAGGTGCACTATGTAACTTTTCTGGTAGGAGGTCTGCAACTTTCTCTTTTCCTCTTTTTTCAATACCAATTAAAAAAAAAAAAAAACATCGCCAGTGGAGTAAATGCAAAATAGGTTAAAGTAATGCTGTGGAACATTCAAATAAATAACATCATGGACACTTGCAGGTGTATCCTCCACCAGAAATGTTTGTAGTGCTCCCTTTAAGAGTTGTTGTAGTTGTTTGGTTTGAGATGACATTTATGGGCCAAATTATCTAAAATGGGGAAAGGAACTATTACTAAAGTTTTTATGTTGACAGTGGTGTGGTTTAATAAATACAACGGGTCTCCAGCAGCAAACACTGTAATCTCATTTTAGAATCTGAAAACAATCACAATTTATGGTTTTATACTTCTCCAGGTGACGGATGTGACTCGTCCTGTTTGTGAGCTGCTCAGTCTGCGGGACAATTGCACAGAAATGTGTAGTAGCTCCACCTGGCAGCTCTCTGTTCTGTTGAGTGATGGGGAAAATGGCACCGGTGTCGAGAGAGTGTATCACAGACAAGGCAACGGTACTCTCAATATCACTGTAAATGCTGACAACAACACCGAGGCGTCATATGAAGCCCCCTGCTGCTCCTCCACAGTGGAGATAATCGCTGTAGATGTTGTAGGCAACGTAGGCTCCTGTTCTTTCACAACTCGAGCAGCAAGCAGCGCCATGGCACCAACAAATGCACCGACTACCACACCAAAAAGTACAACCACTGCTGCACTGTCTACGGCTCCAAAACTCCACCTGTCCTCTCTCCTCTGTTTCCTCATCACTGCAATGCTTGCTATTCAGCTAAAATAATAAGACCTGGGTTAACAACAAACATTATTGATTAGAATAAAGGATAAAGGATGTACATTAAAGGGCCTATGACAGGTTAGACTACTCCTGTAACTAAAATACAAGTAAGATAAATATATTCCAACTTTTGCTAAGAATAATTATACATTTTATCATTTTTAGCTGTTATTTTAGTTTTGTAATATCACTTCCTGGTTGTAAACGATGACATCACGCTAGGGAATTACTTCGAACACTGGACTAAAACTCAGCTAATGTCAGAGATTTTTTTGTCCGACAAATCAAAATATATGTGAACACCTTTATTTTGTTGAATTAATGTTTTAAGGGTAATTTAAGTTGTTGATTTTGGGTAAATTATGCATAATCTTTGGATGGAGTGAGTCGCCCCGGTGTGATGTCATCAGTTTTTTACTTCCTGTAATTTTAAACAGATTTTTCAACTTTTCTCCACCAACTACAACTTGACTGGTGTAAAACAGTACATTTTATGTTCAATACGTATTAATACACCAAATAAAATCAAAAATTGAAATTCATTAAAACCTGTTATACGCACTTTAAGCATTTTTTATTAAACCTTTAATATCTTAAAACTACTTCTTGTTATTTTTCTTTTAATGAAAACTAAAAGAAATGCAAAATGAACTGCATTTCATAACAGTTAAGAGAGCATTCATTTTTATACAACTGAATCATATGTGTGTACATTATTTATACCAGGAGGGGGCGACAAAATGTCAGCACATATATTCAATACTTTAATGAGCTCCTTCTGGTTAAAAGGCACAACAAAACTGAAACTGTGGGACATTAGCCGTCATGCTGTGAACACATCATATAGAGAGAGGTTTTGGGTTCCTGTTGTTGTTTGTGGATTCTGACAATCCACAGTCAAGACAATAACATCTTCTGTCATACTTAACATGTTCTATGTTGTCATGAATACATCCACAATGTAACGGCTGTCAGTAAAATAAATGTGAAAACGCTTGACAATTACTGCCTTTAAAGGTCTCCATGGAGATGTTATTGCTTTGCCTGGATGTTCCACATTAAACTTATCTATCATCATTCTTCAATCACATGTGTTTAAAAAATGCCTTGAAAAACATGCATTATTTTTGTGAGCAGACCTTTTCAGCTATCTCGACACAAAAAGCTCCTGACGAGCTACTTTACACAGTTCCTCAACATGACACTTTAATTGTAATGTTTTACCTCACTTGAAAAGGAGATGTGTCCCTCAAAGATGACCCTGTTGACTAAAAGATAGATGACAGACTTTTTGGCAAAATATAAACACATACGCTGGTGGTGGTGAAAATAAACCTGAAAACCTGAAAGAAAATGTGACTCTATAAATATGATGCTGTGATGTAGAGGTGGTGCTGGTGTAGAGGAGGGCTGGTGTAGAGGAGGGCTGGTGTAGAGGAGGGCTGGTGTAGAGGAGGGCTGGTGTAGAGGAGGGCTGGTGTAGAGGAGGGCTGGTGTAGAGGTGATGCTGGTGTAGAGGAGGGCTGGTGTAGAGGTGGTGCTGGAGTAGAGGAGAGTTGGTGTAGAGGAGGGCTGGTGTAGAGGTGGTGCTGGTGTAGAGGTGGTGCTGGTGTAGAGGTGGTGCTGGTGTAGAGGAGGGCTGGTGTAGAGGAGGGCTGGTGTAGAGGAGGGCTGGTGTAGAGGAGGGCTGGTGTAGAGGTGGTGCTGGTGTAGAGGAGGGCTGGTGTAGAGGAGGGCTGGTGTAGAGGAGGGCTGGTGTAGAGGTGGTGCTGGTGTAGAGGAGGGCTGGTGTAGAGGAGGGCTGGTGTAGAGGAGGGCTGGTGTAGAGGAGGGCTGGTGTAGAGGTGGTGCTGGTGTAGAGGAGGGCTGGTGTAGAGGTGGTGCTGGTGTAGAGGAGGGCTGGTGTAGAGGTGGTGCTGGTGTAGAGGTGGTGCTGGTGTAGAGGAGGGCTGGTGTAGAGGAGGGCTGGTGTAGAGGTGGTGCTGGTGTAGAGGTGGTGCTGGTGTAGAGGTGGTGCTGGTGTAGAGGAGGGCTGGTGTAGAGGTGGTGCTGGTGTAGAGGAGGGCTGGTGTAGAGGTGGTGCTGGTGTAGAGGAGGGCTGGTGTAGAGGTGGTGCTGGTGTAGAGGAGGGCTGGTGTGGAGGTGGTGCTGGTGTAGAGGAGGGCTGATGTAGAGGTGGTGCTGGTGTAGAGGAGGGCTGATGTAGAGGTGGTGCTGGTGTAGAGGAGGGCTGGTGAAATGTTTTTAATGCACTGTAAAGCACTTTGTGTTACATTTTATGTATGAAAAGCGCTATATAAATAAAATTTGATTTGATGATATACATAAAGAAAAAAATACATTCATATTTCGAGTAATATATCAAAGTAAAACATAATAAGAAACTTAAAAAAGAAAAAAACCAAAAAACCCAACAAATCTTATTCATACATTTGATTAGAGGCGAGGGGTGTGTAATGGTGTGTGTAGCCCATGAATTTATGGCTGCCTATATTTTGACCATTATTATAAGTTTTTGTTTGTTATTTGGTGAGTAGATACTCTATATACTCCGCACGTACACTCAGTATATACACTCAGCATATACACTCAGTATATACACTCAGCATATACACTCAGTATATACACTCAGTGTATACACTCAGTATATACACTCAGTGTATACACTCAGTATATACACTCAGCATATACACTCAGTATATACACTCAGCATATACACTCAGCATATACACTCAGTACATACACTCAGCATATACACTCAGTATATACACTCAGTATATACACTCAGCATATACACTCAGCATATACACTCAGTACATACACTCAGCATATACACTCAGTATATACACTCAGCATATACACTCAGCATATACACTCAGTATATACACTCAGTATATACACTCAGTATATACACTCAGTGTATACACTCAGTATATACACTCAGCATATACACTCAGTATATACACTCAGTGTATACACTCAGTATATACACTCAGCATATACACTCAGTATATACACTCAGCATATACACTCAGTATATACACTCAGTATATACACTCAGCATATACACTCAGTATATACACTCAGCATATACACTCAGCATATACACTCAGTATATACACTCAGTAGCCTTTATGTATGTGGCCCAGTAGAGGTCAGTCTAATAAGGTTTAATGGAAATACGAAAGTGAAAATTTAAAATGCAAAAGTCTTGCAAAAGATTCTGCGACGCCCTTTTCACGAAGAACAGCGACTGCACCATGGCAGGTACGTAAAAGTTGTTATTTTTATAATTTAATCCTTAATACAGTTTTTAAGTACATGCTGGGGTAAACTGACATTTTATCACAGTATTTTCTTTCTGCTGATTTGTTTAGGACGTGTTCTCACTTGTCAGGGATTATTTTTTCGTCGACTCGTCAAACGAGTATTTCTATTGTATATTTAGACATTTTAAATACATCACCAGCCAAATAAAGGTTGACATGCGGTGATCGAAGGCTTTCCGATAAGATATTTATGAATAAAGTGTATTATTGTTCAAATCAGCAATGATCTATTCTTTTTAAAAAACATTTTTAATGTTTCTACATTCATGCTGTTCTTGAACTGTGCGTTGCAACACTGGAATGTATTTCAGAGTCTGTACTGTTCAGTGAAGAATTAGTCGATTATCAATTTTTAGAGTTAGTTATTTTTTAGAGTTAACTAGTCACAATTAGTCGATTCATTATTGCAGTCTCATGTGCACCTCATTACATTTATTTGAGATTCAGTCATGTTTTTATCATCAGTAATGCTTTTTAAACAATGGGTCCTGTTTTAATCTTTGGTTGATTCGACCTGGGTTTGATCTGGCTTGTTGTTATTTCAGTTAATAATAATAATTTGCTTGACATTTCTCTGCAGACACAGTGCGTATAGTGCTTCTGGGAAAATCAGGAGCAGGAAAAAGCAGCGTGGGTAACACTATCCTTGAGGACGATTCTGCCTTTAAAGTGGACGACTCTGCAAACTCTGGGACTCATGTTTGTACTTCTGTCACGCGGACGGTCCACGGGAGGAACCTCACTCTCATCGACACCCCGGGATTCTTCGACACGGACCCCAACAACTCTGACTCCACGTTTAAGCAGGAAATCATGAAGTCAGTGTCATTGTCTTTCACATTTTTATTTATTTTGAGCAATTAGATTTCACAGATACTGTACAATGATTTCACATTTTAGCGTATCAGTTTTCTGCCAAAGAATGCCTTGTGGAGTATCAAAATATGGAAAAATCCTGACGCATTTGGAGCAGTTAAAAGTCCTTTATTGGAGAAGGAACAGCAATAGTTTGTTTGGGTTGATCACCCAAATTACTAAAAGAAATAAATCAGTCAATGATTCAGAAGGACATTACCTTATTTTTCTGCTGCTGTGTAAGACGTTTGTATTAAAGCAAAGACAAGTAGAAATTATTATTATGATTATTATTATTATTACTACGTTTACATATTTTTAAAAGTTTTCTACTTTTTACTTTCACTTCACTACATTTGAGAGCAGGTACTGTACTGTACTTTGTATTCCACGTCTGACATTTTGTAACTGGGTTGAAAAGTAAGTCATTTTTATTCAGGTTTAAGTCCTTTTTTTAAATGTATATTTTTAGCACATTTATTGAGACATCTTGCCTACATTGTTAGTCCCAGCTTTGAGCAAACAAAGCTTAGCTGTATGACCAGGAAAAAAAACTCTTAATTTGAGGCTTTAACAGTTGTCCAAATCTGTGTGAATAACTTTATCTTTTTACTCTTAAAATATATTCTTAAAGGTGTAACTTTTATATAAGTAGGTTTTTAATACTTTCACTTACTTTTATGAAGTACTTCTTCCACCACAGACCAATATTCATTGTTTGTATCACACAAATTGGGACGAATGGTCAACATTGACATTGGTCTCAAAATATTTGATTGATTGACTGCCTGACTAATAGATTTTTTTTCTTCATTTTCACTCATAAAGGAGAAACCTGAATCTTATCCCTGTTGATTAGAACCTAATGCAAAGTGTCTTTTCAGTTTGTTCTTTCTCCTTTAAGGCAGACACTGCAGGTGAACAAGAAAAACATCTTAAATTTAAAGATATTAATTTGAAACTTCTTCTGTAGTTTACTCACATAAATGTAAGAATAAAATGTTTTACAAGGTTTATATCCTTTCTCTAAGCATCTGCGTCAGGTTTCTTCTCCAGATCTTCTCTGCTCGGTGTCCTTTACCTGGTGACGAGGCTCTTCAGGACAATGTTGCTCTGTCTGTGTCTCAGGTTGAACCGGTGGTTCCTGTTTTTTGCTTGTTTCCTGGCAGAGTTTTCGAGTTCCTGTATCAGACATACACAGGACATTTAAGTCTGAAAAATGGACAGAAACAAGTTTCATTAGTTACAGAGGGGATTTGGATACCGCTTGTATTTTTTGAGCAAACTAGCCAGATCTGTTCAGATTCAAATTTCACATATTTCTTTTCTTTCTTTCTTTTTTTTTTAACAACAGATTGGACAAGTTTGTTATTTCCACCTGAAAGTTTATATGTAAATTATATGTTGATAGAGGAAAATGGACAAAAAAACTGTATCATCCTTAACTTGATAAATGTTATTCTAGGTGTCTTAAAGCCAGCGCTCCGGGACCCCACGCCTTCATCTTGGTCCTGAAAGTAGAGAAGTACACGCCACAAGAGCACGATGTTGTCAACTTGATCCTGCAGTACTTTTCAGACGAAGCGCTCCGATACACAACTATAGTTTTCACTCACGGCGATGACCTTAAAATCGGCAAGAAAATTAAAGATTGGGCCAGAGAAAACGACGCTTTGAGAAAGGTGTTGGAGAGATGTGGCAACCGCTGTCATGTCATTGATAACAAGTATTGGGGAAAACAGCAGGAGGAGATATACCGGAACAACCGCAACCAAGTGCAGTATCTTCTCAACACCATCGAGGAGGCGGTTAAAGCAAATGGTGGATCATATTTCACCAATCAATTCCTGCAAAATCCTTCTTTGTGGCAGAGAGTCAGAGAAGCACCGACCGGAGTCCAACTGGCTTTGATGTTGGGTGTTCGTGCAGTGGGTGTTCTTCTGAATCAGTTTGTCCCGTGGGCCACTGTCAGTCACTGGGTGTTCATGACGGCAAGGGAAGGTGTTGCTTGGGCCTGGCGTAACCTGCCCTCAAATGAAGACCTGATTAATGCTGTTGAATATCTGGCAAATCTGTCGAAACTTTATCAAATTCAGGACACAGGTAAAGCTCCCAAAAGTTTTTGCAGTTTTGTAAAGCTCAGCGTAGCATCCTTTCTTTGGAGGGTTGTGGCTCAGTGTTTAAAGTCTATATGACAGGTTCAACTACACATTTCACTAAGATGCAGTAAACATGATTATATTTAAGATTTTACTAAACATTTGACAGTTTTTGCAAAGTTTATAATGCATATAACACACAATAGTAATAAACTGACAACATGTAATACCTAATAACAACTTTATTTTGTTGAATGATCATTTGTCAGAAAAATGTGTCAGTTGCTGTAAATTGTTCCTGTATTTTCAATGGCGTGTCGCTCTTTGATGACATCACAGAGGGACTTTTATGCTTCGAAATTTCTTCACAAACTGCAACTGCGAATGTAAAACTCCAACAAACTAAGTAATAATTAGAAAAACATGAGATCCTTCATATAGACTTTAAGTATTTGAAGTCACAGGTTTCTGGTTCAATCCCATCTTTACCAGTTCTGTTATGTTATTACGTTGTGTCTTTCACCCATATTACATTTTCATTCATTAGTTCATTTTGTTCCTGCTTGTTCCCGTTAGGGGTCACAGGTGACTGGAGCCTATCCCAGTGACTTTGGGCCTTAGGCGGGGTACACCCTGGACAGTGGCCTTCCTTTTTTAGCCAGCAGTTTCCTCAAAGAAAATAAACCATAAATTGTTTTTCTTATTGTATCATGTAATCAAGTAATATAGTAGTAGTATATAAGACTTATATACTATGGAGGCATGTGTTGAGTTTTTCTGTTTGCTGTATCTGTATCTTATTATTATTTTTCTGGCTATTTTATCATCTTCTGTGTTTTTTGATCTATAAACAAATAAATATAGTTCACAAAAACTGACCCCTGAATTTATAACAAGGTAACCTTTGCAATATAAATAAATTAGAATGGAAACTAGATTAGGCAGAGACAGAGGTGTGGCTGATAACAGCAGATTTACCCACACTGACGAGAAACAGGACTAACAACCAGTGGCGGCTGGTGGTATATTTTTTCAGGGGTGCACCATAATAAAACACAGATAAAAAAAAAAAAAAAGTGTTATAATTAGGCTTTGAACCCGAGTCTCCCAAGAACTTCACCCGAATCACTCTGGATCCCGCCTTCTTTTGCACAAAATTAGACTCACAGTAGAATCTGCATGACAATATATCCAGACAAAACTCATTCCTGTGATCATTAACAGAGAGCGACCAATATGTCCATCAAACCATCATTTGCAAACAGAAATAATCTCAGGTATCTCCAGAAAGTTCATTCACAAACACTCCAAGTCCCCAGTCCCCACTCACAATCAACACGGCTCTTTTTAACGTCCGCTCTCTGCTGAACAAATCTTTTATTATGAATGACCTAATTTTAGACCATAAACTTGACTGTTTGTTTTTAACAGAAACCAGGCATGTTTCTGTCAATGGTAAAAGGGGAGATGGCACAGCTATTATAATTTCAAACACTCTGCCCACCAAACCGATTTTAGTTGATCAATATACAGGTGTTGAATATCACGCAATTGTTTTTAGTAACCCACCTATTTTATCTGTAATTATATAGAGACCACCAAAAAAGTGGAGTCTTTTTATTTCAACTTTACACAATTCTTATAGCCATATCATTTTAACCAGTGATTTTAATTTACACATTGATAACATTTTAAACCCTGTTGCAAATGAGTTTTAAAATATTTTACCCAACACGTCCCAGCCGACTCACAACAGAGGACACACTCTGGACCTGGTCATCACCCGTGGCCTGTCCAGAGTGTGTCCTCTGTTGTTGACTTGGCTGTCTCTGACCATTACTGTGTGTTTTTTAATATCACTGGTTTTATTCAGCGAGAGACCTGTAATGGCTGGACAGACCTGAGTACGAGGACAATCGTGAATATATCACTGCCAGTACCGCATTAGGCCAGGAAATCGTGGACACGTTCCCGGCCAAGATTGACATGGCGGCCATAACACAGTGCAAACAAAAACCTAACGAGGATGTTGATGATTACATCCAACGCATTACCACTGTGTTCGAAGCGAACTGTTTCATTCCTCGAGTCACTCCTGAGGGACGAAGAGCTTATGAGATAAACCTCTGCCACGCCATCTGTCGGGGTTTATTACCGGACATTTCTGATCGGGTGACCAGATCGTACATTGGGGTGCGTGATAGCCCAACTCTGGAGACTGTGACGGCCCATGCCAGACATGCAGCTGAGAATTTAAAGGAGGAGGCACAGAAGAAGGAGCAAAAACGTGCGACCGATATGCACAAGGCCACACTGACATTATACGCACACGCCACCGGACGTCCCATGCCAGGCCAGGGCAAAAAGAAAGGGAGAGGCCAAGGGCGCTATCAGGGCTGTGATATGTCCCGAGTGGTGTGCTATAATTGTGGCAAACGTGGACATTTCAAGAGAGACTGTAACCAGCCACCGCGGTCCCGTGATGACGATTACCCTCCTCCGCCACCTCCTCCAAGGCGCGTGAACTACCAGGGGTCAGACTGACTAGGCGTGGAGACAGAGATCGGGTCCACACACGCCGCCGAAACCAATGGCATGTCACTTGCTTCGCCCTCGTCGCTTCAACGGCATGCAACGGAGGGTAACACGCACCTGACACTCTTACTCGAACATGCTATCACTTCACTTGAGGCTCGTGCAGAAGTGCCCACGGGCACATACACTAATCTATCTCAAACCCATGCTAAATTTCCTGAATACACATTGAGAATTGGAGATAAAAAGATAAAGTTTCTTGTGGATTCAGGTGCCACGCATTCTGTGGTTAAAACGGCCAGCCTAACGCACGAACCCAGGCTTAGTGGGAGATTCATATACTCATTAGCTGCCTGTGGCACGACAACCAAAGAATTTTTCACGTCTCCTTTAAAGTGCTCTGACTCAAACGGCTACTCGTTCAAACATTCATTTCTCTATTCTCCCTTGTGTCCCGTGGATCTGCTTGGTCGCGATCTGATGTGTAGATTAGGCCTTTGTTTAATCTCAACATCAGACGGACTGAAAGTAGTTACCACAAAAGATTTGCTGCATGGTCAAATTGTTACAGGGCTTCACACTGAAATCTCGTGCCCTGCCTATACATATCACTGGAAATTGTCCCCAAATCCCAATGATGATTGGATGGTGACAGTCCAGAACTTAATAGGCCCTGATTTCATGCTTGGGCTCAGAGACATTGGGGGTTTGCAGTGCTCTTCGGTGGTCCCCGCAGAGATAGATACAGACTTTGACGAATGGTGTGAGAAATGTTTTGAGGATGAGTTCATGATTGAATGCTTGTATTGGACAACTACAATATCTGTAATGTCTGTGACACCTCAACCTTCAGCTAAAAACGTTCAATATTGTGATTTAAAACCGGTCGTAGCATTGACAAAACCTGAGAATGTAGGCATAGGAGAGCTCCAAAATACGGTTAATCAGTTTGAAAACGTCACAGACTGGGCTCCCTGTTCTAACTCTGACGTGTGGTTTTCACACAGCGCACAGGCATGGAGAGTTTGTTTACATTCCTTGGTGAGGGCGACTCGCTCTGCTAGAGAGGAGGCTGATAAGGGCATTACGAACTCACATTCCAGTTGTCTTTTATCACAGGCTGAGGCAGAGGGAATCCCAGAATTACAGCAGGTGCCTGCTGACCTGTGGGCCAAAGGTCCCACTGATGTTGGCCTCATCCGCGGATGCAAACCAGTAGAGATCACCCCAAAATCAGGCTATCGACCCTGCAGGCCACAATACCCTCTGCGCCCAGAGGCTATTGCAGGCATCACTCCCGTGTTTGAAGCCTTACGCGAAGCGGGAGTAATTGTTGAATGCAAGTCCGGGGGGGTCCGAAGTCCCATTTTTCCGGTTAAAAAGCGCGTTGATCCTGGCACACCTGAGAAATGGCGTTTTATTAATGATTTAAAAGCTGTTAACGAAGCTGTTGAACCGGTTGCGGCCATAGTCCCAAATCCATATACTATCCTTTCCCAGGTGCCTCAGGATGCGAACTGTTTTTTCCGTTGTGGACTTGGCTAACGCATTTTTTTCTGTTCCAGTTCACAAAGACTCGCAGTTTTGGTTTGCGTTCGAATTCCAGGGACGACTGTGGACAAACACGAGATTGGTCCAAGGGTTTGTCCACTCGCCCGTGTGGTTCAATGCTGCATTGCGGGACTCATTGGCACCCCTTGAACTGTCTCATGGTACTGTGCTTTTACAGTACGTGGATGACCTTCTCCTGTGTGCTCCCAGTGAGGCGCAATGCACGAGAGATACAATTGCCCTGCTAAAACACTTGCACACGGAAGGCCACAAAGCGAGCCTGTCTAAATTGCAATTTGTGAAAAAGGAAGTTGTCTTCCTTGGGCATGTAATCTCTGAACATGGCAAGTCAATCTCGCCTGAGCGCGCAGCTGCTATCCGGAATATTCCTAAACCAGTGACAAAAAAGCAACTCATGTCGTTTCTAGGTATGTGTTCATACTGTCGACAGTTCATTCCAAATTATTCGCTCCTGGAGTCTCCTTTAAGTTCTTTGATTCATGGTAGAGGCCTGACGAGCTCTGACTAAATCACTTGGACTACTGACGCTGAATCAGCATTTTGTGACTTGAAGCGAGCTCTGCAGACACCCCCGACTCTGGGTCTACCAGACCCCACCCGTCCATTTACTCAGACCGTGGACGAACAAAATGGTTTTATGGTCTCTGTGTTGTTGCAGTCACATGGCGGCAGCCTCCGCCCTGTGGCCTACTTTTCTGCTAAATTAGATCCAGTGGCAGCAGGACAACCCCGGTGTCTGCGGGCAGTCGCAGCTGCTGAGAAAGCAGTTCTGGCTTCTCGGGACCTTGTGGGTTATGCAGACCTCAAGCTCCTGGTGCCACACGCGGTGTCACTTATTTTGCTTGAGCAGAAAACATCTCACCTGACTGCTGCACGCTGGCTGAGGTATAATGCTATTTTATTGGAGCTGCCCAATGTCACTATTGTTAGGTGCACGACCCTCAACCCGGCCACATTGCTGCCGACCCCAGAGGAGGGGGACCCGCACTCATGCATTGCGGCAATTGAACAAGTTTGCACCCCCAGGCCTGACCTGAGGGAGGTGCCATTGACTAACTGTGATCTGATTTTCTATGTAGATGGCTCAGCATCACGGCATCCAGAGACGGGCAGGAACCAAGTGGGCTTCGCAGTATGCTCAGACAATGGGGTGGTGGCATCTGGACCCCTCCCCCGCAACTTCTCCGCCCAGACCGCGGAGCTGGTGGCCCTGACAGAGGCGTGCAAATTGGCTAAGGACCGCTCTGTGACCATCTATACTGATTCTCGCTATGCGTTTGGGGTCTGCCATGATTGGGCAGGTCTGTGGCGGCACAGGAAGTTTTTGAAATCTGACGGTAAACCCATTCTCAACTCTGCCCAGGTTGCCAATCTTCTGGATGCCATTTTGCTGCCATCTGCTGTTGCCATATGCAAATGTCAGGCCCACACTAACTTTAACAACCTTGTTTCCAAAGGTAATAGGAGAGCGGATGCTGCAGCAAAGAGTGCCTCTTATCAGCCTTTGCACGCTCAAGGTCAGGCTGCATCTCTCCTATTTAATGACACTTCTCTTCCACAGTCCCTGGCGGCTATGCAGACGTTTGCTGCCAAAGAGGAAATCTCTTTGTGGAGCAAACATGGAGCCTCACGGAAAGGTGGCATTTGGCGAGGCCCTGGCGGCAAGCCGTGTTTACCTAAACATTTTTTTAGGCACATGGCTGTCCTGGTCCATGGTCTCGACCACGTATCAAAAGGGGGGATGTTTGATTTGATCGCACAGAATTGGTTCACTAAGGGGTTCACGGCATACGCAACCAAATTTTGTCAAGCATGCGCAATTTGCATGGCACACAATTCAGGGAGACCAATAACCATCCCACAGGCTGCCCATCCTCCGCCAGAGCGACCCTTTGGCCACATGCAGATGGACTACATTGAGTTAACGCCATGCGAAGGGAAAAAGTATTGCTTGGTGTTTGTTGATATGTGGTCTCGTCATGTGGAGGCGTTCCCATCTAAACACGCCTCCAGCAACACAGTGGTGAAGGCACTCCTTACTGAAATAGTGCCTCGCTGGGGGATTCCAGAGAAAATCTCCAGTGACAATGGAAGTCATTTTGTGGCTAAGGTGGTGGGGGAGGTCGGAGAATTCTTGGGCGTGGACTTGAGATATGCGTGCTCCTACCACCCGAAATCCAATGGCCTGGTGGAGCGGATGAACGGCACCCTAAAATCAAAATTGGTCAAAATCTGCGAACAAACTGGGCTCACATGGATCAAGGCACTGCCGCTGGCTCTTATGTACATGCGCATGAGGGCGACGGCACGCTGTAACATGAGCCCCTTTGAGATTTTGTTTGGCAGACCACCGAATCTAGGAGCAGGTCCACCGCCTCCCCCAAGGAACATGCCAGACACCACCCTGTGCGATGACCAGGTACTGGCATATTGTAAGGAACTCAATACACTGTTGTCTTCAATCTCTGCGCAGGTGAAAGCTGCCTTGCCCAACGCTGCAGAGGCAGTACTCCACAAAATCAAACCTGGTGATTTTGTGCTGGTCCGTGAAACGAGGCGGAAGCATTGGCACTCCAAGCGGTGGCTCGGCCCATTTCAGGTTCTCCTGATCACTGACACCGCTGTGAAAGTGGCAGAGCGGGGCACCTGGATTCACGCTTCGCACTGTCGGCTGGTTGTTGGCTCTTCCACGGGGCCAGAGCACGGGGACGGGCGCAACAACGCCCTCGAGTCGTCTCCACCGGCAGGAACTCGGGTTCCTGAGAAATCTTGCAACGATCACAAGGTCAGCCCACTGCGGGACGAGCCAGGCGAACCCGGCCCACACCTGGTCCTTCCGATCGGGTACTGAGACCCCGAGGCACTCTGCCCACCGTCACCACAAATCTCAGTGTAAGCCTAGCGCTGCTGAATTTGCAACATCTATGGTAACCTGTTTGTCTTCTTCCTTGGGGATGGCATCATCAAAATCGTCTCTTCCCCTGGGAGGGGAAGGGGAGAAACGACGGAGAGAGATCGACCTGCCAGAGGGCAAGGTCGAGGTTTTGGTAAAAAGGATGTATCTGCAAATCTTCATATATGCTTTGATAAGTGCATTGGCGCTCATAATTCTGATACTATGGTTAATTTGGATGCCTGGTTTTAATCATTCTAATAAACATGTTTTGACACGAAACGCCCGCAGCCTGACTACTGACGAGACTATGTGGTTAGAAGCTTTAACTAAGTCTTACAACCACTCAACTGTCTACACTTTAAACTACTGGTATCAATATGCTAAGTTTGTAGCGGAGAGTCACAACAGGTCCAATTGCTATCTGTGCACATTTTTGCCTATAGCTACAGCGACACCCAGAGTTGTACCAGCGCCAGTTCCGCACATTTTAGACATAATGCCAGATACGTTAATCTCAATAGACAGCGCAAAAATATTGAGCAAAATAATTTGGTCTACTTTAGGTGCTATAATTCCACAGCAGAAACACAGAGAGCCACAGCGCCTTAGGCCTAAGTTCAAAGTTCCTGACAATGCCGGTCGTGAACCCTTGTTTGGGCCGGTTCACATTAAGCCCGGCTCTAAGTTTATTTGTTTTGCCCAGCTGATCTCTCAGACGATGTCAGTAGATGGGGAAACAATAGACTTAATTTATGTGGGACAAGTACCTGACATTTATTGCTCTGTGACTTATGTGCCCTGTACACCTAATAGTGATGACCACTTGTTGAATGAGACACAATCTAACCCAAGCACCCTGTGTATGCCTTATTTTTCAGTCCCTGATGTGCTTGGCACGTTCCCAGTTGAAGAATACATGTTCCTGTGTGGATATCAGATGTACGAGTGTCTTCCGGTGGGTTGGGCTGGACGATGTGCGGCCGTGGTCCCATCGGATCATTCATACATCATATCTCCACACCCGCGCTCAAGGTCTAAACGTGAATTGGCTCCACATGACCCGATTTGGGGATCTGATGTGCCGGACGATCACAAGCTCTGGACTTCAGGTCAAAAGGTCATGCTGGCCCTATTCCCCAGCATGGGGGTAGGCAAGTTAATGTTACGTGTTGAAACCCTTAGCTATAGGTTCTCATCTTTTGTTAATAACACCCTCTCTGTTTTAGCCTCTACGAGGGAGGAGTTACATGCCTTACGTTCTGTGGCCCTTCAAAATCGCCTGGTGTTAGACCAAATCACCGCTAGCCAAGGGGGGGTCTGCCAGATCGTGGGAAGCTCTTGCTGCACTTACATACCTGCTAACGATGAGGATGGGGGGGCTATTGCACAGGGCATAGCTAATCTCACTAAACTTCGAGATCTGATGGAGGGTGAGACAGTGAAGAGCTCTTCGCTGTTCACTCTTGATTGGTTTCTCTCTTCTTGGAAAGAGCTATTATTGAACATTGCAGTTGTAGTTTTGGTCTTCTTTATCTTTGTCTCTTGTTTGGTTCCTTGTGAACAACTAGTAGCTCAGTGTTCCAACATCCACAAACGGCAACTGCTATCACAACTTGAAATTGACGAGGTACAACACAAATGCTATGACAAGGGGGAGCCAGGACGCCAGGTCAGAGGGGAGATAACATCAACTCCCCTACCAGATATTGGGTACGAAGCCCCAACAACCGTGATAACGCTGAGCGAGGCAGCGACTGACCTGAAAGATAGGATTGTGGCGAGAATGAAGTCAAGGCAACCCCGACGTCGATTACAACGGCTGAGTGAAGTACCATCAGAAAGTTTCCTAGAGGATGTGAATGCAGCATTGAGAGCGATCCCTACCATGACCATCACTGAAACCAATGAGCTGATATACACTTCAGCATCAGTGATCCTAGAAATGCTTGGCTATAAGAGCAACCATGGGAGCCATGAGAGACAATACCCACCATGGAAAAGACGGTTAGAGGCTAAAATCAAGATGGCGCGGAGAGAAGTGAGTCAGCTGACTGAGGCTGAGAGAGGTGCAATGAAAAAGCAAGTACCTAAGAAGTACAGCCAGATGCCCATACCTGAAGCACTCGAAACTGCCAAGCAAAGGCTCAAAGCCTTGGCCAGCCGCCTAAAGAGGTACACGAAAGATAATGAAGCCAGACGAATAAACAGGCTGTTCGCAACTCAACCTGCGAAAGTGTACTCTCAATGGCAGGGTAATAACAGCAGAGCAGACCCACCAAGGCTGGAAACTGAGGGATACTGGAAGAGTATCTGGGAAAAGGAGGCATCACACAACAGCGATGCAAAGTGGCTCGTGGCTCTGAGAGAGGACCACAGCAACCTCCCAGAACAGAATCCAGTCACCATCACAGTGGCAGATATCCAAGAAAGAGTCTCAGGCATGAAAAACTGGACAGCCCCCGGCCCAGACATGATCCACGCATACTGGCTAAAGAAACTCACTGCTCTCCATGAACGCCTAGCAGCACAAATGAACCAGCTGCTGAGGGACGGGACTCACCCTGAATGGCTAACCGAAGGGCGCACGATCTATCGGCCAATAACCTGTCTCTCCACAACATGGAAGCTCATGTCTGGCATCCTCGCGGCTAAGATAAGTGGGCACATGGACCAATACATGAGCAAAGCACAGAAGGGCATAGGCAAAGACACCAGAGGAGCCAAACACCAACTCCTGGTTGACAGAACAGTCGCCCAAGACTGCAAAGCCCGACACACCAACCTGTGCACTGCCTGGATTGATTACAAGAAAGCCTACGACTCAATGCCACACACATGGATCATTGAGTGCTTGGAGATGTACAATATCAATAGGACGCTGAGGGCCTTCACTGGAGGCAATGGCAAGCCACTTGCACAAGTGACCATCAGATGTGGCATATACCAAGGAGATGCACTGTCCCCACTGCTGTTCTGTATAGGTCTGAACCCCCTCAGCCAGATAATCAACAAGGCTGGCTATGGATACCGACTCAGGAATGGGGCCACCGTCAGTCACCTCCTCTACATGGATGACATCAAGCTGTATGCTAAGAGTGAGCGAGACATCGACTCACTGATCCACACGACCAGGATCTACAGCACTGATATCGGGATGTCATTCGGGCTGGAAAAGTGCAGTCGGATGGTAACAAAGAGAGGGAAGGTAGTCCACACAGAAGGGGTCTCACTCCCAGAGGGAACAATAGCAGACATTGAGGATGGGTACAAATACCTTGGAATACCACAGGCAAATGGCAACCTCGAAGGGGCAACGAGGAAAGCAGCAACTGCCAAATACCTCCAGCGAGTAAGGCAAGTCCTAAGAAGCCAGCTCAATGGCAAGAACAAGTCCCGGGCGATAAACAGCTACGCCCTGCCAGTGATCAGATACCCTGCAGGCATAATAAGATGGCCAAAGGATGAGATACAGACCACAGACGTTAAGACACGAAAGCTCCTGACCATGCATGGAGGGTTCCATCCCAAATCCAGCACCCTGAGACTGTACACTAGCCGTAGGGAAGGAGGCCGTGGACTAGTGAGCGTGAGAGCCACTATCCAGGATGAAACATCCAAGATCCACAAGTACATCAAGGATAAGGCCCCAGATGATGATGTGCTCAGTGAATGTCTCAGGCAATGGGGAACAGAAGGTGAGGTGCCGGAGGAGGGACCATCATGGGAGGACAAGCCTCTACATGAGATGTACCACCGGAACATAACTGAAGTGGCTGATATCAAGAAATCCTACCAGTGGCTAGAGCGGGCCGGACTAAAGGACAGCACAGAGGCACTCATCATGGCTGCACAGGAACAGGCCCTGAGCACCAGAGCGATAGAGGCCCAGATCTACCACACCAGACAAGACCCACGGTGTAGGCTGTGCAAAGAAGCTCCTGAGACAGTCCAACACATAACTGCAGGGTGTAAGATGCTGGCAGGGAAAGCATACATGGAACGCCACAACCAAGTGGCTGGTATAGTGTACAGAAACATCTGTGCGGAGTACGGACTGGAAACCCCAAGGTCAAAGTGGGAAACACCTCCAAAGGTGGTAGAGAATGACCGAGCGAAGATCCTGTGGGACTTCCAGATACAGACTGACAGAATGGTAATGGCAAACCAACCAGACATTGTGGTGGTGGATAAAGAGCAGAGGAAGGCCGTGGTGGTTGATGTGGCGATACCAAGTGATGGCAACATCAGGAGAAAGGAACATGAGAAACTGGAGAAATACCAAGGGCTCAGAGAAGAGCTGGAGAAGGCCTGGAAGGTGAAGGCCAAGGTGGTGCCCGTGGTGATCGGAGCACTTGGGGCAGTGACCCCCAAACTGGAGGAGTGGTTACAACAGATCCCTGGAGGAACATCAGACATCTCAGTCCAGAGGAGTCCAGTGCTAGGAACAGCTAAGATACTGCGCCGAACCCTCAAGCTCCCTGGCCTCTGGTAGAGGACCCGAGCTCAGAGATGGATGTGACCACCCGCGGAGGGTGAGCAGGGAATTTTTTATGTAACCCTCTGGGACTGACTCTGTCTATGTGTGGACCCAGTTGTCTCAGCACACCGAGCTTCAGGACTCTGCGTTGTGTCTTAGTGATGTGAAAGTGGCTTGGTGTGGTGCAGAGAAAAAGGAGCACAGCAGACAAGGCGGTTCTTTTGGATTGTGGAACGTGCGGTCAGAGGCACATTTATTTTGATGCTCTCGAATAAAGATGACAGGTGTTTTATAAGTTGCTTGGCTCATGGAACCTTACGTAGTAAGAACAGAGCAAAGAGGCAAAAATGCAATTAATTAATGGTAAATGTTTGATTGTCGCATAAATACACAGTATGGATCTCATGTACCGCTAGCTTATGTTGAAAGATACAAAACTGAATAAATCACAAATGCTGGTTGTTATAAACAGGACCAAGAATTAGCAGAACATCATAGGTCAAATATTTAGTGCAATAAACTGGTAGATGGCCAGTGATAACAAAGATACTTATGGATTATCATAAGAGCAATTAGCGGCACATACCTTACGTAGTAAGAACATAGAACTATAATAAAACCTGGAAGATGAATCCAAGATGGCCGTCCTGTTTATCCCTATGGAGAGTGCTCATTGGCGCATGACCCCAAAAAAGTTTCTTACTTCCGCATTTACTTCCTGATACGAAGGCTGACATCTTTGTTTTACTTCCTGAAACGATGGCTGCCATCTTTGTTTTACTTCCTGAAACGATGGCTGACATCTTTGTTTTACTTCCTGAAACGATGGCTGCCATCTTTGTTTTACTTCCTGAAACGGAGGCTGCCATCTTTGTTTTAGGGCGCCACGTGACGACAATCCCCCACTTCATATAAAAACGGTAATTTCTGTGATTTTAGAAACGGTAGAAAAGAACATTTCCTTCTATTTTATTTAAATACAGATAATAATTCTGTACTGTCTGCAATTATAATGTGACATTTGAGAAAAAGGCTGGTTCCAAGAGGCTGCAGTACCTCGCACGGCCACAAATCAATCTGGGACCACAGACAGAGGGGGCGTACCTTATCCAGTTCTTTTAATACATCCATGAGTAAGAATAGAGCAAAGAGGAAAAAATGCGTAATGCGCAGCCTCTTTGCGCTGTCGCTACGGTGGCCGACCTTGGACATGAAAAGGGCCAAAAACACATAACAGCGAACTTTGAATGAAAACAAAGCGCAAGTGCACCATCTAGTGGTCACTCCCTTACACACACACACACACACACACACACACACATATAAATATATATATATTTATTTTTTTAACAAATGCTTACAAACACTCATAGAGGACAAGTAATAACAATTAAAACAAAAAAAGAAATAATAATAAAAATAAACACGCTGGGGGGCGTAAGGGGGGCATAAATAAAATAACTTAAATACAATCGATCAGTATTGAAAAAGAAGTTACTGATTACAATACAACGCTATTTTTGTAGCGCCCAAAATCACAGCTACAGTCACCTCAGTGGGCCACAGGTAGAAAGCAGTTTAAATAAACAATGTTCAAGAGAATTTAGCAAATGGATAACTGTTAATGAGCGGACAAATAAATAAATAAATAAATGCTTGGCCCTTTTATTCTGCAGTGGTGAATCCTGCCCACTGAGGAGGGTCCTGGAGCGAAGGAGGGTCCTGGAGCGAAGGAGGGTCCTGGAGCGGAGGAGGGTCCTGGAGTGGAGGAGGGTCCTGGAGCGGAGGAGGGTCCTGGAGCAGAGGAGGGCTCAGTGCTCACAGCAGAGTCACATTAGAAGAATCGAAGGAAGGGTGTCGCTGCTGCTCTGTTCTCGAGTCAATTACTTAATCTTCCCGATTTAATCCTGATTTTTGTTTAGGTGACGCAACAAGGCGCACTGACAACATTCCTGGGACTAGAGAGGTATGATTTTGAATTATTTCACTTTGATTGTTACGTGCACAGAGATGTAACAGATCTAAACATTTACAGCTTGTGGCAAAGGTCCGTTCTGTACGTTAATGATTTACATTGTTGGGTAGAATTTACGATGCATTATACAGTTACTGTGCGAAAAAAAAAGTAAATATTTGTTTTTCAGTATGCGATTCTACAAGAACTGTGTGCGATGATCCGAAATTTCGATTTATATCACATTTATGAGGTAAAAAAGATTAACCTTTCAGTGAGCCTCTTAGTTTCAGTTTCAGTTTCAGTTTTAGTCAGACCCTTTGCTGTAAACATTCACTTGGACTTTACAGATAATGGCATTAAAACATTTTTAGTGCAATACTCACTAAACATTAGTTTATTAGTAATATTCTTAATATAAGTATGTTCTTTTTAACTTATGCTATTCATATGTTTTGTCCCCGTGTTATTAGTATGAATGTTACTGTTTAGTATTGTTGTTATTATGGCTGCAACAATTTAATCAATTAATCGCAACTAATGGATTATCACGTTCATTAAACTGGAGATATTCAATAGGCCTTCACCTGGGTCAAATGTAAAGAACTAAAGATTAATCAAAAGAATTATCACCAGATTTGCCAAACAATTGTCAGTTGCAGCCCTGAAGCGTTGTTCATTCTAGGTTTTAGGTTTTAATGTTTTATTTATTTGAATATGGAGGCCCCTTGAGATGATCTGTCTCGAGGGGTCCTTTTGGCTAAAAACATTGTGCTGCTCTGAAGCCCCCGCCTGTTGCTTTGCTCGTACTCCACTCCAGACTGCTGCTGACACGCACTTGAACTTTCATTGTTTGGATTTCCGGTGAAGCAAAAATTCCACCCATTTCAATCGACAACCAAAGAGAAAGTCTTTCTAAAGAGAACCTTGCAGCTAAAATATAAAGTAAATTGACTTCTGTAAAATGTTCATGTGCACCAACAAGTAAACAGTGCATTCTTTGTCTGGGTGGCATGAAACCAGCTCGGTTTAGCAACAATTTTGTAAATGATTTGAAATGTGAAAAGTGCCAGTTTTGTGAAAAGCAACGATCTAATAAACTTCAGAATGTAATTCCTCTCATCTGACAAACTATTGCTGAATGCATCTCTGTAAAAGCTGTTGTCGCTCTGTGTTTAAAGGTTTGATCAGCCATGCCGAGTGTCGCGGACCAGCTGTTGAGACTCATCTATGAGTGGATAGATCGGGCGGGGGACTGCAGCTCTGACCTGAAGGCTTTGGCCCGGGAGCTTAAATCTCTGAGGAGCGACTGTAACTTTATGGAGACGATGAGCAGCACAGTGGCTGTGGCAGGGTCCGTGCTGTCCATCGGGGCCGCCTTCTGCACCGGAGGGGCCTCTCTCGCTCTGTTGGGAGTTGTGGGAGGCGTCGGGGCGGGCGTCAACTGTATAACCAAAATCACAGAGCATTTCCTGTCCAGCAGCAAACTGAAGAGAGTGAAAAAAATAGATGAGGAATGTAACAAGATTTCAAACAAAATACAACGCCTGTTTAAACAACTGAGAGAGGAGTGTCCTTCCAGCACAGACGACCAGAGGGACCAGTATGTTGTGAATGAGATTCTGAAAGCAATCTCACGTCAAAGTGGAATAGGCAGTTGGAATTATACAGATGATATTGATGTGATCAGATGTTTAACAGACAGTAATTTGGCCCAGGGCATCACACAAGGCCTGGTCGTCTCCCTCGCTGGCGATGTCATCTGTGTGCTCTCTGTTTTCATCGTTGAGGTGCAGTGGAAACTCCTCTCCATCACCTCTAAACTGGGAGAACTGATGTTCAATGGGAAACTGCTGTCTGCTGCCGCCTCAAAAGGAGGAGAGCAGTTCCTCCAGCTGAACGGGAAACTGTTCTCCGCTGCCGCCTCAAAAGGAGGAGAGCAGTTCAGCAAGGCTGTGGTGTCACAAGGGAACGCTGTGTTCATGAGAGGGGCCTCCAGGGTCAGTACAGCTCCTGTCACAGTAACACATTTTCTATGATTGTAAGGCAAGGCAAGGCAAGTTTATTTGTAGAGCACAATTCGTACACAGGGCAATTCAAAGTGCTTTACATAACAGGAGAAGTTGCATTAAAATCACAAAACACAAAAAGACACACAGAATCATTTAAAAATAAAGCGCTTTAAAAGAGAAGAGTGCAGATAGATCTTTCAGTCGTTTGCACGTCTAAACAGAACTGTTTTTATCCTGGATTTAAACATTGTCAGAGTGGAGGCCTGTCTCACATCTTCAGGGAGACTGTTCAGATTTTAGCTGCAAAAAACTGAAATGCAGATTCCCCATGTTTAGTCCTGACTCTGGCACCAGCAGGAGGCCGGTCCATGTTTAGTCCTGACTCTGGCACCAGCAGGAGGCCGGTCCATGTTTAGTCCTGACTCTGGCACCAGCAGGAGGTCGGTCCATGTTTAGTCCTGACTCTGGCACCAGCAGGAGGCCGGTCCATGTTTAGTCCTGACTCTGGCACCAGCAGGAGGCCGGTCCATGTTTAGTCCTGACTCTGGCACCAGCAGGAGGCCGGTCCATGTTTAGTCCTGACTCTGGCACCAGCAGGAGGTCGGTCCATGTTTAGTCCTGACTCTGGCACCAGCAGGAGGCCGGTCCATGTTTAGTCCTGACTCTGGCACCAACAGGAGGCCGGTCCATGTTTAGTCCTGACTCTGGCACCAGCAGGAGGCCGGTCCATGCTTAGTCCTGACTCTGGGCACCAGCAGGAGGCCGGTCCATGTTTAGTCCTGACTCTGGCACCAGCAGGAGGCCGGTCCATGTTTAGTCCTGACTCTGGCACCTGCAGGAGGCCGGTCCATGTTTAGTCCTGACTCTGGCACCAGCAGGAGGCCGGTCCATGTTTAGTCCTGACTCTGGCACCAGCAGGAGGCTGGTCCATGTTTAGTCCTGACTCTGGCACCAGCAGGAGGCCGGTCCATGAGCTCCTCAGAGTGTGAGATGGTTCATATGGCACTAACATGTCAGAGTTGTACTTTGGTCCTTGGCCGTGGAGAGACTTGAACACAAGCAGAGCTGCTTTAAAGTCTGATTGTACCATTATTGCTACAGAAAAATATCACAATTAACATTTATATTGAAAGTACTTAATGGCGCTGACACAATAACCTTAAAGCAGGAGTAACCCCTTTTTTTAAACATAAATGACTGTCAAAAAACATTAATTGCAACAAATAAATAGCAGAATTAATCATTTAAGCACTTGGTTGGTATCTATAAAGAGTCATAGATGTAACTTATTCCAGTCTCTACAGCTCAAATATTGATTCTATTGTTGAAAAATAATTTTGATCTCCCCGCAATAACAAAGAAAATGTTCACAAGATGAATATTGAAGCCCAAAATATATTGATCTATCATATATTGAATTATAGGTCGATATAGTAATTCTCGTGATAGGCCTCAGTAAATCTGCTATTCTTTCGAGGGAATAACACTGTTTTTCAGACTCCTTGTAGTAGCTTGTGTGAAGTGATGATCCTCTCTCTGACTCTGTGCAGTTTCTTGGTGGCGCAGTGGGCCTGGCCTTTTCTCTTCCTGAAGCCATTGACAACTGGAGTAAAGCAATTAGAAACCAACACGAGACAGCAGCCAGTAAATCCCTGATGGACACAGCCAAGAAGATCGACGAGGCTCAGGGGAATCTGTCCCACAAACTATCACAGATACAGTAAGTAGCCTTTAGGAGGGCACAAGACTCCACGTGTTCTTTCACCAAATGGGTTAAAGTCTATGTGGCAGGTTAAACTATTAAACTAAAATGTAGTGAACATGATTATATTTAAGATATTACTAAACATTTTTACCAATTGTCCCCACTTTGTAAAGTTGTCGGTCCCTGGTTGAACATGAGCAGCACATATGACACAGTTAGAGGTAATTCCACAACTGTTTCCTAGCAACCAGATCGTAAACAAGGGCCAAAATCCATATAAATTATACAATAGTTATGATTTGACAAATAATAATACCTGATAACAGCTTTATTTTGTTGAATGACTGTTTAAACTCAGAAAAATATGTCCCTGGATTGTTAATTGTCTCTTTATTTTCATCTGTATGTTGCTTTTTGATGACATCACAGAGGGATTCCATTTTAAAACTTGGCTCTACTTCCTGCAATATTGAACTTTAAACTAAATTTTCTTCACAAACTGCCACTTCACGGATGTAAAACTATAATAAATATTTACTACATGCAGGGGCGTAGCAACAAATTCTGGGCCCCAAGTACAAACCCTCTCGGTGGGCCCCCAGCGCACAATTTTGAATATGATTTATTTACCCCAGCAAATTTTAATGTTATTGTTTTTTCATTTTTTTCTTATGGTTTCTACATACTACATAAAGGTAGACATAATGTGTAGCTACAGACTGAAATGATCATGCAGTACTGCTAGTTTTTACAATAACTGCTAGACCAAGATCATTCATTCATTCATTCATTTCATTCATTTTCTACCGCTTATTCCCGTTAGGGGTCGCGGGTGACTGGAGCCTATCCCAGTGACTTTGGGCCTTAGGCGGGGTACACCCTGGACAGTGGCCAACTCGTCGCAGCAAACACAGAGACATGGACAATGACAGACAACCATTCACTCTCACATTCACTCACTAGGGACAATTTAGAGTCGTCAATTAACCTACACAGTCATGTCTTTGGACGGTGGGAGGAGCCAGAGAACCCGGAGAGAACCCACGGTAACACGGGGAGGACAAGCAGACTCCACCCAGAGAGATCGTGTGATGTTAGGGTGGTCTGGGATTCGAACCCACGATCTCCTTATTGAGAGGCAGAAGCTCTAGCTGCTCTGCCACCGTGCACCAACCAAGATCATTACTATTCACCTTATTCCGTAAGTTTCCGTACGCGCCGCCGTCTTGTTTCTGTTGTATTAGTTTACATGGAGCAGACGAGCTCAACAGAAAATAAGTTCTACATGGACTAAAAAGACGTTTTCAGACTGACCAGGAAATCGTTGCGTTGTTGACTTGTTGTTGCTCGTGTTCATTAAACATTTTACACAAATCAATCTACTTTATGTAACATTTTAGCGGCGAGACTTTTCCCTCGTTCGTCATTAGCTTTAACGGAGTTCTCGTCAAACGGGAGTGCGTTTACAGACGGAAGTGCAAAAAACGGCAAAAGTGGGCGGGGTAGAATAAGGTCAATAAGAAAATACACAAAAGGCAAATTATTATTGCTACTTTCATTTGTTTACAACTCGGCTAATATTGTATGTGAGCAATGATTTTCCTCTTTTTCAAAAGGGTGATGGGGGCCCCAAGATCTCATGGACAATTGTATTTAGTCTGTGAAGGACATTTTATTATAACAAAACAAAAACAAAACATAACCTACTTTTCAGGGCCCTTCTCTGCTGTGGGCCCCGGAGTAAACCTTTACCCTTTACCCCCCTGACCGACGCCCCTGCCCTCCCCCAAACTAAGTCAGAATCAGAAAGACACGTTAATCTGTCGTAGTGTCAGTGGCATAAATGTTCCTTTTACGATATTATTATTAATGTCGTACGTACAAATGCGTTATTCTGACGAGCCTGCGTGTTTTTTATAAACGGGGCGTCAGACTGGGGGGGTAAAGGGTACTGGTTTCCCCGGGACCCAGGGCAAGGAAAGGCACTCAAAAGCATGGGAGTTTTTTTTTTTTTTTCCCGTTGTATTTTTCTACACTTCAATGTATTTTTGTTCTAATAAAATGCAATGGGGTTGATACAAATACAATTATGCATGAGATCGGAGGCCTATAAAAAGAGAGAAAAATCACTGCTCACACATTTGCCAAGTCATTTACAAATAAAACTACTCATTAAAATCTGCAGTTAGTGTATTTTCTTAAATTGATAAATAATTTCGAGCTCTTTGCAACTGTAGTTATTGCAAAAACAAAACGGCGCTGTATCGTAATATCAGCCAGAAGCTCCACGGGATGCTTATAAATTAGCGAGTTATTGTTGAGCATGAAACCACAGGGTGTATATTCAGCAATAGTGAATGAAAATATAACAATAAAAACTAATTTGCTTGGATAAATGAAATACAAAATAGGGGCCCACCGAGAAGGTTTGTAGCCAGGGCCCAGAATTTGCTGCTACGCCTCTGTTGATAATGTTGCGCTGTAAAATCAGTTCTTTAAAGTGCGTATGACTTTATTTAGTGTATTTATACTTGTTGTAAATAGAAATTATAGTTTTACACCGATCAGGTCTCTGTTTGTGGAGAAAAGTTGAAAAACCTGTTGAAAAATACAGGAAGTAAACGAACTGATGACATCACACTGGGGAGACAAAGGTTATGCATCATTTACACAAAATACACTACTTTTTTGACCATTTAAACATTAATTCAACAAAATAAAAGGTGTTAACGTATTTTTATTTGTCAAATAAAAAAAATGTGACATTAGATGAGTTTTGGCCCAGTTTACAGTGTTGTTGCTATGGTAATTTCCTAGCGTGATGTCATCATTTACAACCAGGAAGTAAAATTAAAAAGCTAAAAATTGCGAAAACAGTGTAAGATTTGTAAAGAATTTTAGCTAATTTTGAAATATGTTTATCTGAACTACATTTTGGGGTGCACGGTGGCAGAGCGGCTAGAGCTTCTGCCTCTCAATAAGGAGATCGTGGGTTCGAATCCCAGACCACCCCAACATCATGGTTTCGAATTCCGAACCACCCTAACATCACACGATCTCTCTGGGTGGAGTCTGCATGTCCTCCCCGTGTTACCGTGGGTTCTCTCCGGGTTCTCCGGCTTCCTCCCACCGTCCAAAGACATGACTGTGTAGGTTAATTGACAACTCTAAATTGTCCATAGTGAATGAATGTGAGAGTGAATGGTTGTCTGTCCTTGTCTGTCTCTCTGTGTTTGCTGCGATGAGTTGGCCACTGTCCAGGGTGTACCCCGCCTAAGGCCCAAAGTCACTGGGATAGGCTCCAGTCACCCGCGACCCCTAACGGGAATAAGCGGTAGAAAATGAATGAATGAATGAATGAATGAATGAATGAATGAATGAATGAATGAACTACATTTTGGTTAAATGAGTCACCCAACCTGTCATGGGCACTTTAAAGGGCCTATGACAGGTTGAACTACTCATTTTACTAAAACACAGTTAAGATAATTATATTCAAGATTCTGCTAAAAACAAAACAATTTTTATCCCAGTTTGGCAGTTTTTTAGGTTTAAATTTTTACTTCCTGGTTGTAAATCATGACATCACACTGGGGAATTCTGTAACTGTTGCCTAGAAACCATGTTGTGCACCGGGTGAAAACTTCTCAAGTGTCACAGAAATTATTATTTTACAAACAAAAACATAGAGGAACGCCTTTATTTTGGTGAACTCATGTTTAAAGGATCAGATATATGTGTTTCTTGATTGTAAATTGTCCCTCATGTGTCTCCCTAGTGTGATGTCATCATGTTTTGGAATTCTGCTCTACTTCCTGTAAATTTCAACATATTTTTCAACTTTTCTTCACAAACTGACACCTGATTAGTGTAAAACTATCATTTATATTCACAACAGGTCTTATTCCACCACATAAAGTCCAAACTAGAAAATCATAAAAACTTGTCATACGCACTTTAATAATAACACACCTATGATCTTCTCTGTAGGCAAAGGCTGAGAGACGCGGCAAAAGCGCAACAAGCCAAAGTCTCATCTACATCTAAAACAACCTCTAAAACAAAACAAGGGGGATCTTCCAGTGAATATCTGGACGTCAACAAACCCAAAATGTTCAAGCGTAACTATCAAAAGGACGACGATGGTTCCCAAAGTGACGACAGCAGCAGCAGCAGCAGCAGCAGTGGCTATGAAGTCGTGGTGACGAAGGTGGCGGTGCTCAACGCTCGCTCGGTTAATAAATTCATCAAGACAGGCGACGATACACTGAAGAAGCTTATCCAGGACAACGGCGTGGATGTGCTTTTGATCACAGAGACTTGGTTACCGGAGGGTCAAACCAACGATGAGTTCAAAAAGATCCTGCCTCCGGATTATGACGTATTAAGCAAACCACGAGGTCAACGACGAGGAGGCGGCGTAGCGACCGTCTTCTCCGAGAAGTTTGAGTGTTTTGAGACGCCTTTTAACGTCGACTTCGCTGTTCGCTTTGAATATGTGGCAAATTTGCTGTGCCTCCCTTGTTCTCTAGATGGTATTCTTATGTTGAATATCTACCGCCCGCCTAAACAGTATCCCGAGTTTTTTGACGAGCTTGAAAAACTTCTGTCTCTGGCCTTTACCGATTACAGTGTGGTTTTGATTGGAGGAGATTTCAATATATGGGTTGATTGTGTTAAAGACAAGTTCTCGCGCAGGTTTCAGGAGCTCCTGAAGCGCGTTAACCTGGTTCAGCACGTGCGCGAGCCCACTCACAAAGGAGGCCACGTCTTAGACCTGGTCCAGACCCGTCCAGATGTGGTTATAAGGAATGTCAAAGTGAAACCCAACAGCTTTTCAGATCACCACACTGTCTTTTTCGAGGTGCTTTTCAACTCCCAAAGTGCCATCAGATCACCGAGAAGCGTAGCACGTCAGAAAGAAAAAATGAAAGAGAAGAGAAACAGACAGAGGGATAGACGCAATAAGTAAATGTTCATAATCTGCTACAGTGTAGGTTGTAAAGCGCTTTGAGTGCCTCGAAGGTGGAAAAGCGCTATATAAATATGTGACCATTTACTATTTAGGTCTGCACCCATAGACTGTAGATATCAGTGGACCATGTTAGCATGCTAGCCGCCGCGTTCCAAGTAGGAAGCAGCTATGGAGGCGCTCCTGGCTCCATAAAGCCGAGCTGCCGTTCACTTTCTATTGTGACACTGGTGCCCTTTACTCTGTAACTGTTTCTGTCAAACTCACCATCTTGAAACTAAAATGTCTGTTTTGACACACTCTACATGACCCTGGTGTTTTTTTTTCTCGTTGGTTGTTCATAAATCAAGTTATTAGCAATAATAACTGACCAATCAGGTGCTTCCTTTTCCAGGGGCCGTTTTCGCTCGTGTTAGCAACAGGTTTGATTGACAGCTAGCGCCCGCGCGCGTTGTCCGCCGTCTCCTCGCCGGCGGATACCGTTAGCAACCTCTCTCCTGATTGGTCCGTGTGGTTGCCACGATACGCACTCGGATTTCCAAATATGGAGTCTGGCTCCACTTTAGCCGCTATAACTGCCACGATGGGCTTCATTTGGCTGGAGCCAAACGCTATGAGTGACGTCACAATCCCATAGTCCATTGATGTACGGTCTATGTCTGCAACTAACAATTGTTTTCCAAATATGATTAAAAAAAACCTTAAAGGACAAATATTATTGGCCTTTTAAACATGCTCTTGTATCTTTACTTTATCTCATGTTTTAAAACTAAAAAATGTTTTTGCAAAGAATGTAACTTTATCACTGCCTTGGGAGGTGTAGCACCCTCAAGGATTAAGCATGAGAACGATTTGGAAAAACAGGGTTTTATTCTTCACAACCCGTGAGACCTGGTACACAAAAAAACGCAAATAAAACAATATTAAAATACATTCATTCTTTATATCAAACACACAAAATAAAAGTAAACAAACCTCGTGAGCTGACATCCAACGAGGGGCTATTTTCTTATTTGGGCCTCCGTTTGTCTTCTTATGCTTCTTATTTGTACTTTGTTTGTATTTCTTTGTTTATTACATTATTTTCACCTTAATTCGACTACAGGTCTGCACAACGTGTCCTCGCCATAGAACTATAATAAAACCTGGAAGATGAACCCAAAATGGCCGCCCTGTTTATCCCTATGGAGTGAGCTCATTGGCTCATGACCCCAAAAAATGTCTTACTTCCGCATTTACTTCCTGATACGGAGGCTGACATCTTTGTTTTACTTCCTGATACGGAGGCTGACATCTTTGTTTTACTTCCTGATACGGAGGCTGACATCTTTGTTTTACTTCCTGATACGGAGGCTGCCATCTTTGCTTTAGGGCGCCACGTGACAACAATCCCCCATGATGCTTTGAGCGTCGTGGGCGACCAGCAGCTGCAAGTTTTTGTGTTAATGTTAGCTTGTGTGATTGTAATTGTATTCTTCATGTTAGACACACGTGAAAGCGTCTGAAATGAAATAAAATACAACTTACAGGTGTCTCTAGTCGAGCCTTTTCCACGAGCTTCTGTTTGTATCGTCTGACGCTCGTTCACGTGACTCGCACATGTTTGTGTGACGTCACTTCATATAAAAACGGTAATTTCTGTGATTTTAGAAACGGTAGAAAAGAACATTTCCTTCTATTTTATTTAAATACCGATAATAATTCAGTTCTGTCTGCAATTATAATGTGCAATTATAGGAAAAGGCTGGTTCCAAGAGGCTGCAGTACCTCGCACGACCACTAATCAATCTGGGACCACAGACAGAGGGGGCGTGTCTTATCCAGTTCATTTAATACATCCATGGTCCTCGCAATCGCGCTGAAGGCTGAGTACGCACTTAATTGGGGCCGGGCGGAACCTTAATTTAAATTACTTGTTCCGTGCATAATCCACCACTAGATGGCGAAAACATAAAGATAAATGACAAACACTAAAAAACACTAAATGAAATGCACAGAGAAGACCGACAGTTACAGGAGGTGTCATATTAACTAGCTGTAGCTCCATCTACTGGCTGCAGAGGCGGTTACACAGATTTGTATATACACAATACTTTGTTAT
Organism: Rhinogobius similis; assembly: GCA_019453435.1. Lineage (NCBI taxonomy): Eukaryota > Metazoa > Chordata > Actinopteri > Gobiiformes > Gobiidae > Rhinogobius > Rhinogobius similis. The sequence goes on along the minus strand of CM033633.1, from coordinate 8,479,231 downwards.
GCTAAGCTTTCACACAGTTGTAATGATCATGATTAGATGGGAGAAATGCTCTCATTGAAAACAGTCACACATCGAAGGAATTCAGTGTTTTTGACAGTCGAAGGGAGAGGATTTTCTCACCAGGATTCATCAAAATATAGCGTTAATGAAGCTAAATGCAACTCCAGATAAGTTTCAGGAGTTCTCGTTAAACAGATTGTTGAAAAAAAATGAAGAAAACCTCTAACTCTAACCGGTTGGATATGTCAACTGTAAATTGTGAAAGAGTCAGTAAATATGAGATTTGTGCAATTTACTGTTTTTGATTTTCATGTTCATTAATCATGTTTCATTTCCCGTTTCTAATCTACACTCTTATTAAGCTGTCAAGTAAATGTTTATCATGTAATGTCTTGTTTTCTGCTGTAAACTTCAGAGAAAAGAAAATCAAAATAAATCTACAGACATTGCATCAGCATCGAGTGTCGAGTGAACTGCATTTTATTTGGGGTAAATCTAGTAAATTAGGCCAAAACGCCATACAAATGTCTTTTAATGTAAATCCCCACATCACACTTGAGTTTCCTCCAATTATTAGTGAAAAAATTTTGTTGAAAAAATTGCTGATTAGGTGGAAAAATGAGCCAGTAACTGAATCTTATTAAATAACCACGAAGGAAGTGTGGTTTTATTTCAAACAATGTCACAACACCAAAATAAGATTATTGTGACAAAAAACATCACAATTTAAAAATTATTCCTGATTACTGAGACCGTGACCTGACATAATGTTTGTCATGTCAGGCCTAGTATTTATCCACGTGTTCTGGGGGATAGAAGGAGAATCAGTGCAATTACAGCAAAACCTCTAGTCAAAAATACAACTCTTCCTTCAGAGTAAAACATGAACCGGGCGCACGATCAGCCTCCAGGAGAGTGACATCAGTCAAAACACCCAAATAACCATCACCTCACTTCTACAGCTAATAATAATAATAATAATAATGTCAAATGGAGCGACAGTGAACCCAACTGGAATCACGTCTATCAGGACCTAAGACAATAATTGACACAATTAAAGTGCGTATGACAGGTTTTTATGATTTTCTAGTTTTCACATATTTGATGGAAAAATAACCTGTTGTGAAAATAAATGACAGTTTTACACCAATCGGGTGACAGTTTGTGAAGAAAAGTTGAAAAATATGTTGAAATTTACAGGAAGTAGAGCAGAGTTCCAAAACATGATGACATCACACTAGGGAGACACACCAGGGACAATTTACAACCAAGAAACACATTTTCCTGACCCTTTAAACATTAATTCAACAAAATAAAGGCGTTCCCATGTATTTTTATTTGTCAAATAATAATTCCTGTGAGATTAGAGGAGTTTTGGCCAAGTGTAAAGCGTGGTTGCTGGGTAACAGTTGCAGAATTTCCTAGCGTGATGTCATCATTTACAACCAGGAAGTAACCATTTAAACCTAAAAAAATTGCTAAACTTAGATAAAAATAGTTAATTCTTTCGAAGAATCTTAAATATAATGATCTTCACTGTGTTTTAGTAAAATGAGTACTTCAACCTGTCATGGGCCCTTTAAACGCCTTGACAATAAAAAAGCCATAAAAACCTATCATATCTTTGAAAAATCCAATATTCAATAACAATAAAACAATACAGTCAAGGCCGAAAGTCTTTACACCTCTGACATTTTTCAGGTATTTCTCAACAAAAAGTATTTCAATTCCACATTATTTTGCTTTACACGTGTTTATTTCCTTTGCGTGAAGTAGAACAATAAAAAAATACTGAGAAAAAAAGCAAGTTTGACATAATTTCACACAAAACTCCAAAAAATGGGCCGGACTAAATTATTCACACCCTTTCAAAAGTGTGGATAAAACTCAGCTTCAAGCATGGTTTGCCCATTTAAATCACACCAGAAAGCAGATAAAAAGAAACAGCAAATAAGAATTCCCCTAAAGTTTCATTTATTAGTAATATTCTTCTTAATATCAGTATTTTCTTTTTAATGTATTCAATTCATATGTTTTGTCCCCTTGTTATTAGTATGATTGTTACTGTTTATTATTGTTGTTGTTATGGCTGCAACAAGTTAATCGATTCATCGCAACTAATTGATTATAGAAATACTTTAATTTATCGAATAATCGTTAATTGGTCAGTGAACATCTTCAGAACATGCCATGAGCTGAAAGCAGAGGTTTTATGGTATATTTGTATTTACAGTTTACAATAAACACTGACCAAAAAAAAGGAAAGATGCCTTATTACTCAGACAAAGCAAGAATTGCACAAAAATGTCACGGGAAATATGTAAATTTTACTTTTCTATCTGTGGCCATTCGAGGCAACTGTTTTTTGGTGCTAGAAAAAAAAAAACTGAACAGAAAACACCCTTTTGTCTGTAATAAAACAGCTTCACTTCAGCTTAATTGGGTCAAATTGAGTAAAAATCTCATATTTACAGGCTTTGGCGTTCTAAACAACTTAATTAATGAAAAGAACAATTGCTGGACGAATCGATTAGTAAATTAATCGTTACTAGCAGCTAATTGTTATTCAGTTATTGTTGGCATATTATAGCTGCCTTGTGTTTTGTCATATTGTACGGCAACGTATTGCATTCATTTGAATAATAAAAGTTTCTGTTTTAACGAGAAAAGTTTCTGTTTTAACGAGAAAAGTTTTTGTTTTAATGACAATAGTTTCTGTTTTAACGAGAAAAGTTTCTGTTTTATGAGAAAGATAAATCCTGTTTTAACGAGAAAAGTAATTTCTGTTTTAACGACTAAAATTAATCCTGTTTTACCGAGAAAAGTTTCTGTTTTTATGAGAAAAATAAATCCTGTTTTAACGAGAAAAGTAAGTGTTTTATGAGCAAAATACGGTGTTTCACCAGGGCTGTAAGTTTAGGCGGAGCTGGCTAGATGCTACTACCGAGGCGCAAATGTATGATTTAGCCAGTTTGATACACTTTTATTTTGATTTAGGCTTACGACATTGGGAGATTATATTATTAGTATTTTGCTCATAAAACACTTACTTTTCTCGTTAAAACAGGATTTATCTTTCTCATAAAAACAGAAACTTTTCTCGTTAAAACAGAAACTTTTATTATTCAAATGAATGCAATACGTTTCCGTACGATTTAGCCAGTTTGATACGCTTTTATTTTGATTTAGGCTTACGACATTGGGAGATTTTGGTGACACTGAGCAGTCTTGACGGTATTGTCACCAGCGTCAACTTTGCGACGACATATGAAGGATCTGCGCCTGTTCAGACGCAGTAACAAGTCAGACCTGATGGACGTTGCGGTATTTCTCCAGGATCAATTAAACCAATATGGTCTGCTTCATGGATACAAGACTATGCAAAGACTATGCATTTAAAGCAGAGGGGGGCAAACTAAGGCCCGGGGGCCACATGCGGCCCTTTTGGCATTTTGATCCGGCCCGCAAAGCATTCAATAAAAAAATTGTATGAGTTAGGTGTGGTGCATTTGTCATTTTATAGTTTCCTGAGCAGCTGCTTGTTCATTAAAAATCAGTTTTGAGAACAGCCACCACTAGAATAACACCAAACTTTGTTGCATTGGATAAAAGGAGTGATCAACTGCACTGTTCCCACTAAATAAAGGTAATGATTTTTGCTATTCTGTAGTAATTTTTGTGTATTTTAGGCATTAAGTCTATGTGTAGTAGTCTGTGTGTAAAATGGTCCGGCCCCCAGGCAAGTGTAAAAATCCAATGTGGCCCTTGCGTCAAAATAATTGCCCACCCCTGGTTTAAAGTGTATTCAAGCCGGTTACGTGGTGACTCAGGAGACGATCAGAAACCTCCTGAAGATTCTGGACCCCAATGGAGTTCAAATGAGACGCAGAAATCGCCTTCATCGTTTCATTTAGTCGTTAAAACAGAAATTACTTTTCTCATAAAAACAGGATTTATTTTTCTCATAAAAACAGAAACTTTTCTCGTTAAAACAGAAACTATTGTCATTAAAACAGAAACTTTTCTCGTTAAAACAGAAACTATTGTCATTAAAACAGAAACTTTTCTCGTTAAAACAGAAACTATTGTCATTAAAACAGAAACTTTTCTCGTTAAAACAGAAACTTTTATTATTCAAATGAATGCAATACGTTGCCGTACGTCATATTGTACATTGAAAAGAAGAAAAGACAGAGGAGCTGTTCTTTTTGCAGTGTGGCGCCCTCTTGTGGACCCTTCTTCCATCTGTCCGTGCGTCGTCCAGACTTTACGCACGGTCCTGTTCCTCTGACGCACGCGGAGCTCGGGTGTCCCTCCTCCTCCTCCTCCTCCTCCTCCGCCTGTTGCTTCGGCTCGGACCCGGGCTGGAGTCACTCTGACGCGGCGAACAGGAGGAGAGAAGACCGCGGAGCTCTCCTCGACCCGCAGCGGGACAGACCACAGGCTCTACCCGGGACTGGGACGCCTTCAGGAAGCCTCGGTTCGCTCGGAAATGCGGAGAAGGCGCGCGTAAAGGAGTTAAAGAGGATTTGAGATGGAGAAAACATCGCTGGAAGATGATTGCGTTGATTCGGGAGCAGAGACTGGAGGGTACGTTTGTGTTCAATGACTAAAACTAGAAAATAGTCCCTTTAAAATGTTCAAAAATCCGTAATAAAGATGACTGGACGCAAAACGAAAACCATGTCACGTTTTCAAAGATTTACTGACGCCCGATCTGAATGCTGTTGGTTTTAAATGTGCAACAATTTACAATTTACAATGTAGAAATGTCAGTTATTTTGCGGATTAAAGAAAATACCGCTTTCAAGTATATTTGGGTGTTATAAAATGTCTAATTTGATGCAAAACATGTATATTAGGTCTGCAACAATTCATTTTTGATCATTGCAGTCGTCATATGAACTCCAAAACAAAGACTGTGTCAATATTAAATGAAAAAGTCAAAAAATATTAAACAATTTCAGATTTTTTTTATCAATAATAAACTTGATTTGTGAATATTGTCAATCTAGAAGCCTTCAGTTGCCACATTTGAATCTTTCTTTGATAAATATTGACTAATCCAAAAAATAAACGCTAACTTGTCGAATACAAATATAATGGTTAATTGCGGCGCTAGTCATAAATGAAAAACTATTGTGGGTCAACATTTCTGTAAGTATTTGTCCTATAACACCTAAAAATCGAGATTTTTTTCTTCATCAAAACTTCTTTGTCCTTCATAATCTCTTTTTAAATAAACAAATAACGTAAAATACAGTCGTTCATGTCTTTAAACCGGGCTCTGAGTGGTTTTCATTTGTCAAAACCACTTTGATTTGTCATATTTTGTGATAATCTGAGGTTAATCCCAGTTTTTCCACTCTAATCACAATATGTTACACTTCACTTTTGCCTCAAATTGCGTCTTTTCCAGAATTTTGAATGAATTTGTTTAAAAATGTTAACCTTTTCTATAAAATTATCACCTGTATCGCTTTGTGTCTTGTTTTAACTTTCTAGAATGCAACTGTTGTGTAGATTATCCACAGTAGATTTATATTTTAGCCTATATTTGTCAATTAGATGTACTGCACTGTACTTTTTCAAATGTAGTTTTTGTCTTTTTAGTTTGTTTTCCAACTTGGTGCAATCATGGTTGGCTTTTTGCATATACATTTACAAAAAATACTTGTTTGTGGGTGTGTTAAATTAGATAATCTACAAACGTGCAATTTTAAGCTCTATTTTTGTACAAGAAGCTAATGTTAGGGCTTTTGTGAGCGTTGATGCTTGTTCTACCTCTGTGCAGTGTGATGAAATGTGCTTTAAGTCATACAAGTGATCATATGACAGTCCAAAAACAACATGTTATTGTCGGTAACTTTCTTTACATAAGAAAAGGCACATTCAGTAACACAGGTCGGCATTATGCAAAAGACACATTCAGGTCTGGAACTCAAATACATTCAGAGACACTTTTCTGTAAAATAACACATCTCCGAGTAGTTTTCAGACAAACTTTTACTCTTGAGTAATGTACCGGACAGTGTAACAGTCTCTTACTTGAGTAAAAGTGTTGGTTGTAACTGATTTTACTGTTTTGAAACGTTAAAAATAGAACTAGTTTATTTTAAAATCTTTCTCTCAGTCACATGCATCGCTCACTTTATTATTGCTTTATTAAGATGAGACACTACAGGTGAAACTCTTTTGAAAACTTTTTTTTTAGTCAGTTTCCTCTCTCAACATACCTGCATTCATGTGGAAACAACAAACATGTCGAATCTGCTCCTAAAGATGTTTTATTACTTAATTTAATCCACTTCATCCATAGATTTCTCTGGGACATTGTAACTTTAAAATCTGTTTTCTTCAAATGCATTTTTCTTCTTTCCTACACACAATAAACTAAGATTTTGACAGACTGTACAGAAGGATTTGCTGATATCTAATTCTAATCCTGATTTATTAACGTTTTAAGTAAAAAAAAAGATACATTTAAACCTGGTCTGTTCATTTTTCCAATATAAATGTCCCAAATGTGTGCAATTTTTACATGTAAAAGGCTTTATTTCTATATAAACACATGACATGATGATAAACGTGTAATACATTTTTCTTACATTTATGTGAGTAAACTACACGAGAAGTTTAAAAATGATATCTTTTAATTTAGGATTTTTTCCTATTCACCTGCACCTTAAAGCCCAAATAAGTGCAGGTATTATAAAGTAGATTAAAATAGCCTTTTGTTTTTGTTTCACAGTTTGTTCTGCATTTATTTCTACGATCAGTGAACTTTCATCACAAATTACAGACGGAACAATCGCACACGCGCTCACTATACTAGCTGCGTTTTCTATTTTTCTTATTAATTCAGAGAAACTTAAAGCCTAAATTCTTAAAACACATGGTGAACATCACCAAATGAGTGTCCTATAGTATTCTGAATATCCACACTTATGTTCTTCCCAAAGACAATAAATTAGAAGATATTTACCTTTATTTATACCCATATTGGTTGGTTACCTCTATTATACCTAATTTATTGTCTTTAAGAAGAATATAATATGTGGATATAACTGAATATGTATTTTCTTTACATGTTTTCAGTTACTTCCCAACAACGGGCTGGGCGATTCGGTGATAAAAATTGAATCGTGAGCTCGTTCCTGTAACAATCTGCTATTTTTATGACATCGTCGTATCGTGATTCACTGTTTGTCTCTTTAATGCAGCCGTCTGTTCAAACACACCTTTTCTCCTGTTGTTTAGCCTCTGTAGCCTCTGAGCAGATGACTTTATTTACCTCTTACACCTCTTAAGTGCAATAATTCAACTCAATGCACCAAAACGCAACTAAAAGCGACAAAATGCACCTAAAAACTACAAAGATGTGACTAAAAGTGACACAGACTCAACTAAAAGTGACAAAAACCCGACTAAAAGTGACAAAGACTTGACTAAAAGACGCGACTAAGTGACACAGACGCGACTAAAAGTGACAAAGACTCGACTAAAAGTGACAAAGATGCGACTAAAAGTGACAAAGATGTGACTAAAAGTGACAAAGACGTGACTAAAAGTGAAAAAAGACGAGACTAAAAGTGACAACGACACAAAGACGTTACTAAAAGTGACAAAGACGTGACTAAAAGTGACAAAGATGCTACTAAAAGTGACAAAGATGCTACTAAAAGTGACAAAGAAACGACTAAAAGTGACAAAGATGTGACTAAAAGTGACAAAGACGTGACTAAAAGTGAAAAAAGACGAGACTAAAAGTGACAACGACACAAAGACGTTACTAAAAGTGACAAAGACGAGACTAAAAGTGACAACGACACAAAGACGTTACTAAAACTGGACAAAGACACGACTAAAAGTGACAAAGATGCTACTAAAAGTGACAAAGAAACGACTAAAAGTGACAAAGATGCTACTAAAAGTGACAAAGAAAACGACTAAAAGTGACAAAGACGTTACTAAAAGTGACAAAGACGTGACTAAAAGTGACAAAGACACGACTAAAAGTGACAAAGACTCGACTAAAAGTGACAAAGACGTGACTAAAAGTGACAAAGATGCTACTAAAAGTGACAAAGACACGACTAAAAGTGACAAAGACGTGACTAAAAGTGACAAAGACACGACTAAAAGTGACAAAGACTCGACTAAAAGTGACAAAGACGTGACTAAAAGTGACAAAGACGCAACTAAAAGTGACAAAGACGCCACTAAAAGTGACAAAGACACGACTAAAAGTGACAAAGACTCGACTAAAAGTGACAAAGACGTTACTAAAAGTGACAAAGACGTGACTAAAAGTGACAAAGACACGACTAAAAGTGACAAAGAATCGACTAAAAGTGACAAAGATGCGACTAAAAGTGACAAAGATGTGACTAAAAAGTGACAAAAATGTGACTAAAAGTGACAAAGACACGACTAAAAGTGACAAAGACTCGACTAAAAGTGACAAAGATGCGACTAAAAGTGACAAAGAAGTGACTAAAAGTGACAAAGACGTGACTAAAAGTGACAACGACACAAAGACGTTACTAAAAGTGACAAAGACGTGACTAAAAGTGACAAAGACTCGACTAAAACTGACAAAGACACGACTAAAAGTGACAAAGATGCTACTAAAAGTGACAAAGAAACGACTAAAAGTGACAAAGATGCTACTAAAAGTGACAAAGACGTTACTAAAAGTGACAAAGACGTGACTAAAAGTGACAAAGACACGACTAAAAGTGACAAAGACTCGACTAAAAGTGACAAAGACGTGACTAAAAGTGACAAAGATGCTACTAAAAGTGACAAAGACTCGACTAATAGTGACAAAGATTCTACTAAAAGTGACAAAGACTCGACTAAAAGTGACAAAGACTTGACTAAAAGTGACAAAGACGCTACTAAAAGTGACAAAGACACGACTAAAAGTGATAAAGATGGGACTAAAAGTGACAAAGACTCGACTAAAAGTGACAAAGACTCGACTAAAAGTGACAAAGACGCGACTAAAAGTGACAAAGACTCGACTAAAAGTGACAAAGACGTGACTAAAAGTGACAAAGATGCGACTAAAAGTGACAAAGACACGACTAAAAGTGACAAAGATTCTACTAAAAGTGACAAAGACTCGACTAAAAGTGACAAAGATGCTACTAAAAGTGACAAAGACACGACTAAAAGTGACAAAGACGTGACTAAAAGTGACAAAGACTCGACTAAAAGTGACAAAGACTCGACTAAAAGTGACAAAGACTTGACTAAAAGTGACAAAGATGCTACTAAAAGTGACAAAGACACGACTAAAAGTGACAAAGACGTGACTAAAAGTGACAAAGACACGACTAAAAGTGACAAAGACTCGACTAAAAGTGACAAAGACGTGACTAAAAGTGACAAAGACACGACTAAAAGTGACAAAGACTCGACTAAAAGTGACAAAGACGTGACTAAAAGTGACAAAGACTAGACTAAAAGTGAAAAAGACCTCGACTAAAAGTGACAAATATGTTACTAAAAGTGACAAAGACGTGAATAAAAGTGACAAAGACTCGACTAAAAGTGACAAAGACTTGACTAAAAGTGACAAAGACGTGACTAAAAGTGACAAAGACGTGACTAAAAGTGACAAAGACGTGACTAAAAGTGAAAAAAGACGAGACTAAAAGTGACAACGACACAAAGACGTTACTAAAAGTGACAAAGACGTGACTAAAAGTGACAAAGAATCTACTAAAACTGACAAAGACACGACTAAAAGTGACAAAGATGCTACTAAAAGTGACAAAGAAACGACTAAAAGTGACAAAGATGCTACTAAAAGTGACAAAGACGCATTACTAAAGTGACAAAGACGTGACTAAAAGTGACAAAGACACGACTAAAAGTGACAAAGACTCGACTAAAAGTGACAAAGACGGGACTAAAGGTGACAAAGATGCGACTAAAGGTGACAAAGACACGACTAAAAGTGACAAAGATTCGACTAAAAGTGACAAAGACGCGACTAAAAGTGACAAAGACTTGACTAAAAGTGACAAAGACGCGACTAAAAGTGACAAAGACACGACTAAAAGTGACAAAGATGCTACTAAAAGTGACAAAGACTCAACTAAAAGTGACAAAGACTCGACTAAAAGTGACAAAGACGCGACTAAAAGTGACAAAGACTCGACTAAAAGTGACAAAGACGTGACTAAAAGTGACAAAGATGCTACTAAAAGTGACAAAGACACGACTAAAAGTGACAAAGATGCTACTAAAAGTGACAAAGACACGACTAAAAGTGACAAAGATGCTACTAAAAGTGACAAAGACTCGACTAAAAGTGACAAAGACGTGACTAAAAGTGACAAAGACGCGACTAAAAGTGACAAAGACGCGACTAAAAGTGACAAAGACGCGACTAAAAGTGACAAAGACGCGACTAAAAGTGACAAAGACGCGACTAAAAGTGACAAAGACTCACTTAAATACAACAAACACAACTGAATGTGACAAAAATGTGACTGAAAGCGACAAAATTATGCCTGAAATGTGAATCTGAAAAGAAAATCCAATCACAATCACAAAACTGATCCGAAAAATCAATCGAAATCATGATCCGGCCCCAAGAAAACCGTGATTATAATTTTTTGCCATATCGCCCAGCCCTGACGGATTATATACACGTTATTGAAAAGGAGATGATGGAAGGCTGACTCTTTCTTGGACATAACCCCCGCTCGTCCCTCTCGTTGCAGCTGCCAAACAAAGATGCTGTTCTTTTGACGCTGATGGTACGTGACTGTAACTGGTTTGTGCTTTAGACCCAGGACCATGTGTGCTCCTCTAGCTCTGTGGATGTGTGAGTGGTGCTGTTGATAATTACTACATCGACTTCAGCCATATGTGATAGAAAAGCAATAGACCCTTTAAAATGTGACGACATCAAAAACTCCAGAATGGAGGCGACTGGAGGGAAAATGAAGTTGTAAATGTTTTCAATGATTCTCTCACATTAGATCTAAATTCCACTGGTTTTAAGTGTTTATGTTGGAAAATAAGCAGCACATTTGAATTTCCAGAGTAGAAATGTCAGTTAGTTTGCTTTTCTATAACAAACAATGGACAAAAGAATCTAATTTATGGAACAGTATCCAATGTATCTCTAGATTAAATGAAAAATGATTGTGGGCTCAACATTTCTGTGAGTATTTTTCCAGTAAAACCCATAAATCTGGATTGTTCCTTCGTCAAAAATGCAGAGTTAATCATAATTTCCTAAAAACGTAATGTAAAATACAATAATAAATGTGTTTAAAGCAGCTCTGATGTCACTCACGTGTGTCTGAGGCTTTTCATTTTACAAAATCATCTAAATTTTTCATATTTTGTGATATTCTGGGGTTAAATCCCAGTTTCTCCAGTGAAATCACATTATGTTCCACTTCACTTTTGCCTCCATTCTGAATTTACAATGTTTTTGTTTATAAACTTTTAAAGGGTCAGTATACTATAAAAAGTCTGGATTCAACTCAGTAAACGGGAATGGGTTTCTATTGGATAAATGTAGCAGGTCCAATCTAATCCACTTTATTTCTATGGCACATTTTACAAACAAAAACAGTTCCCAAAGTGGATCTGAACCTCTTTCTTTGGGACGTGTTGGAGAAGGCTGTGGCAGTGGTCGCACTTTTCCATCATCAATACAAGATTTTGGTGAAAACAAATGAAATAGAGTTTAAATACATTTTTGACACCACTGTCATCAGCTAAACCAAATATTAGAGGGTGTGACCTTTTTTATCTGTGGTGATTTTTTTTTTGTGATTTTTTTTGGCCGGGCAGTGTATTTTGGGCTCAGTGTTTATCTTGTGTACGTATGTATAGAATTTGGGGGCATTTTTCTTTGTTTTTTTGATAAGATTTGAATTATAGAGAGGAAAATAAGTCAGATGAATAAGTCTATACATTTTTATGACATATTATCGGCACCAACAAACTAAAAAAGTGTTTAATTCTACTATTTAAACAATATTTGACTTTTAGAATGACTTTGTTTGGGGTTTTTCTGCTTTAGTGTCACTGTCAATGGCATAAATGTTTGACCAAAATGCTAGTACGATGCTAATCTTTTATTAGCATACAGCAAAGCACAGTTTGCGTTTGAACAGATGTCATTTTGTACAATCTAATCTGAATATCAGAAACACAGCTGACAGTAAAGATTGGATATTTAAGCCGTGGCAGTTGACAGGGGGGGCAAAGGGGTCAATTGTCCCAGCCCCCGGGGTCTTAGGGGCCCAGAATTGGACCCTGTTCCTACGAATTTGTATTGGAGGGGGGCCCATGCGAGGTTTGCTGCTTCGGGCCCCCAAAATTCCTGTTGACGACCCTGATTTGAGCAGTTAATGCAGTTTTTCTTTTGTAGTGAACATTTGTTTTGGCTGCCAATGGTGAAGGTCACATGTCTGTCAGGAACTGATTAACTTTAAAATGCAGAAATATCAAAACTTTTATAGACTATACACTCTATTAGGGATGCACATTTTCAATTTTTTTCTTTAACTGATCGTTGGAGCCTTTCGTGGTCAATAATAGTTTAACCGGTTGCGTTTTTTTTTGTACTTTTTGTTACTGAACGAGTTATTTTAGACGTCAGTGCATCACAAGAGCAAACGCAGAGCAGCGCGACAGCAACAGGTCTTTAAACATAGCTCAACACGACTGAATGAAAGCTCCAGTAAACGCTGTTTTGATGCACTGTTGTAATAATAATGAATATAGCACACTTTTTTAAGAGTCACGTTATAAAGTCTCTAACATTAGCTTTAACATTAGCCGCTTACCTTTAGCTTGTGCAGGTAAAACATCGATAGTTTTCCAAAACTTTCCAAAAAGCTGTCTGTTTTCTCACCAACGTGAAATCCAAGTTAAATAAACCACGTAATATCAATATTAGTTCATAAATACTGCAGTGAATCCACTATTTTGAAGTTTTCAGCGCAATTGTATTCACTCAGATGCGTTACAGACGGATGAGGTGCTCTCTCAGGTGCCCTCTGGTGGTTGAATTGTATATTACAACATCGTAAACAAGGCAGAAAATGAAACGTGCCAGTTAACCAGGCAGGAGCTCTTCACTCGGTTAAGCGTTTATCACGGTTAAAGGTCCCATAACATGCAAAATCGACTTTTCAGAGGTTTTAACCTTCCTACAGTGCTATTTGGGCCTCGTATGTTGTGCCCAAAGTGGTTTTTTGATTGATTCCCGCATGTTTTCGCTAGAGAACTGTCTTTTCCGTCCCCCTCGGCTGAGCAGCAGACGGGGGCTCCTCACTAAGATGACGCGCTTCACCAGGATGACGCGGTGTTTAAGCCACGCCTCCAGGAAGCGCGCAGCCGCAAGAATAAAAACAGCTAATGCTAATGCTACACAGTAATTACATGATGGATACGACAGATCGAAGAGTTAGCTTGTTATTTACCAAACGGCAACGTCCGTCGTTGAGGCCCTGGAGCACGTCAAACTCCAGGTCAGATCCAGGACGTAGGACTCAGCACGACGCACCGTCAGGACGGATAAAAGGTTTATTCAGTGTTTGTGTATCGCTGTTTACCGGAGCACACGGCGCATGCGCACTATCTCCGCTCTAGGCTTCGGCACGGGTTGGGAGGGGGAGGCTCGCGGGTTGGGCGGGGGAGGCAGCCTGCTCTCTGTTCGGGGGGGTCAGATCTCAGAGTGAGCCGTTTGCTTTTACAAGGAGGGGGCCAGTCCAAGAAATTGGTGTTTTTTGGAAACTGTTATGTTATGGATATTGCACAACGCAAAAATGTATCAACAAAGCCCTTAGAATAGACTGTGTAAAGGGGACAATAGCAGAATATGGGACCTTTAATCGGTTAATCGGTTAACCATGAACACCCCTACACTCTATAGTCAAATTTTGCTTTATATTCTTTATTTTGCGATATTATCAATATTTCAGTATATCTTCCCGCTGCTAATTTTAGTGTACATTTATTTTCTTTTTACAGCCCTAATAGTCAGATAAACAGAATATTTACCAACCCAGACACTTTACAATGTCCTTTTCCCTTGTTTCTTGCTGTGTTTTTCCCACACGGTGCAGCCCTCCTCAGTATCACGCAGTGTCTTTCATGGCAGAATCGTCTGACGTGTTTGTGAAAGACGCTCTGTCACAGTCACCTGCACCGTGTTTATGTGATTACGCTCCTGCAGGAACTCAACTGGACTCTGTCACGTGGAAAAGGCTGTGGAGGAGAAGCTAACGTGTCTGTTTAATGCGCCAAAATACTGTGGCGTCTGCGTCTAATTACAGCACGTTTTACGGTCCCAGAACCAGGAAGTGCTCTGTTAGCGAGCTAGCTGTTGTTAGCATCACTGGGATGGTCATAGCCAGTGGCGGACTTACCATTAGGCAGCAGGCCACAATTGCCTTGGGCCCCCAACCTGAAGGGGCCCCCAATAACATGCACCCGATCATCAGAGACGCAAGGAAACAGTTGCTTTTTTTTTCAGTATCACAGTAAAATAGTGCAGTGTACTTTTAAACAAGACCAACAAAGTAGCTTATACTTTGTAGATTATAAAATGTTTACTATTTAGTACATATGGAATGAGAACTATGTGTTAAATCAGGAATATGTGCAAAATAGACCAAAGAAATATGGTCCGATTTCTTAAAGGGCCCATGACAGGTTGAAATACACATTTAACTAAAATGCAGGTAAGATAAATATATTCAAATTTCTACTAAAATCTTTACAAATTTTACCCCAGTTTAGCTATTTTTTAGGTTTTAAATGTTACTTCCTGGTTGCAAAGTATGACATCACACTAGGAAATTACCATAGCAACCACACTGTACACTGGCCAAAACTCCTCTAATGTCACAGATTTACTTAATTTGAAAGAGAAATACATGTTAACACCTTTATTTTGTTGAATTAATGGTTAAAGGGTCAAAAAAGTAGTTTATTTTGTGTAAATTATGCATAACCTTTGTCTCCCCAGTGTGGTGTCATCAATTTATTTACTTCCAGTAATTGTCAACAGATTTTTAAACTTTTCTCCACAAACAGCGACCTGATTGGCGTAAAACTACAATTTATATTTACAAGAGGTATTAATGCATTGAATAAAGTCAAAAGTAGAAAATCATAAAAACCCGTCATACGCACTTTAAATATTCTTCTGGTTAAAGACCCCCAGACCCCCGTGTTCTAAAGCTGTGTAGAACATTTAAGATATTCCACATATTCATTTGAACTTTACAGTAGTTAATAGTATAGTAATAATAGCCATCACACATTTAAAAAAAAGAACAACTAAAGAGACAGGAGAGAAAAGTTATAGAAAATCACACTTGATCAGGAGGGGGCTGTACTTAATTTAGCTTTGGGCCCCCAAATCCCTAGGTTCGCCACTGGTTATAGCATAGACGTATAAACAAGTAGACGCGGCGTTCGATGCTCATGCTATCAACCACTTAGCAACTCGGCTAGTCCGGTGGAAGTCTCATGTATTTTCCCTATAACCGTTAGCGTTAGCCCTAAAAACACGTACGTTCTGAATTATTCACAAAGTGTCAGCTGGTACCAACCCATCGACCACATTAACGCCTGTTTACAAGTCATTGTTCAGTGTGTAAACCTTTTGGTACTTTATTTTAGATAATATTAACGTGTAAAACTGTCATCTGAGCTAAAGGCTAACTGACTTTAAAGTGCCCATGACAGGTTGGACCACTCATTTACCTAAAATTCAGTTAAGATAAATATATTTCAAGTTTTGCCAAAATTCTTTACAAATGTTATCCTGGTTTAGCAGTTTTATACGTTTTAATTTCACTTCCGGGTTGTAAATAAAGACATCACACTAGGAAATCACCATAGCAACCACACTGTAAACTGGGCTAAAACTCATCTAATGTCATCAATTCTTTTACCTGACAAATAAAAATATATTTGAACTTAATTATTTAGTTGAATTCATGTTTAAATGGTCAAAAAAGTAGTTTATTTTATGTAAATCATGTATAAAGTTTGTCTCCCCAGTGTGATGTCATCAGCGTGTTTACTTCCTGTTATTTTCAACATATTTTTCAACTTTTCTCCACAAACGGCTGCTTTATTGGTGTAAAACTAAAATGTATGCGTACAACTGGTATTAATACACCAAATAAAGGCAAAATTAGAAAATCATGAAAACCCGTCATACGCACTTTAAGTTGAGATTTCTGATCTTGTGCACGTCTGCTGAGCGTCTAGTGACCACCTTTTACATGTGACTGTGAGAAGAGCAGAGAAATGGCATAAATATCATGAAATAAAACGTTTGCATACTTTAATACAAGGATCAGCTTCTCCAGTCATTTGTTTGTGAAGGAGCCTTCGCTTTGACGTAAATCCAGCAGCATCGACAGCAAAGTGTTTGAGCAACGGGCGAGACCTGTCTATGTCTATGAATGTCTATGAACGAAGACGACTGGAACACAATAACTCCGCTCGGGCCTCTGAAAGTCGTGTAAAGTGCTCACAAACACATCACGGGGAATAATAATAATAGGACGCCAGGAATGCCTAATGAAACTGAGGAATAAGTTTGAACTGCGGCAGAAAATGAAGCTTAACATGAACTGTTTTTACCGTTTTTAAGATAAAATCATGTACAGCACCTTTAAAGTATAAACACATGGTCCGATTTGTTACTTTTGGCTATTTTGACTTTGTTAAGAAGTTAAATTGAAAAACTAAATTGTCAGTAGTGGTTTTACAGCTTGACTTATATGGTTTATAGCCATTTTTTCTGCTCTGCTCTTTCAAATCTGCACGCTTCAGCAGATATTGTACAACCAGCATATAGAGCTTTTAGTTTAGACTTGGCTCGCATAAAAGGAACTATTTTGGTCTTAAATGTCAACTGTGTTAAAGACATAAATCCAAATCGCCCACAGGAAGGAAGTGTGGCCGGTTCTATGTTTTAAAATTTACACTTTGGCGATAATTTTGGTCTGGAAACTCTGCTTTTGTGTGTCCTGGTGGAAATATAAAACATTAATGACATATTTAAAGACTGGGTTTTCCCTTTTTATCCGTCCTGGGACACACCTGAAATGCTCTGTGTTGTCGAGAGGTTTTAGGGTTTGAAATTGGCTCGTCTCGCTCTGTGTTCTCCTTCAGTTTTATGTTTTTGGACAAAGATGAGTTGAAAACACACAGCGCTGGTTTGGAAGGAGGAGCCGGGGAAAAGAAAAGAAAAGTCTGGACTAAATTAAACAGAAAAACTCCAGAGAGAAATGAATGGCACTTTCACTGAACGACTGCTGCTAACTGCGAATGCTCAATCATTTTTCACACACTGTAGTTTGTGAGGAAATGTCAATTATTTCTGACACGTCCAGGCGAAGGTGAGGGATGGATTTTCAATATACATATATACAATATACAGACTTCGGCAGATAATCTTTTAGAATTAGATATCAACACATCTTTATGTACTTTGTTACGGGAGAATTGCTGTTGTGGATTTCTAAAACAAGTTAAACAATAGAAATGCAGAGAGAATGAGTCTGATCAATGAGTTGATCTGGTACCAAACTGGTACCAAAGTGAATAGTCGCCTTTCCCTGACATAGTGACTCTCTCTGGTCGACGGAGGTCCATGACAATCAGAACACATGCTTTTTATACACAAGACACAGTTATCACATCATGAGGAGACAACATTTAGAGAACCACTAGCCACTACTGTTTGCGTTCAAATGACATTTATCATTTGCATGTTCCTCGTGTTCGAACTGAGCTGGGAAAACAAGCTTTTAGTTTCTCTGCTCCTTCTTCTTGGAACACTTTACAGACGGAAACCAAATGGTCTGATCTTGTTTCCTTAAAGTGCCCATGACAGGTTGAAGAACTCATTTTACTAAAACACAGTTAAGATAATTATATTCAAGATTTTGCTAAAAACAAAGCTACTTTTATTCCAGTTTGGCAGTTTTTTAGGTTTAAATGTTTACTTCCTGGTTGTAAATCATGACATCACACTGGGGAATTCTGTAACTGTTGCCTAGAAACCATGTTGTACACCGGGTCAAAACTCCTCAAATGTCACTGAAATTATTATTTGACAAATAAAAACATATAGAAACGCCTTTATTTTGTTGAATTAATGTTTAAAGGATCAGAAAATGTGTTTGTTTGTTGTAAATTAGGCATAATCTTTGGATGGAATGAGTCTCCCTAGTGTGATGTCATCAGCTTTTTACTTCCTGTAATTTTAAACAGATTTTTCAACTTTTCTTCACAAACTGACACCTGATTGGTGTAAAACTATCATTTATATTTACAAAAGCTTTTATTCCACCAAATAAAGTCAAAACTAGAAAATCATAAAAACCCGTCATACGCACTTTAAACACATTTCGTTCTTTTCTACAAAAAAGACAGAGGGTCTCAATTTCTCAGGCTTGTGCTTTAATCTGTTATTGTGAACTTAATTTGCTGTGAAACTATAGCACTTTATAACTATGGGATTTTATCTTATGACTGTTGCACTTTGTTTCAGTTTTTTAGACAAATTGTTTTGTTGTTTATGTATTTTTAAACTTGTAATACTCCTGACGTGTGCTGCTGACCATTTGGCCAGGTCCCCCTTGAAAAAGAGATCTCGATCTCAATGGGTGTTTTCCTGGTTAAATAAAGGTTAGAAAACAACAACAAAAAAAACAACAACATGAAACATCAGTGTGAAACAAGAGCAAGGACATATGTGACTAGCAATATTTATGAAAAACAACAGCTATCAGTGGTGTTTCCAGTTAAAGCCAGATTTCAGAGTGAAAGGACGTCATAAAAGGATCAGATGCCCGTTCTCTATCTTTGTGACCGGGACTGGGAGCGAACAAAACAGGTGCTAAAGAGATGTTAAAGTTGAAGTTAAAGGGCCCATGACAGGTTGAAATACACATTTAACTAAAAAGCAGGTAAATTTCTACTAAAATCTTTACAAATTTTACCCCAGTTTAGCTGTTTTTTAGGTTTTAAATTTCACTTCCTGGTTGTAAAGTATGACATCACACTAGGAAATTACCATAGCAACCACACTGTACACTGGGCCAAAACTCATCTAATGTCACAGATTTTGTTTATTTGACAAAGAAAACACACGTGAACATCTTTATTTTGTTGAATCAAAGTTTAAAGGGTCAAAAAAGTAGTTTATTTTGTGTAAATTATGCATAACCTTTGTCTCCCCAGTGTGATGTCATCAGTTTGTTTACTTCCTGTAATTGTCAACAGATTTTTCAACTTTTCTCCATAAATAGTAACTTGATTGGTGTAAAACTACAATTTATATTTACAAGACGTATTAATACACTGAATAAAGTCAAAATTAGAAAATCATAAAAACCTGTCATACGCACTTTAACCTTAGCAAGTCAGAATGAGAATACAGAACTTATAACTGCGATTACAATCCATCCTCTTGTGACAGAAAAACACCTTTTACTGTTACACACAAAAATCTGTACTTCAACGTAATAATTAATATAACATATCTTTATTTATCCATGTGTCAAACAATCAATTCAATCAACCTGTCGTCAAAACTTAAAAACACTTAAACTGTAAACTCTTTTAATCGAAATCTTGTTGATTGTAAAGTGTGGTGGTTCTTGAATGAGCTGTGAGTCTGACAGAAACGATGTCTTAAAGTGCGGAAAGATTTATTCCATTTCGAACTCTGGAGAATAAATTCATGTCCATAATTCATTTCTGTATCTGTTAAACAAAGTCCTGCACTGTCTCCTGTTCCTCCTGCTCTTCGGTGTTATTACGTCTATACATTTGTCTGTGCGTCTTTCCAAATCCACTGCCAATTTTTCTTCCCTCGTCTCCTTTACATCTTTGTATCATTCTCTTTAGGCTCAGGGCTGGATGAAAGATTGATCATTTTATTTAAGTTGTAGGTTTTGTGTTGGTACATAGGCCTATTAAAGTAAAAGTGTTTGTAGAACTATTTTTTCACATTTTCTTTTTGTTTTTTGGCCAGTTTGTGAACGCTAATGCTAATTTTGAAGTATAATTCATCTTATTCCAGACGTTGCCGTGGGCGCCGCCATCTTTTTTCCGTTGTGTTAGTTCACACGGGGCGACAAAAACAGAACATATGCTCTACACCAGGCATGTCCAAACTAAGGCCCGGGGGCCAAATGCGGCCCTCAGACCAATTTTTCTTGGCCCTTAGTCTTCCTGGTGAACTGGCCCACATTGACCTGAGAAGTACTTTTTTACAGCACATTTCAGATTTTCTACAATTCCAACCTAAATAACTAACATTTTGGTGCGACACAGACCTGATATTAAGGCAATGAGACTGAATGTAGATGTGGTGGTGCTTAAAACATCAGATAAATGCAGCTTTTTTGAATGTTTCGCGATGTATTTGTGGCCCTCCGCTTGGTCTATATTTCAATATGTGGCCCTCGATGGAAAAAGTTTGGACACCCCTGCTCTACATGGACTAAAAAGCCGTTTTCAGGCCTCAAAATCGGTGCACTGCTGATTTGCTGTTGCTTGTGTGCATTGAACATTTTACAATCTAATTTATAGACTTTTCCCTTGTTCTCCATTACTATAAATTGTTGTTCTGTGGCAAAAGTGGGTGCAAAATAAAACAAATCAAAATAAAAACAGAAGTAATCTGAATATAAAGACAGTGGGAAGTCTGAAGCTTGAGGGGTTTTAATTTATTTAATCAATTTGCATCCACCTGGGACACTGTAACTTCAAAGGTCGTTTTCTCAAAGTTCAAGTTTTAACTCCAACAAATGAGGCAAAGTTTAAAATTATACATACATTTTCAGTCAGATTTACTCAAATATTAAATCTCCTCAGTAAATGTTGTATATTTTGTCAAAATAAAATTAAGCAAGAAATTTAAACTTGGCTTTATAATTTGTTCAGATCCATCTGACAATCAGACCGTTTTTACACATAAATCGCCTTATTTCTAAAAACAATACATGAAAAACTTGGAATTGGGCCAATATTTATATATCAGTTTATTTTAATAAATTTATGATTTTATTTTTCTACAGACTAACTAGTACAAATGGAAATAGAAAGCAATTTGACTTAAAATATGGCTGTACGTTTAGAAATATGGCAACAAATAATTTTAAATCCCACATAAACACATTGTGTACATTTTTGTTATTTATTATTTTGCATTTGTAAGTGAAAAGTTAATTTGTGAACTTTACTTCAACTTAAAATAGATTTACGTGCCTTGCAATGAATTTCTATATCTAAATATCGGCAAATATTGGATATCGCCAAACAGCAGCAAGCCATATGTCGGATGTCAGTATCGGCACTAAAAATACATCACGACCCATCTTTACCATTTCCTTCTCACATTCATAAAGTTAAACTACAGAAAAGTTTCAAATTGAGCTCTAAATGTTCTTGATGTTTTTCTTCGGCGTCTCCTTCAGTCGTTTTTGGTCGTTTCAGTCGTAATATCCGTAGAATTGATTGTCTTACTGTAAGTTAGATTGATCACATCCTGCTCCAGGAAACAGACCCGTCCCACATTCTTTCCGCTCCTCGTTGTTAGAGCGAGGCAGCTCTCTGTCCTCTGTCAGATCACTCCACCGGGGACCATAAACCTGCTCTATATGTGCTGTCTTCACCTGTCGGAGCAGTACTCTTTCAGGCTCTTTCCTCAAGATGTTTTATGGTTTAGTTTGTTCCCCCCCAAAAAGTTTAAAGGACACATATTCTGCTACAGTGACTTTTTCTAGCTCTTAACCCTGTTTTAACAATGTTCCGTCAAAGACACACCCGAGTTGCATTTACAGGGTTTCTGCGCGGCATTAAAAAGCATTAAAAGTCATTAAATGAATTTCAGCAGCAATAAAAACTTAAAATACATTAAAAAGCATAAAATTCAATCCCCACAGGCATTAAATCTAAAAACAATTCAGAACAACTAACTATACACCTTAATCTGCCCCGCCCACTTTTTGCCAGATACGGACTTTTGTTGTAAACGCACTTCTGTTTGACGAGAACTCCATTAAAGCTAATGACGAACGAGGGAAAAGTCTCGCCGCTAAAATGTTACATAAAGTAGATTGATTTGTGTAAAATGTTTAATGAACACGAGCAACAACAAGTCACAACACAACGATTTCCTGAGGCCTGAAAACGTCTTTTTATTCCATGTAGAACTTATTTTCTGTTGAGCTCGTCTGCTCCATGTAAACTACAACGGAAACAAGACGGCGGCGCGTACGGCAACTTCCGGAATAAGGTGAATACACGTTATAAAAATGTGACCAAAATATATCCGCAAGCGGCAATGATGGGCCCTCGCCCACGCTGCCCCGCAACGCAAGAGGAGGAGGGCAATTACGCACCCCAATTTCCCTCCTCATAAAATACCTGCTGCCAAATCCGTGGCCCTACCGCGCCTCCTACTGCTCATATTTCACTGAAAATGTCTTTTATTTGGTCAAAGTTTGCGGCTGCTCCGCACAAAGACTGTAATACTTGTGCAAAAATCTTGGATAACTTTCGATGTCCCACTCCTCAAGATCATTTTCAGTCAAATCAAGAATTCTGTGATGAATCAGGGTCAGTTTTTAAAAATAACCCCCAAAAAATAGATTTTATGGATTCCGTCTGGACTATTTTTGAGAAATGAGCTTCAGCTTTTAAAGAGGAATTGTCAAAACTCAACAAATTTGTCAATAAAAACCATCCTCCGGACACCATCTTTCCTCTTTATTTATTTAGAAAATCTGAGCAACATTTAGAATCTTACATTCCTCTCTGTGCAGAGCTTGTTTCCGCTTTTAATTAGAGTAAATCAGACATCAGAGACTAAAACTAGAGTCTCAGCTTCACAAAGAGTCCAGACGTTTGTTTGTGTCCAAAATGTTTAGAAACAGCTGCAGTTTGAATTGAGGCTCACTTTAGTCGGATGTTTGGGGGAAAATCAGCTCGTGGGCTTTAATAGTTCAAGATAGTTGTACTTTTACTGAATAATAATTGGATTTAGCTTTCATGTTTCCCCCTCTCCTGGTTCTGTAATTTGAGGAGTTGAAAATATTTTAACAGCCAACATTGAATTAGCCGAAATCTAATTTTAGCGCTCAGATTTCATTTAGATAAAGCAATAATAGAGTTAGAGCGGCATGTGGCCCCTGCAGAAACGCTAATGATTATAGACAGAAACAAATAAATTATTCAGATTTGGGAATTGGAAATGCTAAATAAAAAAGTTCTGTTCATGAGAAATGAATTGTTTTTGCTCAGTTGTCTTAAAAACTGGTGAATTACTTTAATAATCATTGATGAAGTGACAGGATTTCAGTGTTAGTTTAGTCGTTTAAGGCGGGACGCTGCAGGTGAATAGGAAAAAATGTTAAATGTAAAGATATCAATTGTAAACTTCTGCTGTAGTTTACTCACATAAATGTAAGAAAAAAATGTATTACAAGTTTTTCACCATGTCATGTTTTCAAGTAGAAATAAGGCACTTTATGTGGAAAAACGGCTGAAATTGCAGATATTTGGGACATAGAAATCTGAAAAATGGACAGAACCAGCTTTAAATGTATTGATTGCACACATATTACAGGTAGTTACAAAAAAACGTACAGAGGGGATTTTGGATTTCTTATTTAGTTTTTGAATAAACTAGATCTGACTGAAAATTGGCTGAAATTTTCAAATTTCGCCTCATTTTTTTAACTTAAAACTTTGATAAATCAGGCTTGGATTTAGATTTCAACAAATCCTTCTGTACGTTTTGTCAAAATCTTGTTGAGTTCAAGTTTGTACAGTTTGTTGTGTGTAGGAGCTACTTTAAGGCTGATCTTTATGTCTCTGTGGGAGAAAAATGCATTTTAAGAAAACAACCTTTGAAGTTACAATGTCCCAGAGAAATCTATGGATGAAGTGGATTCAATGGAAGAATAAAACATCTTTAGGAGCAGATTGGACACGTTTGTCGTTTCTAAATGAAAGCCGACATGTTGATAGAACAAACTGATAGAAAAACAAAAAACTGAAAGAAGAAATCTTTGAAATAACATGAAATCACAGTAATTCCTGATCTGTCATGTTGTACTAACACATAAATGCATCATAAATTCATGTCCCGTTGTTATAAAAGGTTAAAAAACGGTTTGAACGGTGGGGATTTCCTTTTACAGTTTTACTCTCAGATGGAAACACCAGCCTCTGTTAAGTCCATTATAAACTGTAAAGCTTCTGAACCATAGAAACGTCCCTGGTGTGTTTTTAAACGTGAAAGTAGTGAACATTCAGCAGAAATTCAACTCCAAAACCTCCGCTTTGTGTATTATATAGACTTGTGTTGTAATGTAGTAGAGTTTGGACTTACTGACAGCTTCACTGACAAATATTTCCCATTTTTTTCTTTCTGTTCCAGGTCGGATTACAGTCCTCTGTCTTCAACCAGCAGTAAGTTTTTGACACTGAACTGCACCATGTTTCAAGTGATAAAGAATTCACTCTAATCCTAAAACATGATGACGCTGAACGATTGAGGAAGATATTCAATGGAGCTCAACCGTTCCACCCACTTTGAAGCCTGCAGTTCTTTCACACTCATGTATCCCTCATAAAATGTCAAATATTACAATTTATTCCCCAATCTGACACATTTTCCGAAACGTTTTATTAATCTGGCAAATCTTTTAAAACTATTCAATCACAAAACAATCAATAATGTTAAAAACATAACGCTCTTATAAAAAGGACACTATGAACAGATGAATAAACATTTGGAGACACTTCTAGATGTGAGCTGTGCAGGACGAGTCACTGTGTCTGTTTGAGAGCGAGGTATGAACTACAAACATGAATGAAATACAAGGGATGGAACAAAAAAGATTATTTTAATTTTAGCATTAAATATCAGAACAGGATCTAAGCCTGTTTCAGACATGTTTTGACCACAGAAGTGTTGACATTGTGCTTTTATACTCCTCCTTCAGTCGGACATTAAATGTCTTCATATTGTGTCCTGTGGTGTCCTCTGTGTCTTTGAGGGTGCAGTCTTTAGATGAACAGACTGTAAAACATAAAGACAGTGCTACAACTGCAGGCTGTGTTTAAATGATCATTGTGATTTGGTTTTGTAGTTTGAGAGTTAAAGCTTCATCTGAGGCTGTGTGTGGAGCCGAGCTGCTTCTCATCATAGACTTTATAACCTTTAGTTGGTTAAATCAACAAGACAACAGCTGTTGGGATTTTAGGCTTCACGAAAATAATTTGATTTGATTTAATTGTTTGATCCCCGAGTGGCAAGTTTTGGAATTTGTGCCAAAATTTTGATATTTAGTGTCAAAGTGATTGAAAAAACCGTGAGAGTTTAAAGGCCTGATGTTCATGACAGGGTTGTTTTCAGTCCATTCACTCTTTCATCTTCTGTTACTTGTTCCTTTTAGGGGTCACGGGGTCCCATTTACTCTGGGCCCTTTCAGTCCAAAAAACTCAACATTTAAAACATTAAAACTACATTTTAACATTTTAAAACCATTAAAACATGTTCTGCCTTTTTGAATCTCGAATTAAACAGAAGTTTATAGTGACCTGCCACAGCTCTGTGTATTTCCAAATCAAACAGTGTCCATAACAATTTCCTTCAAATCTCTGATGATTCATTTTGTGAATCCCGCAAAGTGAATTTCCTGGAGTAAATTCAGTTTCTCTTTTGCCAAATATTGTAATTTGATTTGCCACATGTTTCTGTTTAACAGCTGCAAAGAGCTGTTTACAGTGAAGGACGGAGAGTAAGAATGACCTCTGTCCAGCACGATGAAACTTTAAATCAAAAACTATTATTCATTGGAATTTGTTGGCTCTTTATTGGTGTCAGTGCTTTAAAGGTGATAGACAGGAGGCTGATTTTGTCTTCCATAGTTTGGGAGAGGAGTGTAAAGCCTTCAAGTATAATTTAAAGGCGGTGTACCATAAAGAAAACAAACATAAGTGAACTTTTTAACCTTTTGCAGAGGTCCAGTCTTATTCTTCACCTTCTTAACACATAGCATCCTAATTGTTTACTGCTTTATTAACTTTTCACAACCTTCAGAGGCCACAGTGACGATAAAGCTAATGACAGCTAGCATGCTAACAGTGTAGCAGCATCACTTCCTGGTTTGTGGATGAAAAAAAAACACTTTGTAGACACTGACAGCACACGGCGGCTTCATTTGAACCTTAACAGTTTTACAATATATCTGTTCTGGGGCAAGATTTTTTTTTTTTTTAATTAAATGAAAAACATTAAACATTATATTTAAGATTTTACTAAACATTTTGCGTATTTGTCCCCACTTTGACAGTTTTTGTAAAGTTTATAATGTTACTTCCTGGTTGAACAACTGTTACCTAGCAACCAGACTGATAACACCTTTATTTTGTTGAATGACTGTTTAAACTGTCAGAAAATGTGTCAGTTGTCAATAAATTCCATGGATGTATTAAAAGAACTGGATCTGGTACGCCCCCTCTGTCTGTGTCCCAGATTGATTTGTGGCCGTGCGAGGTACTGCAGCCTCTTGGAACCAGCCTTTTTCTAAAATGTCACATTATAATTGCAGACAGGACTGAATTATTATCGGTATTTAAATAAAATAGAAGGAAATGTTCTTTTCTACCGTTTCTAAAATCACCGAAATTACCGTTTTATATGAAGTGGGGGATTGTCGTCACGTGGCGCCCTAAAGCAAAGAAATGCAGCCTCCGTATCAGGAAGTAAATGCGGAAGTAAGAAATTTTTTTGGGGTCATGTGTCAATGAGCTCACTCCATAGGGATAAACAGGGCGGCCATCTTGGATTCATCTTCCAGGTTTTATTATAGTTCTATGATAAATTCTTACTGTATTTTCGATGGCACGTCGTCGCCTGTTGATGACATCACAGAGAGATTTTAGAACTTACCACTACTTCCTGTAAATTTGAACTTTTACGTTTCAAGATTTCTTCACAAACTGCAACTTCACGGATGTAAAACTATGATAAATATTTATCGCAGACGTTATTCCACCAAACTTAGTCGTAATTAGAAAAACATGTTATAGACTTTAAACTTAAAAGTGGATGCGTCGCATGAAGGACTGGACTAATGTAATTTTTAGCAATGCTCGTCGGTGTTTTACTGATTTTCAAACTGCAAAACCCGGCCAGTTTGCAGGCCTCATCACTTTTCAACCTCTTTATGTGGAAATATGTGCAAGAAATCTGTGCAAACAACAACAAATGCACATGTTTAATGCGGTTGCGAGAAGTCTGAGCTAGTGTCAGTCTTCAGTCGTGTCCGAGTGCGTCCCATTCGAAGGCTGTGACCCCTGATGTTTTGTCTCCAGCGGGACTCTGTCAAAGGAAGGATTAGGCTAAAGTTAGACCATTAATCTGGTCCGCGGAGAGCCAGGTCCAAACTAGGACTTAACCAGGTCTGGAGTTAAAGTCTAGGTCCTCAAAGGGTGGGAATGACAGAGGGACATAGATGGTTGTGATGGATTAGAGGAGAACGGCCGTGTCCTGATTTGGTCATTTTTTATCCCAGTTTTGTCTTGATGTAAATATTTTTTTTTTTTAAATCTCTATTCCTGGTTTAGTTCTGGGTTTAGTCGCAGTTGATTTACCATTTTAATATGGTTTGTGCAGGTTAAAGAAACAACTTAAAGGTCCCATATTCTGCTATTTCCCCCTTTACACAGTCTATTCTAAGGGCTTTGTTGATACATTTTCTCGTTGTGTAATATCCATAACATAACAATTTCCAAAAAACACCCATTTCTTGGACTGGCCCCCCTCCTTGCAAAAGCAAACGGCTCACTCTGAGATCTGACCCCCCCGAACAGAGAGCAGGCTGCCTCCCCCGCCCAACCCGCGCGCCTCCCCCGCCCAACCCGTGACGAAGCCTAGAGCGGAGATAGTGCATGCGCCGTGTGCTCCGGTAAACAGCGATACACAAACACTGAATAAACCTTTTATCGTCCTGACGGTGCGTCGTGCTGAGTCCTACGTCCTGGATCTGACCTGGAGTTTGACGTGCTCCAGGGCCTCGACGACGGACGTTGCCGTTTGGTAAATAACAAGCTAACTCTTCGATCTGTCGTATCCATCGTGTAATTACTGTGTAGCGTTAGCATTAGCTGTTTTTATTATTGCGGCTGCGCACTTCCTGGAGGCGTGGCTTAAACACCGCGTCATCCTTGTGAGGAGCCTCCGTCTGCTGCTCAGCCGAGGGGGACGGAAAAGACAGTTCTCTAGTGAAAACATGCGGGAATCAATCAAAAAACCACTTTGGGCACAACATACGAGGCCCAAATAGCACTGTAGGAAGGTTAAAACCTCTGAAAAGTCCATTTTGCATGTTATGGGACCTTTAAACTTAACTTAAACTTAAAGGACCTATGACAGGTTGAACTACTCACTTTACTAAAATGTAGTTTAGATAAATAGATTTCAAATTCTGCTAAAAAACTTCACAAATTTTATCCTGGTTTAGCCATTTTTAAATTTTTTTTTTAAATTTTACTTCCTGGTTGTAAATGATGACATCACACTAGGTAATTACCTAGAAACCACAGCATACAATGGGCACCTTTTTTATCGAATTAATGTATAAAGGGTCAAAAAAAGTAGTTTCTTTTGTGTAAATTCTGCATAACCTTTGTCTCCCCAGTGTGATGTCATCAATTTGTTTACTTTCTGTAGCTTTCTACGAATTTTTCATCTTTTCTCCACCGACTTGATTGGTCAAACTGTCATATGCACTTTAAAGTCTCAGGCTCTGATGTTTTTCTATTTATGACTTTGTTCATTGCATAGCACCCGTGGTAAATATTTATCATAGTTTTACATCCGTGAAGTTAAAATTCTGAAAAATAAAAGTTTAAAATGACAGGATGTAGAGCTGAGTTCTAAAACAGAATCCCTCTGTGATGTCATCAAAAAGCGACGTACCGTTGAAAATAAACAGACAGTTAACTCAAAACTCACACATTTTTCGGACAGTTTAAACAATTTTTAACAAAAAAAAAGGTGTTATCAGGTAAAGTGTTTGTCAAATCATAACTGCTGTGTAACTTAGATGGATTTTGGTTCTTGTTTTCAAAATGGTTGCTATGGTAACAGTTGTGGAATTACCTCTATGTCATATTTGTGCTCGTGTCCAACCAGGAAGTAACAAAACTTTATAAAAACTGAGGACAAATAGGCATCTTAAATCTTAAATATAATCATGTTCACAACGTTTGTGTTGTCTAACCTGTTATATAGCCTTTAAATGAAAAGGCTGACTGTCTAAACGTACTTCTGCAGTGTGGGATTGTACATTATATTATCATTATATTGACCTTATTCTGCCCCGCCCACTTTTGCAGTTTTTTGCACTTTTGTTGTAAACGCACTTTCGTTTGACGAGAACTCCGTTAAAGCTAATGACGAACGAGGGAAAAGTCTGACGCTAAAATGTTACATAAAGTAGATTGATTTGTGTAAAATGTTTAATGAACACGAGCAACAACAAGTCAACAACGCAACGATTTCCTGGGCGTCTGAAAACGTCTTTTTAGTCCATGTAGAACTTATTTTCTGTTGAGCTCCTCTGCTCCGTGTGAACTACAACGGAAACAAGACGGCGGCGCGTACGGCAACTTCAGGAATAAGGTGAATATATTACTGGAGGTGCTTCTGTTGACTCTGTTGCTGGTTTGTCTTTGGTTCTGGTGCTTGATTGGTTATGCATTTGAATATTTGTTTAAGACAGTATAATTTAAGAAAGATTTTGAACCTCACTAAATTCTTCTTCTTAAGTGTATTACAGTGACGGTAGCGGATTGTGTTTTTTAATTCATGATCTTCATTGATTGTAAAATGAACCAATGCACTGGTGGCTGAGGGAGCTGTCTGAGCCCTCGCTGTCGTGCTGTTTGAAACATGGGAAAAGATCATACCATGAAAATACAGCAGGGCCCCCTGTTTGGGACGCAGTGCTTGATTATTTGAAACAGAAACAGGAGCTTTGTATAGTTCTGTTTTTGACCTGTTTCCGATCTGCATTTGATGTCATTTAGTTCTGATTTCGTCCTTGTTTAGTCCTATTTTTTTTACATTTTCTTCTTGCATTGTCCCAGCTTTATTGCTTCATTGTGCCGTGGTGCGTTCACTGGTTTCTCTCGCTCTCGGCTCGTTTGTCTGCTCATATAAGGCACACTCAGGTCCCACTGTTGCCTTTTCCATATTTTTACAGGTGGTCTTCTTAACCCCTCACCTTTGACCCCAGCTCCATTACCCATGATTCCCTGTGAGACGCTCGCTGTTATGCTAACCGAACACGCAGAGGTCAAAGTGGACTTCATGTGTGAGACTGGGGGGTAAAAGTATGTGAGCGTTTAGCTGCGGTTTTTCAGGGAACACAGATCTATAATGTGGAGTACGATGTGTTTGTTAGTGTTGTGTCCTTGGGCAAGACAAGGCCCCATGGGATTGTTAAGTGCGACATCACGGGTTTCATTCACACAAACAGAAACAGAGAGTTTGTCTGAGCCTCCTGATTAATTATAGACACAATAGGAAACAGAAACTGCAACTAATACTAAATAATATCAGTGGGTGTAACTATTATTTAGCATTAAAAATGTTTAGAGCCCAGATTTTAATGAAAAAAACAAACAAACAAACATATACTTAATGTCTAAACGTAATCTCTAGAGGAAAACCAGACTTTACTGATTATGTTTGTGCAGTTTCAACACCTTTAGTCAAACACTGGAGAAGTTTAAAACCACAAAACTGTCATCATAATGAACAGACTGGACCCCAAAGTAAGAGAGATGACATCATCACTTAACAATCCCATACACTCTGTGCATGCAATTTAGATTGGCTGTTTATTTTTAAGTGGCTTGCTCATTGTACAACTGAGCACTTCCTGTCCCATTCTATCTGTGTGGGGTTTGCAGAGTCACATTAAAATAAATAAATCCTTAAAGATCAAACCGTGAGCTGCAGGTGGATGTCACTGACAACACGTTAAAGACTACAGTGAGATGAAACACTTTTGTGTCATAAATGGAGGTGTTTGTGGGTCAGTGCTAATGCTAATGCTAATTTGAAGCACAATAAAGATGAAAATAAACACATAAAAATAAAAACAGAATATCAAACCATTATTGCTTCTTTCTTTATAGTTTATATTTTAATAAATGTTACTATTAGGTGTGAGAAACTGTTAGCTTAGCCACCTGCATCTGTGCACAAAGCTCCTTGTACCACCAACTGGAGAATCAAGGGCCTAAAAACACTAATGGAGATGAAAAAGACGTGAGGAGTGGATGAAGAACTTATAACAGTCACTCAAAACTCCCTAAACAAAGTAGTACAAATACAAATAGATGGCACCTTTAAGTGTTGCGTCTGCCGTCTAGCATCAATTATATCATTTTCACAATAGAATTTAATTTCAGTTCACTTTTCAGTAAGTTACGGCTGTTTCTTGCTTCAACTAATTGTTTTTTGTGATACAGACCACTGCAGACCGTGACTTATTCATGTAAATCAGACTAAACCAGGTCTAAATCAGACTAAACCAGGTCTAAATCAGACTAAACCAGGTCTAAATCAGACTAAACTAGGTCTAAATCAGACTAAACTAGGTCTAAATCAGACTAAACTAGATCTAAATCAGACTAAATCAGACTAAACCAGGTCTAAATCAGACTAAACCAGGTCTAAACCAGACTAAACCAGGTCTAAATCAGACTAAACCAGACTAAGTCTAAGTCTGACCAAACTAGGTCTAAATCAGACTAAACTAGATCTAAATCAGACTAAATCAGACTAAAATAGTTATAAATCAGACTAAACTAGATCTAAATCAGACTAAACCAGACTAAACCAGGTCTAAACCAGACTAAACCAGGTCTAAATCAGACTAAACCAGGTCTAAATCAGACCAAACTAGGTCTAAATCAGACTAAACCAGGTATAAATCAGACTAAACCAGGTCTAAATCTGACTAAACTAGGTCTAAATCAGACTAAACTAGGTCTAAATCAGACTAAACTAGATCTAAATTAGACTAAACCAGACTAAACCAGGTCTAAATCAGACTAAACCAGGTCTAAATCAGACTAAACTAGGTCTAAATCAGACTAAACCAGGTCTAAATCAGACTAAACCAGGTCTAAATCAAACTAAACCAGGTCTAAATCAAACTAAACCAGGTCTAAATCAGACTAAACCAGGTCTAAATCAAACTAAACCAGGTCTAAAACAAACTAAACCAGGTCTAACTCAGACTAAACCAGGTCTAAATCAGACTAAACCAGGTCTAAATCAGACTAAACCAGGTCTAAATCAGACTAAACCAGGTCTAAATCAGACTAAACCAGGTTTAAATCAGACTAAACCAGGTCTAAATCAGACTAAACTAGGCCTAAATCAGACTAAACTAGATCTAAATCAGACTAAACCAGACTAAACCAGGTCTAAATCAGACTAAACCAGGTCTAACTCAGACTAAACAAGGTCTAAATCAGACTAAACTAGGTCTAAATCAAACTAAACCAGGTCTAAATCAGACTAAACCAGGTCTAAATCAGACTAAACCAGGTCTAAATCAAACTAAACCAGTTCTAAATCAGACTAAACCAGGTCTAAATCAAACTAAACCAGGTCTAAATCAGACTAAACCAGGTCTAAATCAGACTAAACCAGGTCTAAATCACACTAAACAAGGTCTAAATCATACTAAACCAGGTCTAAATCAGACTAAACCATGTCTAAATCATACTAAACCAGGTCTAAATCAGACTAAACCAGGTCTAAATCATACTAAACCAGGTCTAAATCAGACTAAACCAGGTCTAAATCAAACTAAACCAGGTCTAAATCAGACTAAACCAGGTCTAAATCAAACTAAACCAGGTCTAAATCAGACTAAACCAGGTCTAACTCAGACTAAACTAGATCTAAATCAGACTAAACCAGGTCTAAATCAGACTAAACTAGGTCTAAATCAGACTAAACTAGGTCTAAATCAGACTAAACTAGGTCTAAATCAAACTAAACCAGGTCTAAATCAGACTAAACCAGGTCTAAATCAGACTAAACCAGGTCTAAATCAAACTAAACCAGGTCTAAATCAAACTAAACCAGGTCTAAATCAAACTAAACCAGGTCTAAATCAGACTAAACCAGGTCTAAATCAAACTAAACCAGGTCTAAATCAAACTAAACCAGGTCTAAATCAGACTAAACCAGGTCTAAATCAAACTAAACCAGGTCTAAATCAGACTAAACCAGGTCTAAATCAGACTAAACTAGATCTAAATCAGACTAAACCAGGTCTAAATCAGACTAAACTAGGTCTAAATCAGACTAAACCAGGTCTAAATCAGACTAAACCAGGTCTAAATCAGACTAAACCAGGTCTAAATCAGACTAAACTAGATCTAAATCAGACTAAACCAGGTCTAAATCAGACTAAACTAGGTCTAAATCACCTCTGATAAACGCTGTCCACTTCAGACTATAACTATTATATCCACAGTTTACAAATTCACGATGATAATGATGTGACTGTTTCTTAATAAATGGACCAGTCACAATAAATCCATGAAATGCTGTAATTATCTCGATGGCCATGATGTTTTAATTAAGACGTTTGCCGAGCTGCGTTCACTGCTCCTGATCCAAAAAACACATTTGGAAACTGTTAATACAAGTATTCAGAATAGACTTAGACAGAGGTTTAGACAACAATACTAAACTCATAAACTATCGTGTAAATAAATATACAATAAATACTGATGTGCAAGAAATGTGGATCACTTGCAAAATCTGTGTAAAATTACTTACTTAAATTACTTACCAGCAAAGATAATGGTAAAATCCAGATCCAAACAGGACATTTTTGTGTTTTTTTGTCCTTTCAACATATCAGTTTTCATGTGGAAAAAAACAAACTTGTCCAATCTGCTCTTGAAGATGTTTTATTCCTTCATTTAATCCAATTCATCCATAGATTTCTCTGGGACATTGTAACTTCAAAGGTTGTTTTCTTAAAATTAAAGTTTCTCCCACAGAGACATAAAGATCAGCCCTAAAAGGTTGAATGGAGGATTTCTCGCCGATTTGAAAATCTGCGACTGTTAGTCCTTTTTTTGAAAAAGGGCATGCGCAGGTTCCCCCTCCCTCCCGCCCCGTCTCTCCTGACTGAACGCCTAGCAAACCTCGTGCACGAGCACGCCCAGCAGCACTGCCCATGCGCATTTGTTTACAAGACGATTGGTGTCGCTTTCTCACGACAACCTCCGCGAAGAAGATTTAATAATACACTCCACATACAATAAGCTAAAAAAAGAGTCAGATAAACAGTTACCTGTCCAGCAGAAACTTTGCAGCGGAGGCATCAGCCTGTTTTGCGCTTTCAATGCTCGCCAGCGCGTAAACGATTCCCCCAGAATAACACGCGTTTTGTTTCTTTCCTCTGCAGACTTTCGTCTCTTCTGTGAAAGCTCGAAAACAGTCTTTCTCTTTCGTCCCTCAGCCATTTCGGTTCTTCGCGGATGAAAGTTTAGACTTACAATGACGGAACTCGCCGCTAACCTCCTGCTACATAAACACACTAGCATATCAACCACGCATGCGCGGCCAGGGGAGCGAGCGTTTCCCCTGGACGAGCCTGTGGGCGTGCACTAGCACGCAGAGAATGATTGACACCTGAGTGGACCAGTTATTTGTGCTACCCACGAGGAAATGAGATTCTGATTTGTTGCCCGAAATCCTCCATTCCACCTTTAAAGTAGCTCCTACACCAAACTGTACAATCTTGTATTTAACAAGATTTTGACAGAATGTACTGAAAGATTTGTTTTATCTGATTCTAAGTCTAATTTGTTAAAGTTTTAAGTCTAAAAATGAGGCAAAATCTGAATTTGTAGGCAATTTTTCAGTCAGATCTAGATACTCAGAAACAAAATAAGGAAAAAAAACATACATTTACCAATATGTGTGCTGTACAGTACTGTTTTCACACACAAAATGTCTTATGTCTATATGAAAACATTACACGATGAAAAACTTTTTTTCTTACATTTATGTGCGTAAACTACAAGAGAAGTTTCAAATTGATATCTTTAAATTTAAGATTTTTTCCGATTCACCTGCAGAGTCTCAATGAAAACGTGATTGAATATTTCAGGTTAAGCAATATCTCTGTAAAGATGAGCAGAAAAGTTACGCAGTGGATCATTAAATCATTAAGTTTGTCACAGTCAACAAAAGATATTACAAAAGAAGACATAATGAAAGTTGTTGGAGTAAACAGTCAACACAAGTTAGCACGAGCACACACGAGCACACACGAGCACACACGAGCACACACGAGCACACGCCAACACACAAACACATAATACGCTTGATAGACACAAAAACTCTGCCCCACATCTTTCTCGTGTTTGCGGCTCGTTCACTGCCCGTTGTTTGCGTCTGACCTCTTTCTGTCTCCACACACACATCATTAGTCAGACGTGCTTTTTACGTGAACACAACAGTGACACTGAATGCACCACTGCACACAGTCACAACAAAACCTGGTTTGGAGTTGGTCTGAATGCAACATTTTTATGTCATGTGTGCTGTTTAAAAAGACTACATTGTTCTAAAAAAGGGAGAACTAAACCAGGTTTTGTTAAACCAGGACTAACCAAGATCCAAACCAGGACTAAATCAGCTCAAAATCATCTCTAAACCAGCTCTAAAACAGGACTTTACCTGAAACCAGGGCTAAATCAGCTTTAAACCAGATTTAAACCAGGACTAAACCAGATCTAAACAAGGACTAAATCTGCTTTAAACCAGATCTAAACCAGGCCAAAATCAGGACCAAACCAGATCTAAACTAAGACTAAACCAGATCTAAACCAGGATCAAACCAGATCTAAACCAGGATCAAACCAGATCTAAACAAGATCTAAACCAGGACTAAACTGGGACTGAACCAGCTCAAAAGCAGCTCTAAACCAGGACTAAAGCCGCTCTAAACCAGGACTAAAGCAGCTCTAAACCAGCTCTAAACCAGGACTAAAGCAGCTCTAAACCAGGACTAAAGCAGCTCTAAACCAGGACTAAACCAGCTCTAAACCAGGACTAAACCAGCTCTAAACCAGCTCTAAACCAGGACTAAAGCAGCTCTAAACCAGGACTAAAGCAGCTCTAAACCAGGACTAAAGCAGCTCTAAACCAGGACTAAAGCAGCTCTAAACCAGGACTAAACCAGCTCTAAACCAGGACTAAACCAGGACTAAACCAGCTCTAAACCAGGACTAAACCAGCTCTAAACCAGGACTAAACCAGGACTAAACCAGGACTAAACCAGGACTAAACCAGCTCTAAAGCAGACTTCTCTTCCCTCTGGTGTCGGCCCGTCTCTCCTCACATCATTAGTCGCTCTTTGCGTGTTCACACAAACAAAGCGGCGGGTCAAAGTTCACACGGCCCCAACACGACTCGCTCTGATGAAGGACCCGACTGAAGCCCCCAACCATCAGACTCAGTTCCCCTGAGACCACTGGGACCACCGGGACCACCGAGGCCTCCAGGACCACCAGGACCACCAGGACCACCGAGGCCTCCGGGACCACCAGGACCACCAGGACCACCAGGACCACCGAGGCCTCCGGGACCAGCTGCACTCCACAATGTGAGGCAATGACAAGGCAGATTGTGACTGTACCACATTTATCACATGAAAACTCAACTCTGTTAACATCAACCTGTTTTGGGATAGACTTTGAACCCAGGGCGTCGGACTGGGGGGGTAAGGGGTACTGGTTTCCCCGGGGCCCAGGGCAGGGAGGGGCCCTCAAAAGCATGTGCTGTTTTTTTCTCAGTTGTGGTTTCATCTACTCTTGTTGTAATAAAATGCGTTGTTGAGGAAAGTCCTTGAGAGAGAATTAACCATGACATAATCTGTTTAAAAAAGCAGAAAATCCTTGTTCACATATTAACCAAGTTGTTAAAACTAGTGATTATAATTTGCAGTTAATAATGTGTTTCAATAATATAAGCTGGTAGTTACACAGGATGTCTGTAAATTAAATTCAATCTTTAAAAGTTATTGTTGAGTATGTAGAAACCATAGGGTGGATATTCTGCCAACAGTGAATGAAAAAACAATAATAAAACAACAATATAACAATAATAACTGAATTTGTGGGGATGAAAAAAAACAAAAGAAAACTTAAATCAGGGGTCCACTGACAAGGTTTGTACCTGGGGCCCAGAATTTAGTGCTACGCCCCATTTGGACCAGTCAAACAGATCGATACAGTTCACTTATGATAATGGAGACACTTTTGTTCCGTCCTGATCTGCTCCAGTGTGGAAACATGGCTAATCTTATTTTTATTTTGTTTTTTTGTGTGCGAGTGATATGTTTTGAAAAGCTGTGCACGCCTGGTACTTGCCTGAACATTCTCTCACATCCTTTTGATTGGGGCAGCAAATAAAAAACGGTCATGTTGTCGTTTGAAGACAGTGCAGACATGGATGTTGATTATATTCAAAAATTGTCAGTGTCCTCAGATGTACGTTTTGTTCTTAATTTCTTAAAATTCCCTTAAAATGTAAATTTTTTGTGTGATTTGTGTTGCTGTTATGTTTTTCACTTTGCCCCAGGCCCCTCTTGAAAAAGAGGTTTCAATCTCAATGGGTTCTTACCTGGTTAGATAAAGGTTAATAATAAATAAATTAATACATATGAGTGATAACTGTCAATATCTAACTCTATTTTTAAAGTTAAATTGTAGGATTTGTGGCACTTGGTGAAACAATACATACATTTCATTGTCAAACTGTTATGACTTGCTATGTTTTGCTGCATTAATGTTCACAATAACATTAGATTTAAAGTACCATGGGTTATTAGTACATATGATGCTAATTTTGGCGCTAAATGCTAACGGTCACAGTCTGCAGAAAACACTCACTCACTAACTCTGCTCTGGTGTTACTCTGGCGTGATCCAGTGGTTTCAGTCGACAAAACAGCCCTGGTTTGTCATAGTTTGTGATGTTTGGAGGCTAACGCTAACTCTCCTGTTGAAAATGCTTCAGTGCTTAAACATGAAGTGGTACCAGGCTAATGGAACGCTGCTGGAAGGATCTATTGTCACTTACAAAGGCTCCTGGTTTTAGTCGTGGTTAATTAGAAAAGTAATTTAAGCCGTTACGACCTGCTGCAGATCTTGTGGCGTCGGAAAGGAACATTTCACAGAACATGTTCCTCTGCGTCGTCTCATTCAAACCGTTTTGCAGAGCTGCACATTCTGCTGCAGAGACCGGGACACGCAGAGTCCAACACGAGGTTTTCATTTGGGACGTCCCAGGCGAGCACATAGCACTACTCTGTGGGAACTGTTCAGAGACTTTTCCTCTCAAGAGTTAAAATGAGTTGTGTGAGTCATTATTTTGTTAATTGAGGCACATTATTTATTAAATCGACCTATTTTTATGAGCTTTTAACTAGGGCAGTGCCAAATATTGAAAGATCCACAGATTGTGATCAAAGTTTTGGTCGAACTTGAGTATAAGCTTGTCAGTTCTGCAGAAGTAACGTTGTATTGTAGAGGAGTTATTGCTCATTTGCTTCTGAGAAAGCACTCAGGGCCAGAGTTTGTCTCCTTGTGTGTCCTCGTGTTTCACAAGTTTTATTTACTCAGAATGTAACGTTTTAACCAAAAACAGACTAAAATAAAGGCATGCCCTTCTTCATTTAGTTGTTTTTATTGAAATCAAACCTGTGTCCTTACAGTGAGCACTCGCATCTCCACAAACCTGGCTCGTACTTGGCCTGGAGGAGCCTTCCCCTGCTTGTTGTTCCTTTGTCTATAACATATCACACGATCTGGAGAATGATCAGAGGAATGGTTTTCTATTTCATTGGAATAATGCAGAGACTAAAATGACATGCTGTTGTTTTAAATATGCACACTTTTAATTGAATCTTTCTCCTTCCTGCCTCTCGTGTGCACTCGGGCTGTAGTCGATTAATTGGGCTATGATTGAGTCGACCAACAGTTTTTTAGTCGACTAATTATTTTATTTTGATTTAAAAGGATTTACACGACAAAAAGCGTAAAAAATGAAGATATGGCGTGAGTTAGCGAAAGATTTTGGAGTGAATCATGAGTTTAATCTATTCACCTTATTCCAGAAGTTGTCGTACGCGCCGCTGTCTTGTTTCCATTGTAGTTTACATGGATCAGACGAGCAACAGAAAATAAGTTCTACATGGACTAAAAAAAAGCCGTTTTCAGGCCTCAGGAAATCGTTGCGTTGTGACTTGTTGTTGCTCGTGTTCATTAAACATTTTACACAAATCAATCTACTTTATGTAACATTTTAGCGGTGAGACTTTTCCCTCGTTCGTCATTAGCTTTAACGGAGTTCTCGTCAAACAGAAGTGCGTTTACAACAAAAGTGTGTATCTGTGGCAAAAAGAGGCAAAAGTGGGCGGTGCAGAATAAGGTCAATATCTAACATAAATACACTGTGTCCTGGTACTTTTCTGTATGAATTGTTATTTCTGCACGAGCTCCAGTGCAGTTGTGGTTCTTTTTGAGTGCAGTTTGAGTCAGATACACAGAGATACTTCATAGTTTTGCCACACCCCCTTTTAGTCAATGAATCGGTCAATCAAGTATTTCTTTAATCCAGTCCTGGTGTGCACAGTGCCATCTGCCGCCGCTCACCCTCTCTCTCTTCTCTTGTGTTTTCATAATTATAATCTAAGTTACAGAATGAAAACATCACATTTTCTCAGCGTTTGAGTGAAATTTAATCATTGGGTTTGCGATAACGATTACGACTCGTCACACTTAGCTGATTAGTCATTGCGATATGTCTTCTTTAATTTGAAATATTCACTCCTTGAACTGTAAGTCTATGGGAACTGCTGAGAAAAGGCTATAATTCCTCTCTGTCTTCTCTCACCTAAAGTCTGAGTCTACATCATTTCACTGTATGTTTATAAAGTAACATCTGGTTCGTGGACGTTTTTACAGCGTTGTTTTTTAGACTGTGGTGGAGCCGGTTCCAGGTTAAACACCATTTTCTTTGTGATTATATCTGTTCTGTTTTACGGTCTGTGGGTCGGGTATAAGCGCCTATTGTTTATTTGAAATCTGTCAGTTTAAAGTTCTCCTCCAGACCAGCTTTTCTTTGGACACGAGCCAGAAGATAAAAACTTTGAGAAATTACCTTTTAAATTGATGTTTCAGCTGGACATTTACTGAAGGCTGAAGTTGTGATTGCGAGCAGGTTTTGTTGGCAGTAAATGTACAATACGCGGAGTAATAAGTGTGGCGATTTCAACGTTTGTAGTGATTAGTGCAGTTACAGTCGTTTAGGAGGGAAAAGGTTGCCGGTTCAATCTTCACCATCCATTTGGAGCTCAATAGTGCTGCTGTTTGGTTCAGGAAGTAAAGTTTCCATACATTTTTCTCACAAGGAACAATTTAATTTACTGTACGTGCAAAAAGAACGCTGGGTCAAGTAGAGCTGCAAGATTAATCGGCCATCGAAACGAAAGCGCAATTAGAATGGACTAGAATGGATAGCAACAAATACGCGACTTAAAGTGACAAAAACGCAACCAAGTGTGGCAAAAACGAGACTAAAGCTATAAAAATGACACTAAAACATGACTAAAAGTGACTAAAATGTGTGTCTTAAGGTGACAGAAGTGCAACAGTGATAAAAATGTGACTGAAAGTGACAAAAAAATGACTGAAAGTGACAAAAACACAACTAACCGTAACAAAAACGCAACCAAAAGCGACAAAAATGAGACTAAAAGTGATGAAACGTGATTAAATGTGATAAATACGTGACTGTAAGCGACCAAAACTACGTTAAAAGCAACAAAAACAACCCTAAAAGTAACAAAAAGGCCACCAAATGTGACAAAAGCGAGTAAGACAATGTAAGTTAATAAACAAATTTGCAGAATTTGTTTTGTTTATGGACATTAGTGACCACAGAGCTGCTTAGCCTTCATCGTGCCTTTAAATATACTGAATTTTTCTAAAGGTCTACGGGATAAATGAATGAGAAATTTTGTTCCAGAACCGCAACGAACTTTGAAGTGGGAGAGACTGTCGTGCTCTATCGTTGTGTCTTTGGACAAAGCTGTTATGAGGCTCATTTTGATCACCTTTCTGTGAAATAGAATTTTTATTGGACAATATAAACAAACAGAACCACACTTTAGAACATTCTCCATGCATATCGTTACGTTTTAAGCCATACTGTGGATTATTAAAGCCAAATAAACAACATTTTCATTGAAGACAAGGCTCTTTCAGGCCAAGTACAAGTCAGGTTTGTGAAGATACAAACCCGCTCACAGGAAGGACACAGGTTTTTGTAGGTTTTTCAGATTCAAAACAAACAAACAATAAAAACCACATGCTTATATTTTACTTTATTTTCTGTACTTTAATATGCATTGTCCCTTTAAATGAACAAATCAAATCCTGTTTACATCTTAAGTGATTCTCTTGATAGCGATTATAAGATATTTTTGCAATCCAACAGAAATGTGCAAATCTTCTTGTAAACGTCTATGGTTCAAGGAAAATTAACCACAAATGATCAGAAGATTACACTGTTCTCTCAAACGATGTAACAATATATACATTTTGTCGTCTTAAAGGTGCACGATGTAGTTTGCTGGTGGAGAGCATGAAACTTTCTACTCTCTTTCTACGGAATAAAACTAAGCAATCTCCTGGAGACAAGCAGCAAACCAAGTACTTTTTGGGCAATAAAAACTTCTTTAACTGGACAATTGAAAGATAAATGAGTTTATATCATACTGAAAACCTACTACAAAACTTACACAGTGCACCTTTAACTAACTTCGACATTATCTATCATATTTCCCATAGAGACCATTCCGTCGTGAAGTAAAATCCAGTGACCTAATTAAAACCAAATACTTTTCCTCCTGGTAGCGTCCAGCTCGAGGATCCTCTCTGTCAGATAGAAATCCATGGAATTGCGTTTTGGCTCCACGTTCCAAACCACAGCAATGTAAACCGTCCCCGCTCTTACAATGTGAAAGGCACTCGGCAACTTCCAGACGGCAGCAGTCAAATCGTACGAAGATTTTTTCCCCCTTTAACCAGACGACGAAATCAAGTCCAGTTGTTTGGATTTACACCGAAGGCCAAGCTAACTCAATCTGTAAACAAAAGGGGGCTTAAACGCACCGTAATGGTTTACACATGAACAAGAGGCTGCATCACGTCAGCACGGTTTGAATATGTTTGTGCTGAAGTGAAGTAATGCAAAGAAATCTACATCAGGATAAAACTGTAGACTCCAACAAGGACCAAACCACGTCTACATCAGGACAAAACTAGAGACTCCAACAAGGACCAAACCACGTCTACATCAGGACAAAACTAGAGACTCCAACAAGGACCAAACCACGTCTACATCAGGACAAAACTGTAGACTCCAACAAGGACCAAACCACGTCTACATCAGGACAAAACTGTAGACTCCAACAAGGACCAAACCACCTCTACATCAGGACAAAACTAGAGACTCCAACAAGGACCAAACCACGTCTACATCAGGACAAAACTGTAGACTCTAGCAAGGACCAAACCACGTCTACATCAGGACAAAACTAGAGACTCCAACAAGGACCAAACCACGTCTACATCAGGACAAAACTAGAGACTCCAACAAGGACCAAACCACGTCTACATCAGGACAAAACTGTAGACTCCAACAAGGACCAAACCACGTCTACATCAGGACAAAACTGTAGACTCCAACAAGGACCAAACCACGTCTACATCAGGACAAAACTAGAGACTCCAACAAGGACCAAACCACGTCTACATCAGGACAAAACTGTAGACTCTAGCAAGGACCAAACCACGTCTACATCAGGACAAAACTGTAGACTCCAACAAGGACCAAACCACGTCTACATCAGGACAAAACTGTAGACTCCAACAAGGACCAAACCACGTCTACATCAGGACAAAACTGTAGACTCCAACAAGGACCAAACCACGTCTACATCAGGACAAAACTAGAGACTCCAACAAGGACCAAACCACGTCTACATCAGGACAAAACTGTAGACTCCAACAAGGACCAAACCACGTCTACATCAGGACAAAACTGTAGACTCCAACAATGACCAAACCACGTCTACATCAGGACAAAACTGTAGACTCCAACAAGGACCAAACCACGTCTACATCAGGACAAAACTGTAGACTCCAACAAGGACCAAACCACGTCTACATCAGGACAAAACTGTAGACTCCAACAAGGACCAAACCACGTCTACATCAGGACAAAACTGTAGACTCCAACAAGGACCAAACCACGTCTACATCAGGACAAAACTGTAGACTCAACAAGGACCAAACCACGTCTACATCAGGACAAAACTGTAGACTCCAACAAGGACCAAACCACGTCTACATCAGGACAAAACTGTAGACTCCAACAAGGACCAAACCACGTCTACATCAGGGCAAAAC
Source organism: Rhinogobius similis (assembly GCA_019453435.1). NCBI lineage: Eukaryota > Metazoa > Chordata > Actinopteri > Gobiiformes > Gobiidae > Rhinogobius > Rhinogobius similis. The sequence continues at coordinate 8,435,588 of CM033633.1, read as the reverse complement.
TGTAGACTCCAACAAGGACCAAACCACGTCTACATCAGGACAAAACTGTAGACTCCAACAAGGACCAAACCACGTCTACATCAGGACAAAACTGTAGACTCCAACAAGGACCAAACCACGTCTACATCAGGACAAAACTGTAGACTCCAACAAGGACCAAACCACGTCTACATCAGGACAAAACTGTAGACTCCAACAAGGACCAAACCACGTCTACATCAGGACAAAACTATAGACTCCAACAAGGACCAAACCACATCTACATCAGGACAAAACTAGAGACTCCAACAAGAACCAAACCACGTCTACATCAGGACAAAACTGTAGACTCCAACAAGGACCAAACCACGTCTACATCAGGACAAAACTGTAGACTCCCACAAGGACCAAACCACGTCTACATCAGGACAAAACTGTAGACTCCAACAAGGACCAAACCACGTCTGCATCAGGACAAAACTGTAGACTCCAACAAGGACCAAACCACGTCTACATCAGGACAAAACTGTAGACTCCAACAAGGACCAAACCACGTCTACATCAGGACAAAACTGTAGACTCCAACAAGGACCAAACCACGTCTACATCAGGACAAGATAAAAACAGGACCAAACCAAAATCCTATTTCTAATAATAAATAATACAATAAAAACAACAAAAGGCGTAATAAGTGCTCGATTTGATAGTAGTCCTGTCAGAATAAACTCAAATTAAACTGAAAAATGGCTGTACATAAATGAATATCAATAGGCCAAATGAATAAAAGTGGGTTTGTATGTATGTATAGGATTGAGTCCATCAGACATTGAACAGATTATGTTTGATGTTTTGTGGATAATGTTTTGAGATTGAGATGGTTTGGACTTGCAGGGGAGGGATATTGAATATATAGTACAGAAGGGACGTGAATATGAGGTACAGATTTGAAAAACATAGTAATAATGGCTCTGGCCTAGACCCACCTGCCGGAGGAGCTCAGGGCTGCAGAGAACATTCAGGTTTTAAGACCAGGCTCAAGACCCACCTTTTTAGCTTAGCTTTTGATTAATATTTAATGTATGTATTTATTATATTTATTCATCCTATTTATTGTGTTTACACATTTTAGGCTTACTAATTTATATGTATTTATAAATTTCTCCATATTTATTTATCCAATCTTTTATTCATTTTAGGCTCTCCAGTGTTTGCACTGTAAAGCACTTTGTGTTACGTTCTATGTATAACAAGTGCTTTATAAATAAAGTTTGATTTGATTTAAATAGAAAGCAGGAGGAACTGGAGAGCCAGGCAACATAGGATTGTAGGTTAGGTTAAGGTACATTTTATTGTCCCTGTAGGGTCATTTGTCCTCTGCATTTGGCCCGTCCTTCAGTGCATCTATTAAACTGCTCAGGGCAGTGGTCTCGTCAGTGCAGGGATCTATCCTCAGATCTTTGAGCTGGACTTGGTCAGGATTGGAGGATTTACCTGCTGCATGTTTTGGGTTGATGGGGAAACTGTGACGTGGGAGCCCTAGTCACTCTGCCACGGTGGAATGGATAATCAGTATTTATTTTTATTTATTTATTTTTTTTAATTAAAAGTACTATTAAAATGACCTAAAATTGTCTTTTAAAACAGGGTACAAAGTGATAATTCACAAAACATGATCCAGTTTCGTGCATTACTTGAACCCCATTTACATATTTTAGCACATTCCAGATGCTTTTGTAAATTATCAAGATAAAGCAAAACAATATTCATACATTAATTTTGTCAATACTGCCCATCCCTTTATAAGATGTCTATCTTTGTAGCCCTGCTTTTATTCTTGTTTAGCCATCATTCAGACTTAAAATACCCTCAAATATCATCTGTTTATTTGTATTTACTTTATGTAACTGTAGGTCTGGCTTAGTGTAGATATCAGCTTTTTAAAATCAAACCGGGAAAGTCAGTTACTTTGAATAATATTGTGCAGTATAATTAAAATTCAATTAAGAGTAAACTGTATAAATCTTGTAGTAGCCGTCATTGCACAAAGTCCATTGGGTTAAACAGTCAAGTGGATTAGCAGCTTAGAGACGCGCTCGTCCAAACAGCGTCACTTTGGTACAAACTTAATCTCCATTCATTTGTCAGAGTCAGATCTCCATTAGATCTGATTGAAGAAAAGACGCTACTGAGAACAGGTGCAGCTCAGGAAGAGCCAAAACACAGATTAAACGCACTGTAGTAAGTCAAATTTGGGATTGAATCTAGTTAAATCAAAGCTGGTAATGGGTTAGGTAATGACGTCACAACATTCTGTATTTTTAGCAGTGAGTGACAAAAACAGATGAGAGTAAAAAAAGTCAGAAAACAAATATAAAAGTCTGCAGTTCTGCTGAATATTTAGTTTTTATTTAATGTCTAAAAAAAAAAGAAAATCAAGTAAACAGTTGTACATCACACTTTATTGCTGAGACAGACTTTGGGATCACACACAGTTGAACTTATTACTTTTCTTTTAAAATAACATGTTTTTGAGTCTAAGTGTTGAGGAAATTAACTTGTGCAGCAGTTGAAGTGTCCTTTATAGCCAACTGCCATTAGCAAACAAGTTAGTTAAGCTCTGCACAGTTGGAGCAACAACAGAGAAACTACTTTCAGTTTACATTTTGCCGAATAAAGTTGATTTGAGCTAAATTAAACCACACGCAAAAATAGGCCAAAAAACCCCCCCCAAAGAAACACATTTTATCCGTTTGTGCTGCCTGTAATTCTGCCACACAATCAGAATGTTGAGGAGCATTTTTGGAATAACTGAAAGAAAATCAATAGTACAGACACTAAATCTTCAGCACATGGAAAAGCAGGCAAACAAATCTCCCGAGTCAAATCCAAAATGGGCAAAGTGAAAACACTCCCAAATGGTTAAGATGTGAGCGATGACGTAACAGCGACTTCAGATTGAATTAGAGCAGGATTAAAAGAGCAGCCGGAGTTTTAAATTTGAGAGAAAAGGGTGAAGAGGAGGACTTCGTGGGCCTCCAGACAGCAATGGAAAGTCTAAAAATACATAAAACCAAGGCAGTGCGTATTTTTATACATTGGAGTTTCAATCAATCAGTCAACCTTTGTTTATAAAGCCATTTAGAACACTCCAGGTGACCAAAGTGCTTTCAAATAAAAATCAAGACAAGACAAAAAGCATAAAACTATAATACATTACATTTAACAGTGTAAAATATTTAGATTTGCTTTGACCAAAGAAACATGTTCTGCTGATCGATTGGTCGACTAAACAGGGGGCGTGGCAAAAGCTTTCAAAATTACTCAGCATTTATGTCATCATCTGACTATGTATCTGACCCGAATTGCACTCAAAAAACTAAAATATTTATTCAGAAAAGTAATTGAAAATGGTGTCTTTAAATGTAAAAAGGCAGACTATAATCTCACAGTTCACTCACAAATCAACACATACCTTTTTTCTGCTGTTGTCCATATAAATCTTCATAAATAGTCAGCAATTTTAGTTGAGTAAGACACCATTGACTGATTAATTGACTAAGCGACCATTCATTCCAAACATTTATGCAGAAAACTACTAGTGAATTGTGTAATTATCAGTTTAAAAAAAGGAGATTGAACTCAAAATTCCCTCCCAAATCTCAAGATAACTCACTGCACACCTTCTCCTTAGTGCTGTTGTGATTACAGATATACTAAGATTACCCAATAAATACATTAGTTGTGACAAAAACATGACAAAAAGTGACAAAAACCCAGCTTAAAGCAACAGAAATGGGTCTAAAACTGACAAAAATGTGACAAAAAGGGACATAAATGTGACAAAAAGTGACATAGACGCGACTGAAAGTGAAACAAACACGACTAAAACGGATTAATTGAAAAAGCGTCAATTAATGCCAAACATTTATGCCAAAAACTACTTGTAAAGTGCGTATTTATCAGTAAAAAAACAACAACAAAAAAACAGATTTAACTCAAAATTCACTCCCAAATCTCAAGCTACATACTACATACCTTCTCCTTTCATCTCCAATTGACCGATTAATCGACTAAACGATTAAAGATTGACACAGATGAACCAGTTGAGGGCGCACCATCAGAGGAGCATTCTGCGCCAGGAGCAGAGAGTCGCAGCGACCGGAAAAGAGATGAGACAGACACCAAAAGAGGGGTTATCTTTGTTTATCTTAGTTTTTATTCTTATGCCCTTGTTTGCGGTCTTGAGTTTGTATTCACTGGTTGTTTTACTATCTGCGAAACATTTGCCCCTCCGTTAGAAATGTTCTAAAATTGTCTAAATGTCTTTGTTGAAGTTCATGCGATAAATGTGATTGAACTATAAAATTAAACCCTAAAGAATCAGAGTTTGTTCGTCTTACTTTTAATTAAATTTGGCGTAGCTTTACACAATACAGCCCACCTCTAATGCAAAAGCTATACATAAACGTGAAATGGACGCTGTCAAAAAGCAGTTTACAAAAGCTTGACTAATGCATATCATACGAATAATTAATAGATAATGACGTAACGTTGTTGTTTTGAGTCTTGAAGTTGTCTGGTAACACCTCAGACATTCCCTTTTCACCAACGTCAGTGCAACCTGAGCGTAACCTTTGCAAAATGTCACCCTTTGCTTCCAGATAAAACTTGTTCTTTCGCTAAAGGCCAGTGTTTCCTCAGGGAGTCGCCGGGTTTGTCCCAGCGAGGACTCTCTGTTTCTGGAGGGTTTGCAGCTCCTGGGCTCTGATCCAGGACGGACAAAGGCTGAGGGAGCTGCTGTTGTAGGCAACGGGTGTGTGATTTAATGCAGTTTATTCATATCCATGGGTTTCAGGGTGATGAAAAATGAGCGCAGTTGCCGTAACAATTTAACCTGCTGAAGCCAGATTGATACGTGAATCACTCTAAGTCGAGTTCTACAAATAATCAATCTGGAAAGGCTCTCGCTGAAAGAGCAGAGAACTCAGCCGTTTGTTAAATCCATATGAGAGAAAAACACCTCATCTTTCTACTAGGGCTGTAGTCGACTAAAGAAATTCTCTTTAAAGACCTTCCCTATCGACCGATTAAAAGGAAATGTGTCAAAACTATGAAGTATCTCTCTGTATCTGACCCAAACGACACTCAAAAAACACAACTGCACAAGAGTTCATGCAAAAAAAATAACAATTTATTTTAAAAACGTACTAGAAAACACTTTATCTATATGTTAGAGATATATACATTAGACTAAACTCATGATTCACTCCAAAATCTTTAACTAACTCACTCCATATCTTCACTTTTTCACTGTTTTTGTCGTATAAATCCTTTGAATTGAAATAAAACACCGTCGACCAATTAATCGACCAAACGACTAAAGGATTACAGCCATAAAACTCACAAAGCCTTGATGTGCACATTAAAAAACAACAACAATTTGTCAGTATAACTACTACTACTACTACTACTACTACTACTACTACTACTACTACTACTACTACTACTTCATGCCTTAATAAAGCATGAACAAAGACTTCATAGTGAACAAATAGTTTAAGAGTCATTCAGACAGACTATTCAACACTCTAACTTTAATTCCTAACCCTAACTTTAATTAAGTAGTTACTAAGCCTGGTTCGTGCTTAATAAACTATATATGTTCCTCATGAATTAGGTCTTTGTTCATGTTTTGTTCAGGCAAAACCAGGTGTAGTTATTAAATAGTCTGTTTTCCAGCTAAAACAGGCTGAAGTGGGTTCAGTATCTGTTTGTTTTGGTTAGTTTTGGCTCTTCACCTTCTGCTTTCTCCCAAACCACAATGCTACTCTGTTCATCAAGGCCAAGAAAATCTGTCTTTTTCTTTGTTCTTTGTTGAAACGTTGCCTCGGCAGTTACTTTCCTGTTGCCAGACTTGATATTCCAGCGTCTGACTGTTTTGTACTGAGTGTATTTAGCATTAGATCCGTGCGGTTCGGTGTTTTCCGTGTTCTGGCTGTGTATCTGCAGAGGCCAGAGGTTTCCGGGTCAGTTGTTCAGTGTTTTCACCTGAATGAGCTCCAGTAACACGAGTCTAATGGGACTAATGAGAACAGAGAGAGAGGGAAATAAACACACAAGTTACTGCAGATTACAACAGGAAGAGCAATCAGACTTATGGACTTAAGACGCTTTATGACTTTTTTTCCGAGTCGCTTCCAGGAATCGAGACTCAAAGACAAAGACTGATGATTTGGGACTCGACTCACGCCTGTAACTTTGTGGAGGAAGTGAAGTTCAGGTTAGAAGAGTCGGATTTGACCGGTCCTTAAATCGCCCACGTCTGTAAATCTTCTTTTAAAGTGTTTTTGAATCAGGCCCTGGTCAACATCAAACTGAATGCATTTGAGTTTCAAAATGGTGTAACGGTCTTTCATTAAGTGTCATTATTTTACGAGTCTCAAATGAGGGAGCAGACACTTTTAAATAAGGTTGCACAGTTTGAAAATTTTGTAATTCAGCTTTACTTCTGCATTATCGCTGCACAATTAATCAATCGAAGGTTGCTATTTTTGAAGTGCAGTCATTTTCTTCACAAACAGCAAAATAATCTGTTTTATTCTGCATAAAAACTGCTAACGCTGTAGTTCAGATTTGTTAAAACATTCTCTGAAAAAAGCAACAAAAACACGACTAAATGCAAACAAAAATGCCACGTAAAGCAACAGAAACGCAACTTAAACTGACGAAAACTCAAGTAAAAGTGAAACGTGAAAGTGAAACACGAAAGCGACTAAAAGTGACGCAAATGAGACTCAAAGCAACAAAAATGCAACTAAAAGCGACAGCAACGCAACAAAAACTGACAAAAACACAACTTAGACGCGAGTAAAAGTGACAAAAACATGACTAAAAGTGACAAAATTGTGACGTAAAGCAACAGAAACGCAACTTAAATGAGAAAACTCGAGTAAACGTTCCACGAAAGCGACTAAAAGAGACACAAATGAGACTCAAAGCAACAAAAACGCAACTAAAAGCGACAGCAACGCAACAAAAACTGACAAAATCACAACTTAGACGCGAGTAAAAGTGACAAAAACATGACAAAGTGACAAAAATGTGACGTAAAGCAACAGAAACACAACTTAAACTGACGAAAACTCAAGTAAAAGTTACACGAAAGCGACAAAAAGTGACGCAAATGAGAATCAAAGCAACAAAAACGCAACTAAAAGCGACAGCAACGCAACAAAAACGGATAAAAACACAACTTAGACATGACTAAAAGTGACAAAAACATGACTAAAAGAGACAAAAATGCGACTTAAAGCAAGAGAAACAACTTAAACTGATGAAAACTCGAGTAAAAGTTCTACAAAAGTGACGCAAATGAGACTCAAAGCAACAAAAACGCAACTAAAAGCGACAGCAACGCAACAAAAACTGACAAAATCACAACTTAGACATGACTAAAAGTGACAAAAACATGACTAAAAGAGACAAAAAAGCAACTTGAAGCGACACAAATGCAACTAAAAGTAACACAAATGCAACTAAAAGTGACAAAAAGCGACAAGCGTTCTGAAACACGTGATTCTTCGTGTTAAAAATGTGAACTTTGAACAGAATCCCATTGATAATCTGAAATCTGAAATCGCATTTGCAATACTGATCAGAAAAATCCTAATCCCAAAGCTCGTCTAACCCGCTCTTCTCTTTTCTTCTCTGCAGTAAACGGAGCAGACTTCATGGCCGACCTTCAGGACCCATATTTGGTCAGCGTTCACCTCATCGCCGACCCGGACCAGGGCAATTTCCTCCAACACGCCACCGACGCCGTCCTCTCCTGGATTCACCCCGACCTGCAGCTTTTCCGCGTCTCCGAACGGGCCCACCGCTCCAAAAAACGACCCCAGATCCCGTCCGCCCAGCCCGCTCTAGCCGTCATCCTCTTCCTGCAGGAATCGTACGGCGGCGAGGAGCACATTCTGTCGCTGCACCGCGCTTTGCAAAGACCGCCTTGGCGCTACCACCACACGGAAAAAGTCAGCAACGGCAAAAGGATGCTGCCGCTGACTCCATGCAGCCAGGACTTCTTCACGCTGACGCCCGGGACGCCTTTGTGGGCCGTAAGACAAGTCCACTACGGCAAAGAAATCGTCCGTTTCACCATCTACTGCCGCCACGAGAACTACGTCGACATGGTGCGGCTGTACAAGCTGTTGCTGCAGAAGCGAGTGGCTCAAAAGAAAGAGGATTTTTGCTTTTTCGTGGCGTATTCCAACGCGGATTTGGAGATTCAGTTGTCGTTTAAGCGGCTGCAGAAGGGCCAGGCGCCGTTGGTTTTGGACTCTGCGCTGTTGGAGGTCAGAGTGAGGGACGTTGGGGCGCTGGTTCCTCTCTTGCCGCACACTTGCAGCCCCATCAGTGAGCTGCGCTGGCAAACGCAGGACTACGACGGCAACAAGATACTCCTGCAGGTGAGAGACGGGTGGGAGGGGACGTTTTTTTGATGCATTATTCACCTTATTCCGGAAGTTGCCGTACACACCGCCGTCTTGTTTTCGTTGTATTTGTTTACATCAGGGGTGTCCAAACTTTTTCCATCGAGGGCCACATATTTAAATATAGACAGCATTTATCTGATGTTTTAAGCTCCACCACATCTACATTCAGTCTCAGTGCCTTAATATCAGGTCTGTGTGGCACCAAAATGTTGGTTATTCAGGTTGGAATTGTAAAAATCTGAAATGTGCTGTAAATAGTACTTATCAGGACAATGAGGGCCAGTTCACCAGGAAGACTAAGGGCCAAGAAAAATTGGTCTGAGGGCCGCATTTGGCCCCCGGGCCTGAGTTTGGACATGCCTGTTTTACATGGAGCAGACGAGCTCAACAGAAAATAAGTTCTACATGGACTAAAAAGCCGTTTTCAGGCCTCAGGAAATCGGAGCGTTGTTGACTTGTTGTTGCTCGTGTTCATTAAACATTTTACACAAATCAACCTACTTTATGTAACATTTTAGCGGTGAGACTTTTCCCTCGTTCGTCATTAGCTTTAATGGAGTTCTCGTCAAACGGAAGTGCGTTTACAACAAAAGTGCGTTTCTGTGGCAAAAAACAGTAAAAGTGGGCGGGGCAGAATAAGGTGAAAATGAAATTATCAAAGATCGCTTGAAACTCTGGGAAATTATTCTGCAGAACGTCCTGGAGGTTATGCTCTGGGGTTAAACCTGGAGCAGCTGAAGTGCAGCCTCTGTGCATCTTGAACTACTTTAGTTGAGGGATTAAAACGAGGAAACCAGAGTGTCCTGAGAAAACTCACCCCGACACAGTGAGAGCACACTTAGTCTTGTCCCTTTTATCTGCCAGACAAGGTGCGAGCTCGTCAACCTCAGCCCACATGGAGTTTATAATTTAGAGAAGTGTTTTTTTTTTTGCGAGCCAGCACACTTTTTTGGTTGAAAATTTTCCACGGCTCACCACCAACTAAAACAACACCAAATCACACCAATCAGTAAAAAAAGCGTGTTATTTACATTGCAAACATTGTATATGTCAGAGTGTGTTTCAACGTTTCTGAGTCGTGGCACATTTTATTTTATTTGTTGAAAAGATACTACACACCACTTACCGCTAAAATTTGAAGTTTTAGTTAAAGAAATGTGTATGTACTGTGGCAAATCATGTCTGTGCCGCTAGTTCTTTAAATTTGGCAATTGTGATTTTTTTTTTTGCCTTCATTTTTTGTACAGAAGTATGATCAGGACACTCCAAAAAGATAAATTATTGAATTAAATCACACACACTGATTGAAAGTCAAGGGCCTATTTCACCCTGTTGGCTATTCAAGTATATCTTCCATTGGGCCAGATTTTGTAAAGGGCTAATTGTCTGGGGCCCGGACTACAAAGCTGTACCACAATTTAATGTTTTATATCCTATATCCACAAACAACTCGCTATGTTACTATTCAACAGAAATCTACTTTTTTCACACACAAAAAAAAAAAAACAAGAATAACATTATTGCTCTCTCGCAAAAAAACAGAACTAAAGCAGGACTCAGCAAAGACAAACCCAGTGTCACTCAATAACAAGGCTTGAACTAGAGCAGATTATAACATCAGATCTAGGACTAGACCAGGTTTAAACCAAGACTAACCCTAATGTATGTCTAGATTGGGATTACATCTGGCATAAACCACATTTTGAACAGAACAAGACCACAAAATCTGAACCAGCGACCCATTTTACCATGATGGGCCATATCGTATTGATTAGTGGGCCGGATTTGACCCGCGGGCCATCAGTTGAATAGCACTGTTCTTTGCCTCTGTATCAGGTTCTTTAAGGGTCCCATATCATGCAAAATCGACTTTTCAGAGGTTTTAACCTTCCTACAGTGCTATTTGGGCCTCGTATGTTGTGCCCAAAGTGGTTTTTTGATTGATTCCCTCATGTTTTCACTAGAGAACTGTCTTTTCCATCCCCCTCGGCTGAGCAGCAGACGGGGGCTCCTCACTAAGATGACGCGGTGTTTAAGCCACGCCTCCGGGAAGCGCGCAGCCGCAAGAATAAAAACAGCTAATGCTAATGCTACACAGTAATTACACGATGGATACGACAGATCAAAGAGTTAGCTTGTTATTTACCAAACGGCAGCGTCCGTCGTTGAGGTCCTGGAGCACGTCAAACTCCAGGTCAGATCCAGGACGTAGGACTCAGCACGACGCACCGTCAGGACGGATAAAATGTTTATTCAGTGTTTGTGTATCGCTGTTTACCGGAGCACACGGCGCATGCACACTATCTCCACTCTAGGCTTCGGCACGGGTTGAGCGGGGGAGGCGCGCGAGTTGGGCGGGGGAGGCAGCCTGCTCTCTGTTCGGGGGGGTCAGATCTCAGAGTGAGCCGTTTGCTTTTACAAGGAGGGGGGCCAGTCCAAGAAATGGGTGTTTTTTGGAAACTGTTATGTTATGGATATTGCACAACGCAAAAATGTATCAACAAAGCCCTTAGAATAGACTGTGTAAAGGGGAAAATAGCAGAATATGGGACCTTTAAATCTGGCAACGTTGGCTGTTTATCTTTCATTTTTTTGTGAAGACGTTGCTCAGAACACACTAAAACGGTAAATTACTCCTCCATGAATCTGACATTTTTTCAAGGCACAAATGACAACCCCTCGAGGCACAGCAGTGTTCTCTGGCACAAAACAAAGGACCTAAAGGAACAGGATTACAACACTCTGCTCCTGTTCGTTGTTTGCATGTATCAGTTTCACCGTGGAGCAGTGAGGAGTCAGGGTCCTTGAAAGTTTAATCTGATTACGCTCTGTCCATTACTGTGATTGGCCCATTACTGTTATTCAACCTGACAATAGACATATGCAGCAGGCTTTGCACCACCTGCTCCATGTCAGGGGGGTTTAGTCTAACTAGAAAGACCACAATAATGAGTCCCCTGCTCCGTCTAACTTCAAGTCGTCTTTGTCCACATAAAGGGCTGCACAATTCACCAAGGTTTGAATCAAAATTGCAATTTGAATGGATGCAATTATCAAATCGCAAAGACTGCAGTTTTCGAAGTGCATAAAAACGGCCAATGCTTTAGTTTCGATTTTATTTAAATGTGCTATGAAACGAGTGACAAATCACGTCTAAAAGCAACAAAAATGTGACTAAAAGCGACAAATGTCTTAATGCGGCAAAAATGGCACTAAAAATGCAACTAAAAATGACAAAAATGTGACATAAAGCACCAAAATTAAAAACTAAAAGTTACTAAAATGCGCCTAAATGTTACAAAAATTGTGCCTTAAACAGGTAAACAAGTAATCAAAATCAAAAACGCAACTAAAAGTGACAAAAAAAAACCCACCAAATGACGACTAAAAGGGACAAAAACACGACTGAAAGTGACACAACGCACCAAAATGTGATTAAAAGTGACAAACGGGTGATTAAAAATGACAAAAAATAAAAATGCGACTGAAAGTGACATAAAGGGACAAAAAAAAGGCAACTGAAAGTTACAAAAACGAGACTGACAATGACTTAAAGCACCAAAATGCAACTAAAAGTGACAAAAAGCACCAAATTACGAATAAACGAGACAAAAACGCAACTATCAGTGACAAAAACGCAACTTAAAGTGAATAAAACGTGACAAAAACCTCCTGAAACGTGATTCTTTTATTACTTAATCACTTCACATTTCAGTCTTTTTGTCAATTCTCCTGATTGTGTTTAAAATGTGAACATCAAACATAAAACATAAATCTAATCAAAATCCCAATACTGGTTTGCAAAATCTTGATATTTTTTCCAAATCGTGCAGCTCTATTCCACATCCATCCAAACTAAAATGCACTTGAACTTCATTTGAATGCCTTTTCTCTTGTGCCTGAAGTGGTTTTGTCCCTCCCACGCCGAAGAAACCAGACTTGAATGTTGTCGCCTACTTTTGACTCTGTAATTTACAACATAATCATAGTTCACTTTTATACAAAAAGCCGAAACAGGACATTTTCACATGCACCGCTGTAGTAAACATCTCAGACCAAAATCCAAAAGGTGATTTGCCTTAACCTCGTGTTGCCTTTTAGTTGCCGGGAAAGGGAACGTTCAGTTTAATACGTTTGTTTTTTCTGTTACAAAGTGGTAGTATTTCAGGTTTAGGTGAGGTACAGGTTGGGCATTAAAGTGCGTATGACAGGTTTTTAGGATTTTCTAATTTGGACTTTATTCAGCATATTAATACCTCTTGTAAATATAAATTGTAGTTTTACACCAATCAGGTCGCTGTTTGTGGAGAAAAGTTGAAAAATCTGTTGAAAATTGCAGGAAGTAAACAAACTGATGACATCACACTGGGGAGACAAAGGATATGTATAATTTACACAAAATAAACTACTTTTTTGACCCTTTAAACATTGATTTGACAAAATAAAGACGTTCACATGTATTTCTCTTTGTCAAATGAACAAAATCTGTGACATTAGAGGAGTTTTGCCCAATGTACAGTGTGGTTGCTATGGTAATTTCCTAGTGTGATGTCATACTTTACAACCAGGAAGTAAAATTAAAAACCTAAAAGAATGGCTAAACTGCTGTAAAATGTGTATAGATTTGTGTAGAAATTGAAATATATTTGTCTTAAAGTATGACAGGTTGAAGAACTCATTTCACTAAAACACAGTTAAGATAATTATATTCAAGATTTTGCTAAAAACAAAGCTACTTTTATCCCAGTTTGGCAGTTTTTTAGGTTTAAATTTTGACTTCCTGGTTGTAAATCGTGACATCACACTGGGGAATTCTGTAACTGTTGCCTAGAAACCATGTTGTACACTGGGTGAAAACTCCTCAAATGTCACGGAAATTATTGTTTGACAAATAAAAACATATAGGAACGCCTTTATTTTGATGAGTTAATGTTTGAAGGATCAGAAAAATGTGTTTGTTGGTTGTAAATTGTCCCTGATGAGTCTCCCTAGTGTGATGTCATCATGTTTTGGAACTCTGCTCTACTTCCTGTAAAGTTCAACAGATTTTTCAGCTTTTCTTCACAAACTGACACCTGATTGGAGTAAAACTATCATTTATATTTACAACAGGTTTTATTCCACCAAATAAAGTCAAAACTTGAAAATCATAAAAACCCGTCATACGCACTTTAACTGCATTGAAATGAACTTTTTTGCGTTTTTATTCATGTTCTAACATTGTTCCGTCATCAAAAACACACCTGGAGTAGCATTTAGCTTGATTCACGTTTGTTTGACGAAGCTGATTTGAAAATCCTCTCTCTCAACTCTGCGTTCTGAACTCTGCATTAAGTGACCCAAGGGTTTTCAGAACACAGTTACTTTTCTAAATTGAGGTGTTTGATCATTACATTCAGGCTTCAAACATGAGTGAATTAGTGATAAAAACAGAAAACCCTTCTCCTTCTCTGCTCTGGGACAAAGGTTCTCTTATCTTATAAAGAAATGCACAGCAAACATAGAAACATAATGCTTTTTTACGTCTTTCTTGTGTTTTTACTCTATGCAACAGTATTCTTAGTGGTCTTAAAGGGAGGTTCAGGGTTGAAATCCAGCTGTAGTGAATGAATATTGGCCTCGAACACTCGGAGGAGCTCGTCTAGTGTAAAATTAATCTAAAATTGCAATATTGTCTGATGCAGTAACGATATCGCAACAGACAATATATATCGAAGTCTTCCATATGATAGAAATTTTCAGTTTTTTAAAATGAAAACAGCAAAAAGGTAAAATCAAGGTTTTTATTTTAATATAACAGACATTCTTGCATCAACAATTACTATAATAATCGTGACTAGTCAACTGTAAACAATAACTACAGTTGTATTTTGATGATGGTCGTCGACTTTTAGAACAAAGACAGTGACATTATTAAAGAAAAATGGCAAAAAAGAATAGAACATTATTGATTTTCCTCAAATTATACACTTTATTCATAAATATTCTCTATCCAGAAGACTTCATTCACAATACTTCAACATTTAATTGGTTAAAAATGTCAGCTTAGTCTCAATCTAAAACAGAAATAATCACTGACTTGTCGACGACTAAAATAATAATTAGTTTCAGCCTTAATCAAAAAGTGTATTTAAAAATCTCTACAATATCAATATCGCAGATCGTAATAGTCTTATCGCATATCGCAATAATTTCCAATATGGTGCAGCCCTATCTAAGACTTTCTTTTTTTAATATTTAACTTAACTAACTAACTTTAACTTTTATTACCAAATATTTTAGGGCAATATTAAGCATCTTCTTCGCTGTAAATGCTCCGTTTTCTTCTCATTTATCGTAATATTCAGCCCTGCGGTGTGACTGTGGCTCAGAGGGGCGCAGCAGGGGGTTGTGGGTAGTGTAGTGTGGAGCGGGCGCAGCAGGGGGTTGTGGGTAATGAGGCTGTTGACATGAGGAAGATCAGAGCCCTCGGTCTTAAAGCCGGTCTCGGTTAATCCAGGTCAAACACAGACTTGACCCTGACAGACAAACATGACCCACTAAAGCTCCAGACGCTCAACTTCAACTTGAAAAGACATCAAATATACATCGTTTTATTGTAATGTGTAATGTTTATTGTAAGTTTTGTACTAAATTTGATTGTGCCAGTACGATTGATCAAGTGCATTTTAGTCAGAATTAATCTTGAAAAAGCGTGTGTCTTTAATCACTGTAATTGATTGGTAATTATACCTTTTATATTTTGTCTTGTTTTAATTCTAATCATGCCAAAATGATCCGACAGAAACTTTATTAACGATGTCAAATGTACAACAAAGAACGTTTTTATATGCAAATACTATTCATTTACTGTTCTTTTAAGTCTGATATTAATATTTCTCCGTCGACTATTTATTATTTTATGGGATTTTAAGGGTTTAAATGGATCGCAGCAGAAAGTAGAAGGTTTGGAGTGAGTTAGTTTGACGTTAAGGAGTAAATTGCGAGTTTAATCTGTCTTTTTACTGATACAATAGTAAAAAGTGACGGCACAAACTGATAACGTGTGTTTATTCATTTATTTTTGGCCTTGTTTTTTGTCTGTGCAACTTGTGTTTTGTTCAAATCAACTTTATACGGTAAAATGGAAACTGATAGTAGTTTCTCTGACTGTGCATGGTTTAGCTAGTGTGTTTGCTAATAGCAGGGGGGAGATAAAGGACAACTCACCCCACAAAAATGAATTTCCTCAACACTTGGACCCAGAAACATGTTATTAAAGTGCGTATGACAGGTTTTCATGATTTTCTAATGTTGTCTTCATTTGGTGTATTAATACCTTCTGTAAATATAAATGATAGGTTGACACCGATCAAGTAACAGTTTGTGGAGAAAAGTTGAAAAATCTGCTGAAAGTTACAGGAAGTAAACATATTGATGACATCACACTGGGGAGACTAAGTTTGAGCATCATTTACACAAAATAAACTACTTTTTTGACCCTTTATACATTAATTCAACAAAAAAAAAAACTGCGCCCACATGAATTTTTATTTGTAAATTGAATGAATGAATGTGGCCCAGGGTACGGTGTGGTTGCTATGGTAATTTCCTAGTGTGATGTCATCATTTATGACCAGGAAGTAAAACTAAAAAATGGCTAAACTGGGATAAATTTGTCATGTATTTTAGCTAAATTGAAAATATATTGATCTAGACTGCATTTTAGTGAAATGAGTAGTTCAACCTGTCAGAGGCCCTTTAAAGGAGAGAAAAGTAACGAGTTCAACTGTGTGTGATCCAAAGGCTGTGTCGGTGATAAAGTGTTCTGTTGTTTATCTGGTTTTATACAACTGTTTACTTAATTTTCTTTTTTTTAAATGTCAAATACAAACTAAATATTTAGCCGAGTTGTAGACTTTTATATTTGTTTCAGACAAATGTAGCAGCTTTTCCACATTTTACTTGTGTCTTTGTGTACATCTGTTTGTACGATTCTGTGGTGATAACTTTTCGCATAACACTGTACCTTAAAGGGCCCATGACAGGTCGGGCTACTCATTTAACCAAAATGTAGTTCAGATTAACATATTTCAAAATTAGCTAAAATTATTTACACATTTTACACCAGTTTAGCAATTTTTAGCTTTTTCATTTTACTTCCTGGCTGTAAATTATGTCATCACACTAGGAAATTACCATAGCAACCACACTGTACACTGGGCCAAAAGTCATCTAATGTCACTTTTTATTTTATTTGACAAATAAAAACCAATGTGAACACCTTTACTTTGTTGAATCACTGTTTAAAGGGTCAAAAAAGTAGTTTCTTTTGTGTAAATTATGCATAACCCATGTCTCCCCAGTGTGATGTCATCGATGTGTTTACTTCCTGTAATTTTCAACAGATTTTTCAAACAGCTGCCTGATTGGTTTGAAACTTTAATTTATATCGACAGGACATATTAATACGCTGAATAAAGTCAAAATTAGAAAATCATGAAAACCTGTCATGCGCACTTTAAGGACTTTAAATAGATAATAGTATTCACCTTATTCCGGAAGTTTCCGTTCGCCCCGCCGTCTTGTTTCCGTTGTAGTTTACATGGAGCAGACGAGCTCAACAGAAAATAAGTTCTACATGGACTAAAAAGACGTTTTCAGACTGACCAGGAAATCGTTGCGTTGTTGACTTTTTGTTGCTCGTGTTCATTAAACATTTTACACAAATCAATCTACTTTATGTAACATTTTAGCGGCGAGACTTTTCCCTCGTTCGTCATTAGCTTTAACTGAGTTCTCGTCAAACGGAAGTGCGTTTACAACAAAAGTGCAAAAAACGGCAAAAGTGGGCGGGGCAGAATGAGGTCAATAGAAAGAATAATCTAAATACAGTGCTGAAATAAATGATCTGACTAATTCCGTTTGTGTTTTTCCACAGGTCCAGACGCCGCTCTACAAACACCGCCCCGACTCTTCTTTCCCCCAACACGAATCCACCTCTGCCCCTTCCACCTTCACCCGCCACAGCGCCCCCTACAGGCACCACCACCACCACCAACGCCGCCACCCGCACCGCTCCGCCTCCTTCCACTCCAGTCGCCTTCAAACCTCACAAGTGTCTCTCCCTTCGGCCTGCGACTACCTCAACCCCAACGACGACTGGTCCGACCACAGACTGACCAACCACTACGCGCACGACTGGAAAACCAATCACTCCGGCTCGCTGTTTTCGCTCCCGAACATCGGCTCGTCTCGCACACAGCATCGCAGAAACCCCCCGAAACCCGCGGCGTCTTCGCTCGTCCCGCCCTTTCGCTTGAACGTCGACGCGTTGATCGGCGCCGAAGAGACGGACGTGGACACGGGGGACAGAGTGGCCATGGATCTGTCGGTGGTCTCGGCCTATATCCAAGCGAGTCTGAACTTAAATTCCAGACCGGTTTCGGCGCCTCCGGAGGACATCGTGCTGTCGAGGTCGCCCAGCATCCCCGACGTCAACGGCACGTACAAAGCGGCGACGATCGGAGGCAGGAGCGGAGTGAACAGGTCCAATAGTCTGATCGTGAATGGGAACAGTAGCAGCAGTAGTAGTAGCTTCGGCTTGTTGTTGTCGGGACCAGCTCAGAGCTCAGGTCTGGAGACGAGCACGACTCCCTCGGTGAGCAGCGTGTCCATAAACCATTCAGACAGCTGCAGCGTCGACGAGGACAAAGCAGAAGAAGAAGAGGAGTTCTATATTTAAACGACACTTTTTATCGTGCGAAATTGCCTTTCTTTTTTAGCTTTTAACTATTGTTCTTTCATCAAAAACATATCTGGAGTTGTACTTAGCTTCAGTCATTAATCCTGTTTACGAGATCATCTTTCCTTAGCCTCACAAAGTATGCAGTTTCAAATTTCTCATATCGGTGATGTCAAAGGTAGAGATCCTGAATTTTCCTGTGTGGTTTTTAAGTCCATAAATCAGTCCCAAACGTTATTTTTTAATGTATTTTTTAAAAGCAGAACAAAGTAACGTTAGTGACAGAGCTCCCCCTGCAGGTCTTGTGTGAAAATACACGGGTCGCAGGTTCCATTTACTGCATGTCATTCCCCGATCTCATCCCTATTTCATGCTGCGCAGCGTACGGGCCAAAAAAGGCTTAAATAAAAGAAGAAGAAGATAAAAAAGAAGACACACTACTTGCAAAATGACACAAATGCTTCTTTTTTTATTTTTAGGTGAGACACTACAGGCAAAACTCTTTTTATTTTTTTAGTTTTTTTTTTTAGTTTTTTTGGTCAGCTTTCATGTGGAAACAACAAACTTGTCCAATCTGCTCTTAAAAATGTTTTATTCTTCCATTTATTCCACTTCATCCATAGATTTCTCTGGGACGTTGTAACTTCAAAGGATGTTTTCATAAAATGCATTTTTCTCTCTCGGGAAATAAAGATCAGCCTTGAAGTAGTTCCCACACCAAACTTTACAATTTTGGAATCAACAAGGTTTTGGCTAAACGTACTGAAGGATTTTTTGATATTTAATTCTAAAACTGATTTATTGAAGTTTTAAGTAAAAAATATGAGAACAATTTTCAGTTCAATCTAGTTTATTTAATAAGAAATCCAAAATCCCCTCTTTGGAACTAATACGTACAGAATGAATTACAAATTTCAACCTGGATCTGTCCGTATTTCAGATTTTTATATCCCAAATATGTGTATTTTTGGCCATTTTTCCACACAAAATGCCTTATTTTTACATGAAAACATGACATGAGGGAATCACTTGTAATATACCTTTCTCTTACATTTATGTGAGTAAACTACAGGAGAAGTTTCAAATTGATATCTTTCAATTTAAGATTGTTTCCCATTCACCTGCAGCGTGTCATCTTAAATAAGGAAGTCAAATCTCATACAAAAACATTTCACACGACCAAATATTTCACAAAGGGTTTCTCAAGCCAGGGTCTCACAGGACAGTTGTCTTTGGGTCGATGTCGCAGCTGATTTTCCACCTGGAGACAGCAGGGGGCGACAATGGGCGCTTCAAACACCCCGAAAATACATACGCAACACCACACAGACTTACAGAGGTGTTTAATCTCTGGTTTAAGGTAAAAATGTTACTTAGTTCTACTTTAAGATCTGGTTTAAGTTTTGTAGGGCTGTAGTCGACTAAAATAACACTTAATTGACAAAAGACATGCTCTGTGTATCAATTAATGAATTAAACGGAGGCAAGAACTATCAAAAGATACAATTGAATCTCTCAACGATCTGACCCAATATTGGACCCAAACTGCAATCAAAACAAAACCTCACAAGAATTCAGGCAAAAATAAATGTTTGTACATAAAGGAACAGGTAAACAGAGCCATAACGTACTCCCAAATCATTATAATCCCATAATTAATCGATTAATAAAACATTTTGGTCGACTTAACATCAACAGAAATCTAAAACAATTTAAAGGGCCTATGACAGGTTGGACGACACATTTGACTAAAATGTAGTTAAGATAAATATATTTCAACGTTTGCTAAAATGCTGTTCAAATTTTATCCCAATTAAGCCATTTTTCAGGTTTTTAATTTCACTTCCTGGTTGTGAATGATGACATCACACGAGGAAATTAGAAAGTACATCGGGCAAAACCTGATCTAATGTTAGAGATTTTTTTAATTTGACAAATAAAAATACACATGAACGCCTTTATTTCATTGAATTAATGTTTAAAGGGTCAATAAAGTTGTCTCTTTTACGTAAATTATGCATGACCTTTGTCTCCCCAGTGTGATGTCATCAATTTGTTTACTTCCTGTAATTTTCAACATATTTTTCCATTTTCTCTACAAACAGCTACTTGATTGATGTAAAACTATCATTTATATTTACAACAGGTATTAATGCACCAAATAAAGTTAAAATTAGAAAATGTTAAAAACCTGTCATACGCACTTTAAGATTTACAGGCCTTGCTTTGGGGAAAGTTGGGGACAACAATGCATTTTCTGTGTTCAATCACAATGAGTTGTATTGTCTTTCCTGCTGTAGATAATGTATAATAAACGTGTATGTATTTTTCATATAGATATAAAGCAGACTTGTGTACAGAGGATCACATTGTATAAATGCACAGTTTAACAATAAAATATATCATTACACTGCGGTTCATTTGTGTTTGTGCCTTTCATAGTTGAGAGCTAAGGGTTGTAGGGCTGTAATCCTTTAGTCGTTTAGTCGATTAATCGGTCGATGGTGATGATTTTTATTAGTCGATTAATTATTTTATTTGCATTCAACAAATTTATGGAGCAAAAACAGCAAAAACAAGAAGATTTACAAAGAGTTAGTTGAAGATTTTGTAGTAAATCTGCCTCTCTGACACATAAATACACTGTTTACTTGTACTTTTCTGTATAAATTATTATTTTTGCATGAACTCCTGTGTAGTTTTGTTTTTTGAAACACGGAGATGCTTCATAGTTTTGATGAGTTTTTGCCACACGCCCCCTTTTAGTCGACTAATCGGTCGATGGGGCTGGTCTTTAGTCGACCAAGAATTTCTTTAGTCGACTACAGCCCTAAAGGGTTGACACGTTTTTGGGCAAAGTTTATTTATATATATCGTTACTACCCAGGGGTGTCCAAACTGTGACCCGCAGACTTCTTGCTAAATTGGCCAAAATGGAAAAAACTATATGTTTACTGACGCTTTTGACAAATTTGTAACTTATCTAACCAATAATTTGATTTGATACAGTCTAGCATTAATGTTCCAAGCCTTTTTAGAGGTGCAGAGCTCGACATTAATTGCATAGTACTGAATGTTTCACTTCATTTGGCCTTTCTGCACAGACCAGTCCCAAGAACTAAGTCCCTATTTCCCCCAGTCCCTGTTTAGTTTGAAGAACCACCCAGTCTCAATTACTCGAGCTTCTTTTTCCTTCATCCTGCTCCTTTTGTAAATCTTCTGTAAGTTTTTAGCTTTTTCTCTTCAAAACAGTTTGTTTAAGTCAGAAAAAGAATGAAACACATTTCTCAGTAAAGTTAATGTTGTAAATCTGCTTGTTTTAACAAAAAGGTTCCTGGTCTGACTGGAAAGTTCCTGCCCCTGAGCTAAAAAGTCCCCAAGTGTGGTCCCAGTCCATAGTTCATTCTCTGTGCACAAAAAAAAGTTCCAGATACTGAAAAAGGTTCCTACAGAGGGAAATCAGCTGCTGTCCTGTTGTCTGTGTTCACTTGTATGTTTGAGCTGTCTTCTTGAAAAAAGCTCTGGACACCATTGACTTCAGCCCTTTCTCTGGCTGTGATGTTGAACCATGACAGACAAACAAACAGCAGAGGTGGGCAGGACTCAGTTGCATTTACTTGAGTACGATTTTGAAGAAACTGTAGTTTCCTGACACACATTTTCTCGTACTTGATTAGAAGTTTTGGTTCCTCTTACACTGAGTAAAATCTAATATTAAGTGTTTTCAACATTCACTTCTTACTTAAATGATTGTGTGATTTTTTGTTGTTGTTTTGTTGCTGCAAATTAGTCTCTAGAAAAATATATAACTTCCATTTGTGAATTTACGTAGCTATTGTATGTTTCTGTTGTCAAAATATGTTCAATAAGTTCATTTGTGGTAAATGTACACATTTTACATTTTGTAAATTAAGAGTTTATTATTGAGAAACTGTAACATGTTTGTTTTTGACTGACATTCTTATGTAACATCATTTGTAAAATGTGAAATATGTACATTTTCTGTTGCTGTACTCATGAAGGATCATTCCCTAAAACATAAAACGTATAAGTTTACACAGACGCACTTATTGTATGTATTTTGACAACAAATGCATACAGTATCACATAAATGGAAGAACAAAAATGTGTCAATTCATTTCGATTACATTTATTTTTGTAATGCCCAAATCACAACAACAGTTTCCTCGATGGGCCACAGGTAAAAGCACCAGGAAGAACCAGAGGTCAGTGCTCAAGCTGACAAACCCCCTTCACAGCTGCTCCTAGGGCTGCGTAGCTAAAACTAGATTTGTATTTCTGTTCCTAACCGGCCATAAGCTGTTTCAAAGAGGAACGTTTGAGGCTGGTCTTAACTGTACAGACTGTGTGGGTCTCACAGATGATTTTTAGATGATTTTTAGTCCTTAAATCATCACCAGACTCACTCTGAACATTTCTTCCGTCTAATCACGATAACTACAACTATGTTTGAGTCACAGCATATCACAATGCATTGTGGGTATATCTTTACATGTGTGTAATTGCCTCTACAGCCAGTAGAGGGAGCCACAGCTAAGTCAAAATGGCATCTCCCAACGCAGTGATAAAGTGATGTTTTTCCTTGTAAAAGCGTTTTATTTTTAGCTCTAAAACATGAGACGTCAGACTGAAGACACTCCAGAGCAGATGGAAAGGCTAAAAATAACTATGTCCAATTACATAAACTCACAAACCAAAATTTAAAGCCTACATTTTACGTCCATACTATTCTTACTCAACTATTTATTTGAGTCACTACTTCTGCTTCAGTAACATATTCCAAAGTAACACTAGTCGAACTCTAATACAATCCTTCTGTCGTTGTGGTTCGTTGTGTAGAGCTGATAATATCCTTCAGTCTCATCTTTTACGCTTCACTGTTTGCAGTTTAAATCTGATCGAAGAGAATTCAAGTCACATACAAACCCTTCAAACAGTGGCTGGGCATCTCTGTTAAACTTGAACTGCAGGACACATTTATTCTGCCCTGTTATTGCGAGCAGCGAATGAGAAAGTATAAAATGTTTTAAACTGCGGTGGTTCAGATTCAAAGCAGGAATTCTGTGGTTTTCTTTAATTACAGAGAGTTTGATTTTCACTGTTATTTCGATCTGACCAAACAACAGCTCCGCATTGAATTTGGAGACAAAAAAATAAACGTCTCGGAGGCAAATTCAGTTATAAAAGGATATAAGAACACTGTTTCCAAATTAAGTTTCAAATCAAAGTTCACAGATTTCCAGGATTTTTTTCATATTTAGTTTGTATTTCACGTGTAAAAAATCCTTTAAAGCGACAAAAACAGGCAACGAAAAGCAATAAACACGTGACTAAAAGAGACAAATGAGAATAAACGCAACAAAAACATGTAACTAAGTGAGAAAAATATGCAATTAACAGAAAAAAACACAACGAAAAGCAAAAAACACGCGAGTAAAAGCGACAAATATGACTAAAAACAATAAACACGTGACTAAAAAGAAAAAACATGTGACTAAAAGGAACAAAAACGCGTGACTAAAAGACAAACACGCAACGAAAAGCAACAAAAACACGCAATGAAAAGCAACAAAGACATGGAAGTAAAAGCAACAAACACACAACTAAAAGTGACAAACACATGACTAAAAGTGACAAACACACGACTAAAAGTGACAAACACATGACTAAATGCATTTCTTTTTTGCTTTTAGTTGTATGTTTTTGTTATGATCAGAAACCACAAACACGACAAAAAGTGACAAAAACATGAAACTAAAAGCGACAAAAACGTGACACTAAAAGTGACAATAACATGCAACTAAAAGCAACAAACACACGACTAAAAGTGACACACGACTAAATGCGTTTCTTTTTCGGTTTTTGGTTGTATGTTTTTGTTGTATGATCAGAAACCACAAACACATGACTCAATAGGACAAAAACATGTGACTAAAAGTGACAAAAACATGAAACTAAAAGTGACAAAAACATGCAAATAAAGGTAACCCTTAGAGAGGAGGAGCACCTTAGAGAGGAGGAGCACCTTAGAGAGGAGGAGGAGCACCTTAGAGAGGAGGAGCACCTTAGAGAGGAGGAGGAGCACCTTAGAGAGGAGGAGGAGCACCTTAGAGAGGAGGAGGAGCACCTTAGAGAGGAGGAGCACCTTAGAGAGGAGGAGCACCTTAGAGAGGAGGAGGAGCACCTTAGAGAGGAGGAGCACCTTAGAGAGGAGGAGGAGCACCTTAGAGAGGAGGAGCACCTTAGAGAGGAGGAGCACCTTAGAGAGGGGGAGCACCTTAGAGAGGAGGAGGAGCACCTTAGAGAGGAGGAGCACCTTAGAGAGGAGGAGGAGCACCTTAGAGAGGAGGAGCACCTTAGAGAGGAGGAGCACCTTAGAGAGGAGGAGAAGCACCTTAGAGAGGAGGAGCACCTTAGAGAGGAGGAGCACCTTAGAGAGGAGGAGCACCTTAGAGAGGAGGAGGAGCACCTTAGAGAGGAGGAGCACCTTAGAGAGGAGGAGCACCTTAGAGAGGAGGAGGAGCACCTTAGAGAGGAGGAGCACCTTAGAGAGGAGGAGCACCTTAGAGAGGAGGAGGAGCACCTTAGAGAGGAGGAGCACCTTAGAGAGGAGGAGCACCTTAGAGAGGAGGAGCACCTTAGAGAGGAGGAGGAGCACCTTAGAGAGAAGGAGCACCTTAGAGAGGAGGAGCACCTTAGAGAGAAGGAGCACTAGAGAGGAGGAGTACCTTAGAGAGGAGGAGCACTAGAGATGAGGAGCACCTTACAGAGGGGGAGCACCTTAGAGAGGAGGAACACCTTAGAGAGGAGGAGGAGCAGCTTAGAGAGGAGGAGCACTAGAGAGGAGGAGCACCTTACAGAGGGGGAGCACCTTAAAGAGGAGGAGCACCTTAGAGAGGAGGAGGAGCACCTTAGAGAGGAGGAGGAGCACCTTAGAGAGGAGGAGCACAAGAGAGGAGGAGGAGCACCTTAGAGAGGAGGAGCACCTTAGAGAGGAGGAGGAGCACCTTAGAGAGGAGGAGCACTAGAGAGGAGGAGCACCTTAGAGAGGAGGAGCACCTTAGAGAGGAGGAGCACCTTAGAGAGGAGGAGCACCTTAGAGAGGAGGAGGAGCACCTTAGAGAGGAGGAGCGCCTTAGAGAGGAGGAGGAGCACCTTAGAGAGAAGGAGCACCAGAGAGGAGGAGCACCTTAGAGAGGAGGAGCACCTTAGAGAGAAGGAGCACTAGAGAGGAGGAGCACCTTAGAGAGGAGGAGCACTAGAGAGGAGGAGCACCTTAGAGAGGAGGAGCACCTTAGAGAGGAGGAGCACCTTAGAGAGGAGGAGCACCTTAGAGAGGAGGAGGAGCACCTTAGAGAGGAGGAGCACCTTAGAGAGGAGGAGCACCTTAGAGAGGAGGAGGAGCACCTTAGAGAGGAGGAGCACCTTAGAGAGGAGGAGCACCTTAGAGAGGAGGAGCAGCACCTTAGAGAGAAGGAGCACCTTAGAGAGAAGGAGCACCTTAGAGAGGAGGAGCACCTTAGAGAGGAGGAGCACCTTAGAGAGAAGGAGCACTAGAGAGGAGGAGTACCTTAGAGAGGAGGAGCACTAGAGATGAGGAGCACCTTACAGAGGGGGAGCACCTTAGAGAGGAGGAGCACCATAGAGAGGAGGAGCACCTAAGAGAGGAGGAGGAGCACCTTAGAGAGGAGGGAGCACCTTAGAGAGGAGGGAGCACCTTAGAGAGGGAGGAGGAGCACTCTTAGAGAGGAGGAGCACCTTAGAGAGGAGGAGCACCTTAGAGAGGAGGAGGAGCACCTTAGAGAGAAGGAGCACCTTTGTGAGGAGGAGCACCTTAGAGAGGATGTGCACATTAGAGAGGAGGAGCACCTTAGAGAGAAGGAGCACTAGAGAGGAGGAGTACCTTAGAGAGGAGGAGCACTAGAGAGGAGGAGCACCTTAGAGAGGGGGAGCACCTTAGAGAGGAGGAGCACCTTAGAGAGGAGGAGCACCTTAGAGAGGAGGAGGAGCACCTTAGAGAGGAGGAGCACTAGAGAGGAGGGGCACCTTACAGAGGGGGAGCACCTTAGAGAGGAGGAGCACCTTAGAGAGGAGGAGGAGCACCTTAGAGAGGAGGAGGAGCACCTTAGAGAGGAGGAGCACTAGAGAGGAGGAGGAGCACCTTAGAGAGGAGGAGCACTAGAGAGGAGGAGCACCTTAGAGAGGAGGAGCACCTTAGAGAGGAGGAGGAGCGCCTTAGAGAGGAGGAGGAGCACCTTAGAGAGAAGGAGCACCAGAGAGGAGGAGCACCTTAGAGAGGAGGAGCACCTTAGAGAGAAGGAGCACTAGAGAGGAGGAGCACCTTAGAGAGGAGGAGGAGCACCTTAGAGAGGAGGAGCACCTTAGAGAGGAGGAGGAGCACCTTAGAGAGCTTCTCCAGCTTAACCAGGACAAAACTGAGGTTTTAGTCATTGGTCCTGAGGCCCAGAGAGAGAAACTTTTATCCAAACTACAAGCACAGTTTTTTAAATCCATCGGCTCAAGTGAAAAATCTGGGTGTTATTTTCGACTCTGAGCTCACTTTTATCCCACATCAAGAACATCACAAAAATAGGTTTTTATCACTTAAAGAACATAGCCAGAGTCCGCCCCATTCTCTCTCGGGCCAACACGGAGACGCTGATGCACGCTTTTATCTCCAGTCGTATAGACCAGTGGTTCTTAAACTTTTTGTCTGGGGACCCCACAAAAAAATCTTGTGAGGTCTGGCGACCCCACATTACTCCCACGCCGATTTTGGGCAGACCTATAGTTATTGACACTCCCTCAAGAGGTTTTTGTCATTCCGTCAAACTAAATCAACTAAAAACCAGCTCGCAATGTAAGAACTACAAGAATTTAATTCACAAGAAGTGGAACAAAGCGAACAAAGTGAACAAATAAACACTGAATAATTATGACATTAAATAATACACTAAATAATGTTGTATTTATGTCTATAAAATACAGGGGTCACTGGGTCAAATGCCCTACAAAAAAAGTACTGTGGGGTTTTATTTTCTTTACCTCACTGTACAGCAGTAAAACTAACTTTCACTTGCACTTCACTGATGGCCTTATATCTGACAGATTCCAATGTCAACTATACACTTACAATGTAGATAAACTAAAACACTTAAAATTGTACATGAAATAATATGCTTAGAAATGTACATAAAACTGGAGGTGCAGGTCAGGCTGCGCAGGTTATAGAGAAAGTTAGTATTGGACACATCTCGGTCCTTGTCTGGGACAAGTTAGTTAGCACAAGTTAGTTAGGACGAGTTAGTTAGGATGAGTTAGAGGTCGAGCGCTTCTCGTCAAGGCAGTGAGCCAGAGCCGTCTGATTTTGTGATGAGAAAGAGAGTAAAAGGCGTGGACCGACAGGAGCCATGAGGCCCAGCCTCAGGTGGGACTTTTCTCCATCATCTGAATGAAACTGCACGCAAAAGGCGCTGTGAGGAGCGGAAGACCTGAAGCGCTGAAGCGGGTTTGAATGACGAACGAGCCCCGCTCTGACCGCACGAGCCCCGCTCTGACCGCACGAGCCCCGCTCACGGACCGCACGAGCCCAGTTCACGGAGCTCACGAACCGCACGAGCCCCGCTCACGGACCGCGCGAGCCCCGCTCACGGACCGCGCGAGCCCCGCTCACGGACCGCGCGAGCCCCGCTCACGGACCGCGCGAGCCCCGCTCACGGACCGCGCGAGCCCCGCTCACGGACCGCACGAGCCCCGCTCACGGACCGCACGAGTCCAGTTCACGGAGCTCACGAACCGCACGAGCCCCGCTCACGGACCGCACGAGTCCAGTTCACGGAGCTCACGAACCGCACGAGCCCCGCACACGGACCGCACGAGCCCCGCTCACTGACCTCAGATAGGCAGAATAAGCGCCTGACAGGGCTTCAAGTGTTTAGTGTTCTACCTGCACCAACGGGACGCCTCCTGTCCCAGACGGGCCTGTTCCTCCGCTGACACTGGACCACATGAGCTCTCTCCCTCGCTCCTTTCTTCAGTTTTTTGGGAAGGCATCCGTGGCTCTCTCCTCCTGTTCTTTCCTCCACTGCGCGCTAACTCTCTCTCTTCTCCTGCTCTCTCTCCTCTGTTGCGCTCTCTTTTTCTCTCTCCTCCGCTCCGTGTAGAGCCGCGCTCTTTCAGTCAGGTGTCTTGACCCCTTTATTCGAGGATGAGGAGGAAAAGAACACAGCACTGGCTGCTCACGCGCTCTTTCACAGTGGAGCGCATGTTACGGACGTGCGCGCCTCTGCCCCCGGCCGAGCCCGACTCAGCCCGACAGCAGAGCGGACGGGTCGGTTTCGGGCCGGCTCCGGCTCGGGACAAGAATTTAAGCTCTAAGCAGCACACACAGCGCCTAGGAATGCGAAAACAGCAGATCTGAATTTGTATATATATATTTTTTTCATAGTTTCACCTCACAAAATAGCGCGTTAATTCCCGACTGGAAAAAATTTGGCGACCCCACAAAAGTTTTCCGCGACCCCACTTGGGGTCGCGACCCCTAGTTTAAGAACCACTGGTATAGACTACTGTAATGCCCTGCTCTCTGGTCTTCCCAAAAAGAGTATTTCAGGTTTGCAATTATTACAAAACTCAGCAGCACGTGTCCTGACTAAGACCAGGGGGCGGGACCACATTACACCGGTTTTAAAATCACTGCATTGGCTCCCCGTGTGTTTCAGGATCGATTTTAAGGTTCTTTTACTGGTTTATAAATGTCTTAATGGTCTTGGGCCTTCTTATCTTTCAGAACTGCTTTTACCATATGAACCCTCGCGGCCCCAGCGCTCCTCCGGCAGCCGGCTCCTAGTCATTCCCAAAGTCAGGACACACACTCACGGCGAGGCGTCCTTCCAGTACTATGGCCCTCGTCTGTGGAACGGCCTGAGGAGAACCTCAGGGCCGCAGAGAACATTCAGGTTTTTAAGAGCAGGCTCAAGACCCACCTTTTTAGTCTAGCTTTTGATTAATATTTAATTTATGTATTTGTTATATTTATCCTTCCTATTTATTGTGTTTACTTATTTTAGGCTTACTGTTTTATATGTATTTATTTCCAAGTTTTACTCTAGTTCTATTTATTAATTACCCATATTTATTTATTTATTCTTTTATCAATTTTAGGCTCTCCAGTGTTTCCTCTGAGGGGCCCTCTGTACTGGGAGCGGCGGTCGTCTGTGGCTGCTGGGCCCTGGCTCATGGGCCCCTGGTGGAGGTTTGGTGTGTGCCTCATCTCTCCTCTGGGGCCTGAGTCGGTGTCCTGCAGCTGCAGGCGACTCTCTGCTCCTGGTGCAGACGGCTCCTCTGATGGTGCTTCTTCAACTGGTGTATCTGCACCCAGCCTATTGTATCTTAGGGTATGAGTGCGTAAATACGTGTGTATGTGTGTATATGCACATAGATGTGTATGTGTGTGTGTGTGTGTGTGTGTGTGTGTACGGGTGTCTATGTGACTGTGGGTGGGTTGCTTGGCTGGTGGGAGGCGGTTGGGCGGGGAATGGCCATGTATGGGAATGTTTTTAATGCACTGTAAAGCACTTTGTGTTACATGCTATGTATGAAAAGCACTTTATAAATAAAGTTTGATTTGATTTGATTTGATTAGAGAGGAGGAGGAGCACCTTAGAGAGGAGGAGCACCTTAGAGAGGAGGAGCACCTTAGAGAGGAGGAGGAGCACCTTAGAGAGGAGGAGAACCTTAGAGAGGAGGAGCACCTTAGAGAGGAGGAGCACCTTAGAGAGGAGGAGCACCTTAGAGAGGAGGAGCACCTTAGAGAGGAGGAGGAGCACCTTAGAGAGGAGGAGCACCTTAGAGAGAGAAGGAACACCTTAGAGAGGAGGAGGAGCACCTTAGAGAGGAGGAGCACTAGAGAGGAGGAGCACCTTAGAGAGGAGGAGCACCTTAGAGAGGAGGAGAAGCACCTTAGAGAGGAGGAGCACCTGAGAGAGGAGAAGCACCTTAGAGAGGAGAAGGAGCACCTTAGAGAGGAGGAGGAGCACCTTAGAGAGGAGGAGCACCTTAGAGAGAGAAGGAACACCTTAGAGAGGAGGAGGAGCACCTTAGAGAGGAGGAGCACTAGAGAGGAGGAGCACCTTAGAGAGGAGGAGCACCTTAGAGAGGAGGAGGAGCACCTTAGAGAGGAGGAGCACTAGAGAGGAGGAGCACCTTAGAGAGGAGGAGGAGCACCTTAGAGAGGAGGAGCACCTTAGAGAGGAGGAGCACCTTAGAGAGGAGGAGCACCTTAGAGAGGAGGAGCACCTTAGAGAGGAGGAGGAGCACCTTAGAGAGGAGGAGCACTAGAGAGGAGGAGCACCTTAGAGAGGAGGAGGAGCACCTTAGAGAGGAGGAGCACCTTAGAGAGGAGGAGGAGCACCTTAGAGAGGAGGAGCAAACCAAACCAAACCCACCGTCTACAGCTGAGGTCAAATCAATCCAGTCCCAGACTTTGTGACTTTTGAATGAAAATAAAAACTGTAGGGTTTTCATTTGTGAGTCTTTAAAGGACGGGCCAGTTTTTATTCAGACACAGTGTACATTTTGCTGAGGACGATGCAGGCGTGAGCTCTTCATGTCGATCTTCACACGGTCCATGAGAGCGAGAGCCACCAGGGAGTGTGGCTTCAGGGTCTGATGTCCAGACAATGATTACAAAGGACACTGTACCCTTCATTTTGATTGCAACTGTATTTCCCTTGTGCCAGTTACAATATTAAAGTCCATTGTGCTTTTAAACATTTGTTGTTATTTACCCTTTTGTATGTTTTACCACCAAATTATTCAATATAATATAATACCATAAGCTGAACAAAAACACAGTTTAATGAGTTGAAACATAACATTATTTAGAGTTACAAATACACTTTTTGGATCTAAAAATAATAACACTATAAAGATGAATATTTAACACCAATTGTGAAGGAAAATCCCTTCAAAGTGTAATTAAATTGACATCCACTGTGCCAGCCAAGTTTAACTGTAAAATTTTGTTAAAATTAGTTTTAAAAAATTTTGACACTTTTGGAAGTGTAAATTTAACTCAAGAACTATATAAATTTTAAAAAGTGTTAAAATGAACTCGATATGAGTCAGATTAACCCTTATAATGTTGCTGTGTGGACAGTATTTAGCACACACTCTGTACAATGCTGCCCTCTAGTGTTGAACTCTGGCCTCGGGAAACGCAGTGACTGAAACAAACTGCACAAAAAACGACTTTGCACAAAGTTATATTTTTAGACAGCCTGATCCATGTGACGATCTGCTGTTTTAGTCATAACCTCAAATCACTTTATTTAGATTTTAGATTTATTGAGGATTAACTTGGCAGGAAACAACATTAAAATCATCTCTGGAATGTTATCAAATGCTTTAAGGTGAGACACTGCAGGTGAATAAGAAAGATATGAACTGTAAACTTCTGTAGTTTACTCACATTAAATGTAAGAAAAATTGATTCAGTTTTTCATCATGTCATGTTTTCATTCAGAAATAAGGCATCTGTGTGTAAAACAGCCAAAACAGTACAGATTTGGGACATTTAAACCTGAAAAATGGACAGAACCAGGTTTAAGTTTCTTGGTTCATTTTGTAACATATTAATTACAAAAAGATTTACAGAAGGCATTTTGGATTTCTTATTTTGTTTTTGAGTAAACTAGATTGGACTGAAAATTGTCCTAAAAATTCAAATTTCGCCAATTTTTTTTTTACTTAAAACGTCAATAAATCAGTTTTAGAATTAAATATTTAAAATCCTTCTGTTCGTTTCGTCAAAATCTTGTTGAGTCCAGATTGTACAGTTTGGTGTAGGATCTACTTTAAGGCTGATCTTTATGTCTCGAGGGAGAAAAATGCATTTTAAGAAAACGGCCTTTGAAGTTACAATGTCCCAGAGAAATCTATGGATGAAGTGGATTCAATGGAAGAATAAAACATCTTTAGGAGCAGATTGGACAAGTTTGTTGTTTCCACATGAAAGTCTATATATATATGAGAGAGGAATTTACTTTAACTTTCAGACGAATCAGTTTAGCTTTAGTTTCCTCCTCAGGCAATAAAAAACAAATCATGATAAAATAAAAATCATGATCTGGACAGACCTGTCACAATAACAACTTTCAGTTTAGAAGTACTCGTTTAAAATGTACTTTTAGAGTAAAAAGTAAACATTTCACACAGATTATTGAGACCAAGTAAAGTGTAATGTCAGTGAAAGTTTTGCAGATTTTTGTTCCACAGAAGCCAAATGGATCTGTTGAGATTTATTATTCATAACATTTTTCCCTGTTTTGTTCTTTCAGCTCAGACAAACATGCAATGGAGTAGAATGTACAGATTCCTGCTCTCAAACAGTGAAGTAAAAGAAGAACGTATATACTTAAAGTCTATTTAAAGTTATCACAGTTTTCTAATTATGACTTAGTTTGGTGGGAGGACACCTGTGGTAAATGTTTATCAAAGTTTTACATCTGTGAAGCTGCAGTTTGGGAAGAAATTTTGAAAAATATACGTTTAAAAATACAGGATAGAGTTCAAAAACTGAATCACTGTGTGATGTCATCAAAAACGACGCACCATTGAAAATACAGAGACAGTTTAGTGCAACTGACACATTTTTCTCACAGTTTTAACCTTAGTTTAAATAAAGTTGTTATCAAGTATTATTTATCGTCAGTTCCTAACTATTGTGTAATTTGTTTGGATTTTGGCCCTTGTTTACTGGTTGCTAGGTAACAGTTGTTCAAACAGGAAGTAACTTTATAAACTTAAAGTCTATATGACAGGTTAAACAACACATTTCACTAAAATGTAGTGAACATGATTATATTTAAGATTATACTAAACATTTTGCCCGTTTATCCTAAGTTTGACAGTTTTCGTAATGTTTATAATGTCACTTCCTGGTTGAACATGGGCGGCAAATATGACACAGGTAATTCCACAATCGTTACCTAGCAACCATTTTCAAAATAACGGCCAAAACCCATATAAATGACACAATAGTTATGATTTTACAGACAGCTTTATTTTGTTGAATGACTCTTTAAAGCGGGGGTGTCCAAACTTTTTCCACCGAGGGCCACATACTGAAATGTAGACCAAGGGGAGGGCCACAAATAAATCGTGAAACGTTCAAAAAAGTTGCATTTATCTGATTTTAAAGCGCCACCACACCTAAATTCAGTCTCAATGCCTTAATATCAGGTCTGTATCGCACCAAAATGTTAGTTATTTAGGTTATAATAGTAGAAAATCTGAAATTTGCTGTAAAAAGTTTTTCACCCGGAAGCTTGAGGGCCAAGAAAAATTGGTCTGCGGGCCGCTTTTAGCTCCCGGGCCTTAGTTTTGCAATGCCTGCTTTAAAGTATCAGAAAGTTGTGTCAGTTGTGTGTAAATTGTACTTGTATTTTTCACGGCACGTCGGTTTTTGGAGGTGGAGGGATTCCAATTTAGAACTCAATCACTTCCTGTAATTTTAAACATTTATTTTTCTAAACTGCTTCACAAACTGCAACTTCACAGATGTAAAACTAAGATAAAACAATTGCCACAGGTGCCCTCCCCCCAAACTTAGTTATATTTAGAACATTTTGAGAACCTGTCGTATAGACTTTAACAAAAAACATCAAACCAGAGACAAATAGGCAAAATGTTTAGTAGAATCTTAAATGTAGTCATGTTAACTCGTGACATTTGTTGAGACTAAACCAGAACTAAACCCTCTGCACTGTGTAAAAGTCCATGACGTGTCCATGTTTTCTAACTCGTCTTGTGGGGTCTTCAAACCGCGGAGGGGGAACTCCATACATTTACAGTAACCGAGGCAGAGGCGACGTCACTGTGGACCAATCAGAGCGCGGTCTGGTCTGAGTTAAGTCTCTGTGGATCAGAAACAGAAACGCGCTCAGGTCTGGAGAAAGAATCACACAGAAACACACATTTATACTGTTCAACACGGGCCAGAAGTGAGAAGCACAGAAGACAGAGCTGCAGCCAACTAATGTTTACAGTCGATGATGCTTTTATTGTACTCTGAGTCTATTTAAGTGCATTTTTTGACCAAACAAAGGTTGAAATATGCTGATTTATAGGTACAGAGAATATTTATGAAGTGTATTGTAGATAAAACTCAGACAACTTGTTTATTTTTTTATACATTTTGAATTAAATATGCTGTGTTTGTCTTTTAATATGTTTTAGAGCAGGGGTGTCCTATTGAAATACAGACAAAGAGGAGGGCCACAAAACCATTGTAAAATGTTTTAAAAACTCTGAAAAGTCGATTTTGCATGATATGGGACCTTTAAGCGCCGTCACATCTACATCCAGTCTCAATGCCTTAACATCAGGGGTAACACTTTAGATTAAGGTTCCTTAGTTAACTATTTATAAGATGTTAATAAGCACTAATAGTTTGTTTATGCACTTATAACGCCTTATACATGTTTATAATCCATGTTTGAGTGAATAAACCACATGTACAGAGCATCAATGAGCTGCATATCACATTATTTTCAATTATCACGTTAATAAATGCTTGTAAATGCCTTATAAACACATAACAAGTGCTTATTAATGCATTATAAATAGTTTACTAAGGATCCTTAATCTAAAGCGTTACCACATCAGGTCTGTATTGCACCAAAATGTTAGTTATTTAGGTTAGAATCGTAGAAAATCGGAAATTTGCTGTAAAAAGTAGTTCTTAGGACAATGTGAGCCAGTTCACCAGGAAGTCTAAGGGCCAAGAAAAATTGGTCTGAGGGCCGCATTTGGCCCCCGAGCCTTAGTTTGGACATGCCTGTTTTAGAGTCTGTGTAAAGTCCAGGTAACGATTATGATTGTTGGAGTCGTTTTGTTTTTTACTGAATGTATTATATCCAGACTAAATACACAATCCTCTCTAGAAAAAATGTTGTAAATATAAAACATAGATATTTTCAAAAGATGGAAAGTTATTAAGTTCTCGAATCTCTCTTTTTGGGGAAGTGTTGACTCCTAAATGGTTCAATCTCACATCACAATGTCACATGTGAGTAATCTGATTTTATTTTATTTTGTTTTAATGTTTGATCGCTGATAAAGTGACGCAAACATGTGCCTTTACCACATCTGAATCAGACTGTTTTCCAAAAAATGTCAAACTAAAATGAGTCTCGTTTCAAACTGAAGCTGTTTCTGAACCGTCTGGACTCTTTGTGAAGCTCAGACTCTAGACAAACTAGTTTTAGACCAATCGCATAGCTATTTGTGGAGAAAAGTTGAAAATGTGAGGCATTAAAAAGCATTACATTCAATCCCCACAGGCATTCAATCTAAAAAACATTTAGCCTTCAGAGAAACAACTATAAACATAATAAAAATAAGAGCAAATAATTATTCCAGTATTTCCAGAAGTGTGTGCTTAACATTCAAATATATTTTTAAACCCAAATGTCCTGGATTTGTTGAATGTAGATGTTAAAAGCTCAGATCAAATCATCTAAAAAGTAAAAGCAAAGGTTCAAAACATACATTTGCACAGTTTAACTTTCATTTAAATTAGCTTTTTGAATATTATAAAGTAGTTAAATATAGTCTTATTCTGCTGCCAAATGGAACGATTACAAGCCAGTAGTTTTTACATGATTACAGCATTAAAAATGTTGAAATATGGCAATAAAAAGAACAACACTTGATCTGATGAAACCTGCACAAACGCTGAATATGTCCCCGTTAAGGATCTATTTGCTGCTGCCAAAGTAAACTCAAGACTTTCCAAACAGACGATGAAAACACAATTCATAACATCACTTGTAGTTCTTACCTCTGATGATTTACTTTAATTACAAATGGAGACAGTCTCTGCTCAGAGGAAAACCAAAATGTAAAGCCCGCCTACATTTTTATTTGTTAAATATATGAAGAAGTGAAGCTGGTTTGTCTGATTGACACTCTTTTCTCTGGCATATAATATTTCTTGGTATTTTATATTTAATGCTTTGTAATGTATTGTTTTGTGTTTTTAATTTCCCTGTATGTGAAGCTCAAGTTGTTTTAAATGTGCTTTAGAAATAAACTTGAATTGAAATTGAATTGTTTTGGCTTTTTTTTTGGTGTTTTGACAAATTCCTCTTTAAACGCTGAAGCTAATTTAACAATAAATGAGTTTTAGGGACTTAAATGAAGTAAAAAAGTGCAGGCAGAATCCATATAAAATTGATCATATACATTGTTCAGCATTTTAGTGTGTTTTCGTGTGCGTATTTTTGTGCTTTTGGAGTAAAAACTGATTCTAATTCATCTCAGAATGTTTGATTTGACTGAACATAAGTGGTTTACAGCTTTCTTTTCTTATTGAACACGTCCAGCAGCTGATCGTTTCCTTTTATCAGATGTGGAATACTTTAATAAAAACCCAGCGTCCTGCATCACAGCTCTCTCTGACTTTCATTTCAACACAGGTGTTTTTGATTTGGTTATTTTTTTGCTCAAAAATACCTTGAAAAACCTGCGTTCTCCCTCGCTCCACAGATCAGGGGTCTTAGTTATAAAGCTTGTGTAAATACAGAAATGTTGCGTACGTGACCTTCAGCGTTAAAGGGCCTATGACAGGTTGAAATACACATTTAACTAAAATGCAGTTAAGATAAATATATTCAAATTTCTACTAAAATCTTTACAAATTTAACCCCAGTTTAGCTGTTTTTTAGGTTTAAAATTTTACTCCTGGTCGTAAAGTATGACATCACACTAGGAAATTACCATAGCAACCGCACTGTACACTGGGCCAAAACTCATCTAATGTCACAGATTTGATTCATTTGACAAAGAAAAACACATGTGAACACCTTTATTTTGTTGAATCAATGTTTAAAGGGTCAAAAAAGTAGTTTCTTTTGTGTAAATTATGCATAACCTTTGTCTCCCCAGTGTGATGTCATCAGTTTGTTTACTTCCTGTAATTGTCAACAGATTTTTAAACTTTTCTCCACAAATAGTGACTTGATTGGTGTAAAACTATAATTTATATTTACAACAGGTATTAATGCACTGAATAAAGTCAAAATTAGAAAATCATAAAAACCTGTCATACGCACTTTAAGTTTGTGATCCAACAAAGACAAGTGGACG
Organism: Rhinogobius similis; assembly: GCA_019453435.1. Classification (NCBI taxonomy): domain Eukaryota; kingdom Metazoa; phylum Chordata; class Actinopteri; order Gobiiformes; family Gobiidae; genus Rhinogobius; species Rhinogobius similis. The sequence goes on along the minus strand of CM033633.1, from coordinate 8,398,223 downwards.
AAGAAACGAGCGGCTCTGTCCAAAAACTGTGACCTTTCAGAGACGACGAGACAAGACGGACGTTTGTGTTTAGTCCTTATTTACTTTTTTTTTTAGTAAGAATTCCACGTTAAGTTTTATAAATGAGGCGCCTGATCTGTAACTTGGCTCCTGTTTGTCTCCATGGAAATAGATATGTTTAATGCCACATTGTGAAGTATTTCTGGCAAAGCAGTAACATCTCCAGCGAAAGATACAAAGCGCACCTTTAAATCAGGACCAAACCAGGGCTACACCAGGTTTAAGTTAGGTCTTAATCAAGTCTAAACTAGTTCTGATCAGGTCTAAACTAGGGCAGGTCTCAGGTCTGACCAGGTCTAAGACAGGTCTGAATAAGGTCCAGGTTTAAATCAGGACTAAACCAGGTCTAATCTAAAGGTCTAAATCCAGTCTAAACCGTGTCTAAACTAGGGCAGGTCTAAATCAGGTCTACCCAAGGTCTAACCAGGTCTAAATCAAGTCTAAACTAGTTCTAAACCAGGTCTAAGACAAGTCTGAATAAGGCCCAGGTTTAAATCAGGACTAAACCAGGTCTAATCTATAGGTCTAAACCCAGTCTAAACTGTGTCTAAACTAGGGCAGGTCTAACTCAGGTCTAACCAGGTCTAAATCAAGTCTAAACTAGTTCTGATCAGGTCTAAACTAGGGCAGGTCTCAGGTCTGACCAGGTCTAAGACAGGTCTGAATAAGGTCCAGGTTTAAATCAGGACTAAACCAGGTCTAACACAGGTCTGAATAAGGTCCAGGTTTAAATCAGGACTAAACCAGGTCTAATCTAAAGGTCTAAATCCAGTCTAAACTGTGTCTAAACTAGGGCAGGTCTAACTCAGGTCTACCCAAGGTCTAACCAGGTCTAAATCAAGTCTAAACTAGTTCTAAACCAGGTCTAATCAGATTATTTAATTAAGAATATGCTTATTTAATTTGGACTGAACAAAAAACGTTTAAACAGTTTGTTAAACAGTCGAGTCCATGTCCACAGGCCCTCCAGCTCAGAGCTCATTTGCAGACCAGACCTAAACCAGGTCTAAACCAGGTCTAAACCAGGACTAAGTGACTGGAACAAATCTGCAAGTCAAAAGCAAATCATAACTCTCAGATAATCGGAGCTGTGTTTCCTGCCGCAGACATGTTTATTGCTCCACAAACGTGCCGTGCTCCGTCTCCTCGGGGACATTTTCCCACATCTGTGCCCAGGCGCGGAGCTCTGCCGTGGGGCTCTGCGGCTCACGTCCTCCAGGCTCTGCAGTGCCAGCTCCTCCGGCTCTAATCCCGCTCTGTACCTGGCGGTTCGTTCTGGCGACACCGGCTCCTCTCTCTCCCCTCTGCAGTCCCTCTAATCCTCCACACTCCACCGCCTGGGCCTGGGAAACCCGCACCGATGTAGGCCACAACCAGCACCGACACATGACCCCAGCCCAGCGGAGATGGACGCACGTCTGACCAGCACGGGCTCTGTTTGTGGAAGAAAACAGTTTACAGTTTACTAAGTGTGCAGTAAGAGTCAGACACTTTATAACACGGACACAGCGGTATCAAACCAGGGCCAAACCAGGTCTAAACCAGGTCCAAATCAGGTCTAAACCAGGTCCAAACCAGGTCTAAATCAGGTCTAAACCAGGACTAAACCAGGACTAAACCAGGTGTAAACCAGGTCTAAACCAGGTCTAACCAGGTGTAAACCAGGTGTAAACCAGGTCTAAACCAGGTCTAAACCAGGTCTAAATCAGGTCCAAATCAGGGCTAAACCAGGTCTAAACCAGGTCCAAACCAGGTCTAAACCAGGTCTAAACCAGGTCCAAACCAGGTCTAACTAGGTCTAAACCAGGTCTAAACCAGGTCCAAACCAGGTCCAAATCAGGTCTAATCAGGTCTAAACCAGGACTAAACCAGGTCTAACCAGGTCTAACCAGGTCTAACCAGGTCTAAACCAGGTCTAAACCAAGTCCAAACCAGGTCCAAATCAGGTCTAATCAGGTCTAAACCAGGACTAAACCAGGCCTAACTCGGTCTAAACCAGGTCTAAACCAGGTCAAAACCAGGTCTACCTAGGTCTAAACCAGGTCTAACCAGGTCTAACCATGTCTAACCAGGTCTAAACCAGGTATAAACCAGGTCCAAACCAGGTCTAACCAGGTCTAAACCAGGTCTAAATCAGGTCTAAACCAGGTCTAAATCAGGTCTAAACCAGGTCTAAACCAGGTCTAAATCAGGTCTAAACCAGGACTAAACCAGGACTAAACCAGGTGTAAACCAGGTCTAAACCAGGTCTAACCAGGTGTAAACCAGGTGTAAACCAGGTGTAAACCAGGTCTAAACCAGGTCTAAACCAGGTCTAAATCAGGTCCAAATCAGGTCCAAATCAGGGCTAAACCAGGTCTAAACCAGGTCCAAACCAGGTCTAAACCAGGTCTAAACCAGGTCTAAACCAGGTCCAAACCAGGTCTAACTAGGTCTAAACCAGGTCTAAACCAGGTCCAAACCAGGTACAAATCAGGTCTAATCAGGTCTAAACCAGGACTAAACCAGGTCTAACCAGGTCTAACCAGGTCTAACCAGGTCTAACCAGGTCTAAACCAGGTCTAACCCAGGTCTAACCAGGTCTAACCAGGTCTAACCAGGTCTAAACCAGGTCTAACCAGGTCTAACCAACAAATAAAGCACATTTTCAAAGTTTTTTTCCTGCTGCTGTGTCTGCACTTGAACTTCAATAACACAGTGCAGTACTTCCTCGCCGCTGCAGGCTGTGTGACTGTCCGTGTGAGGTCAGAGGTCGTGCTGATTGGAGAGACCGGGGGCAGGTTCCACGGTGTGGGATTAAGTTACTGCCAAGAGGCGAAAGGCGCAGGCGTCGCACCCTCGCCTCGGACAATTCTCCAGGACAAAATAAACAACTTTAGAAACAACAAGGACTAAGTCTAAGCTCTTCAACTGATAAATATGACTGTAATCGCATCAGGTTCAATGTTTACTGCAATGTGATCCGAAAATATGAACGAAAACACACTACTTAAATAAAAGTGTAGACGTGAAAGCAAAAATAATGTAAAGTAAATGTAAAATCTCATTTAAAAATTCACTTAAAAGCAGAGTGCGTAACTTTCTGCAGATAGAATGTCACCGAAGTAACTTAAAACCATATGTCGGAGCATTCTCCATATGCGTTTTGTGCTAAACTGGTGAATGTTATAGCCACGGAAACAAGCAGAAGGACACTCCTCCAGGTCATGAACGAGTCAGGTTTGTGGAGATGAAGCCAGCTCGCAGTAAGGACACTTTTTCTTTCTTAAATTTTATGTGCAATTAAAAAAAATATATATAATAATAACAATAATAAATGCATAATAATAATAATCCACTGTCTTTTATTTTAGAATATAGGTTTAAAGGACAAATATGATACAAAATTGACCTTGTTGAGCTTTTAACCCTGTTCTAACATTGTTCTGTCATCAAAAAATACACCTGGAATTGAATTTAGCTTCATTCCCGCTAGTTTGATGGTTTGAAAACCCTCTCCCTCCAACCGTCACGAACACTCTGAAGTCCCTCGGTGTGTGACGTGGCTCCATGAAGCTTCTTTTCTGTTTTTTAAGTCCTTAAATTGTCACTCTGAGCGTTTCTGCCTCTAAACACGATCATCACAGCTCGACGACACACTGGCATTAGAGGCTTTTCACATATGTGCACTTCCCTCTGCAGCCAGAAGATGGAGCCAGAGCTAAGTTACAATGGCGTCTCCCAAGGCAGTGACTAATTATATTGTGCTTTGTAAAAACGTTTTACTTTTAGTTTTAAAACATGAGATGTCAAAGTACAGATGCTCAAGAGAATGTTTGAAGTTCAATAACAACACAAATAGTGCTTTTAAATGCTCTTTAAAAGTTACATAATGGCTTTCTAAGTAAAAGTATTAAAGCACAAACATGTTTTTGAGCTTTTGGCCTTGTTCTAACATACCATTTAGCTTCATTATCGCTACTTTGATCGATTTTGATCAGAAAATCCTCTCCCTCCGAGTGTCCAAAGCCCTTCCTGCTGAACTCCCTCAATCGATGACGTTTGACAGATTTATCCAAGAATCTTCTGCTGTTTTAAGTCCTTAAACCATCGGACCTTAAAGTGCGTATGACGGGTTTTTATGATTTTCTAATTTTTACTTTCTTCAGTGTATTAATACCTCGTGTAAATATAAATTATAGTTTTACACCAATCAAGTCGCTATTTGTGGAGAAAAGTTGAAAAATCTGTTGGCAATTACAGGAAGTAAACAAACTGATGACATCACACTGGGGAGACAAAGTTTATGCATAATTTACACAAAATAAACTACTTTTTTGATCATTTAAACATTGATTCAACAAAATAAAGGTGTTCACATGTGTTTTTCTTTGTCAAATGAACAAAATCTGTGACATTAGATGAGTTTTGGCCACTGTACAGTGTGGTTGCTATGGTAATTTCCTAGCGTGATGTCATACTTTACAACCAGGAAGTAAAATTTAAAACTTACAAAACCGCTAAACTGGGGTCAAATTTGTAAAGATTTTAGTAGAAATTCGAATATAATCATCTCAACTACATTTTATTTCAATGTGTATTTCAACCTGTCAGAGGCCCTTTAAGACCTTGTACTTTAAGAGTGAAAATACATTACATTACATCACATTATCGTCTTGACAATGCATTGTACGGTCCTTGGTCACAGAAGCAATTTGTCCATTATTTTTGGTCCAGAGTGCCTATTTTTATGCTCATAGCTTAGTAAATTGTCACTTTAAATATAAACAAACCACTCTAGTGAAGTAAAATTTGCTAAAGTACAGATAATACTTTCGTGCTTCGTTACTTTCCAACACTACGGTCCTTAACAGTGAGTGACAGCTGCGTTACAAACTGACCTGTGAGTCCAAAAGCAGGGCTTGTTTTGTGTGGATTAGGTCTGATTTTGGCCTTGTTTTGACCCAGTGGCACTGAACCAAACTTTGGGTCAAACCAGCGGCTTAAGGGGCACCACCAGGAGACTATTATTAGATCGAGCGATGAAACTACGCCTTTAGAGAATGCTCCCAAATACCTTGAAAAACACGCATTCTTACTCGACCTGGAACAAACTGAACACACTGCAATAACAACAAGGTGCTCCATCTGTTTTTAAAATGTACATGTTCGAAGACGGCAGATTTTATTCGTGATTTAACCTTTTTTAGTCTAAATTTGGCTTAATTTAGTCTCGGTTTTGTCCCTGTTAAAGTGCGTATGACAGGTTTTTATGATTTTCGAATTTAGATTTTCTTGATATAAGTATAAACACCAACCAGGCAGCTGTTTGTGGAGAAAAAATAAAAAAAAATCTATTATAAGAAGTAAACAAACTGATGACGTCACACTAGAGAGGCACCGTTATGGTATAATTTACACAAAATAAAGTACTTTTTTGACCTTTTAAGCTTTAATTCAACTAACTAAAGGTGTTCACACATGTTTTTATTTTAAAAAGAGTGCACTGTACCACAGACGTTCATAGACATAGACAGGTCTCGCCCGTTGCTCAAACACTTTGCTGCCGATGCTGCTGGATTTATGTCAAAGCGAAGGCTCCTTCACAAACAAATGACTGGAGAAGCTGATCTCTGTATTAAAGTGTGCAAACGTTTTATTTCATGATATTTATGCCATTTCTCTGCTCTTCTCTCCAGTCACATGTAAAAGGTGGTCACTAGACGCTCACCAGACGTGCACAAGATCAGAAATCTCAACTTAAAGTCAGTTAGCCTTTAGCTCAGATGACAGTTTTACGCTAATATTATCTAATATAACATACCAAAAGGTTTACACACTGAACAATGATATAAAATGTATTTAACAAGTCATAAAAATTGATTTACTCCACTCATAAAAACAGAATTTATTGTAATCCTTAAAACAAAAAGCTTTTCTCATAAAAAAACTAACCCCTAACTATTTATTTCACTCCTAAAAACAGAATTTATTTTACACCTAAAAACAGACTTCATTTTACACCTAAAAACAGAAACCTTTCTCATAAGTCAATTTTACTCCAATAACAGAATTAATTTTATTCCAAAAACATAATTTATTTTAAAAATAAAAACATTCTCATAAAAACCAGAATCTATTTTACTCCTAAAAACAAAAACCTTTCTCATAAATGTATTAGAAATTATTTGACTCCAAAAACAGAATATATTTCACTCCTCAAATCAGAAAAACCTAATTGATTTAAAGTCGATGTCACAGATTGTCTCCTGTGTTTCCTCTGCATTTGACCCGTCCACAAACCATTAAACGATGAAAGAACAGACTTGAACTTCTCTGACCTCTGAGCTGTGATCATGAAAGTGAACGTGTCATTGTTTTTGTTTATCGAGCGTGACGTCAAAGCCACATCTTCTACATTCCTCGTGTTGAGATGGAGGAATGTATTTGATGAAGCACTAATTGGAGTCGGAGGCTGAAGCTCTGGACAAACGGCCAAATACCTGCGTCCTCTTCATGGGAAATGCACCAGTTTATTTTGCTGATTGCTCCTAATTAAACGAGATTCTGCAGAGGGTCATTTTAGGTGAGATTAAGGTCAAAATGTCCCGTTGTGGGAAGAACGTTTCATAAATAATGGGAAAATCTTACATTAGAACAGAGCGATTTAACTGTGTTTCACTGAGGGACAGATTTATCAGATGTTTTTGTCCTCAAGGCCAGAAACGAGTCCAACGCTTTAGAAATATGAAACATATCTGCAGAACTGAACCAGGACTAAAGCAGGTCTAAACTAGGTCTAAAGCAGGACTAAACCAGGTCTAAAGCAGGTCTAAACCAGGACTAAACCAGGTGTGAACCAGGACTAAACCAGGACTAAAGCAGGACTAAACCAGGAATAAACCAGGTCTAAACCAGGTCTAACCCAGGTCTAAAGCAGGACTAAAGCAGGAATAAACCAGGTCTAAACCAGGTCTAACCCAGGTCTAAAGCAGGACTAAAGCAGGACTAAAGCAGGACTAAACCAGGACTAAACCAGGTGTGAACCAGGACTAAACCAGGACTAAACCAGGACTAAACCAGGACTAAACCAGGACTAAAGCAGGACTAAACCAGGACTAAACCAGGACTAAACCAGGTGTGAACCAGGACTAAACCAGGACTAAAGCAGGACTAAACCAGGACTAAACCAGGACTAAACCAGGACTAAAGTAGGTCTAAAGCAGGACTAAAGCAGGTCTAAACCAGGACTAAACCAGGACAAAACCAGGACAAAACCAGGACAAAACCAGGACTAAACCAGGACTAAAGCAGGACAAAACCAGGACTAAACCAGGACTAAACCAGGGCTAAAGCAGGTCTAAAGCAGGACTAAAACAGGACTAAAACAGGACTAAACCAAGTCTAAACCAGGACTAAAGCAGGACTAAAGCAGGACTAAACCAGGTCTAAACCAGGACTAAACCAGGACAAAACCAGGACAAAACCAGGACTAAAGCAGGTCTAAAGCAGGACTAAACCAGGTCTAAAGCAGGACTAAACCAGGTCTAAACCAGGACTAAACCAGGTCTAAAGCAGGTCTAAAGCAGGTCTAAAGCAGGTCTAACCAGGACTAACATGAAAAAAGACAAAGGTCTGCACTGCTGTTGTGGCTCCCAAAGCAACTTGTTCATTTAATTAAAGAGCCCTTCATCAGACATGACGGAGCATCTGCATCTTTTACAAGAATCAATGAATGTCACGTGGTCTTTTTGACAATATTTTACATAATTGTTAACATTTTCTTCCAAGTGTCAAGTTTTATAGTATACATATTTACAAAACTAAAAACGACTTCACATACATAAACTGCAGTTAACATCAGGGTGTCTTTAATTAAATGTGTCTAAGCTACAAACACTGTGGCACAGCATGAGGGGCCCATGGGTCTGAGTGAGGATTTCCATTCAGGACCCTTCGACTGATTATTTATTCTGAATGGGTTTGTGACTCTGACTGTGTTGACAACAGCACTTCAGTATTTCTAAGTACAATAAGTGCACTTTTGGTGTTAATGTGTTTCTCTCTCATGCTGTGGTCACAGTGTTTGTACTTTTGAGATGCAGCTTAGACACTTTTAATTACAAGACGGGTCAAACACCCTGATGTTTACTGTAGTTTTTATTTTTGCAAATATTTATATTTGTATATATGTGTCTATATATATATATATATATATATATATATATATATATATATATTATATGTAAAAACTTGACACTTGGAAGAAAATGTCAACAATCATGTAAAATATTGGGATAAAAGACCACGTGACATTCACTGATGAATGTCTGATGAAGGGCCAGTGCAAATTAACAAGTCACTTTGGGAGCTACAACACCAGTGCGGACTTTTGTCTTTTTTCATTATTAGGGTCTAAACCAGGTCTAAACCAGGACTTAACCAGATCTAAACCAGGACTAAACAAGGTATAAACGTATGAATCATGATTCTAATGTAACTGGTTAACCTCTAACATTATCTGAGTGCAGTTTAAGAAAGATACATGGTCGACTAATCGGCTGGTAAGGTATGTTTTTATTTGACCAAAATTTTCTTTAGTCGGTTACAGCTCTAATATTTTGATGATAATTTTTCAGAATTGATTTTACGACTTGACCTTGTGACATGATTCTTGCTTGTTCCTGTTGCGGGCGACTGGAGCTTGTACAGGTGACTTTGGGCCTTAGGCGGGGCCTGCAGAGGGACACAAACTTTATGATCACACACAGTTTAACTCGTTCCTTTCTCTATTAAACGTCTTCATAAGTCCGTGTGGCGTTTGAAGCCCCCGTCGTCGCCCCCTGCTGTCTCTGTGTGAAAAACCAGCTGCAACTTTCCTGACGCCGACCCAAAGACAACTCTCCTGACAAATCCTGGCTCTCTTTTCTATATTTGGCGACATGAAATGTTTTTGTATGTGATTAAACTTCCATGTTTCAATAAAAAGGAAGGGGGTAAAACAAAAAAAGGAAAAAAAAGCTTTTGGCGTCATTTTATTGGTGGTGTATTTTCACCAGAAGCCTGCAGGGGGAGCTCTGTCGCTGAAGTTACTTGGTTCTGCTTTATCTCCCCGTGCCGTCAGCAAACAAGCTAGCTCAGCTCTGCACAGTCGGAGCAACAACAGAGAAACTACTTTCTTGAAACTTTTCTTGAAGTGTCCTTTATCTCCCCGTGCCATCAGCAAACAAGCTAGCTCAGCTCTGCACAGTCGGAGCAAAGACAGAGAAACTACTTTCACTTCACATTTTACCCTTTAAAGTTAATTTGAGAGAAATTAAACAAGTCAAGACAAAAAATAAGGTCCAAAAAAGCAAATACACACATTTTATCAGTTTGTGCTGCATAACTCTGCCACTCAGTCGAAATGTTGAGGAGCATTATTCGACTAAAAGAATGTCTGCGCATAACCTCCGTTGCCAAAAGCGCGCGTCGTTCCCGTGCGGTCCCAGTGCGCATGAGCCGCGTGTCCGGAGCGCGCTGCGGTCGCTCCCGTGGCCGCTCCTGAGTGGGATGTGTCGGTCCGTGACATGCCTCGCTCCGCCTGGTCCTTATAGCCCCGAGCTCCGCAGCGGTGGTACGGACATCGCCGACGGAGATCCCCAACACGGAGCCTTAAAACGCGGTCCCATGACTCAGGGTTAGAGTCTGAGCGAGTGCGGACCCGGAGACGGAGACCCAGCGGCGGACAGAGAAGACGAGGAACACCGGGGAATCACAGGTGGATCCGGGGGAAGACGCAGCTGGATTTGAACCAAAGCAAACACCGGACAAAAGGACTTTATACAGCTTTACATCAACAACGACATCACAGACAAGGTAAAGTGTGTTATAGTGCAGGGTTATTCACAGAGACCCTTTAAAAGTCTGCAAACAAAAACATTTAAAATCAGAATGGAGGCAAAAGTGAAGTGCAACATAATGTGATTTCACTGGAGGAACTGGGATTTAACCTCAGAATATCACAAAATATGACAAATGTAGATGATTTTGTGTCAGTAAAAGCCTCAGACACATGTGAGTGACATCAGAGCTGCTTTAAACACATTTATTATTGTATTTTACATTATGTTTTTGGAAATTGTGACAAACTCTTTGCATTTTTGATAAAGAACAATCCAGATTTATGGGTTTTACTGGAAAAAACTCACAGAAATGTTAAGCCCACAATCATTTTTCATTTTATCTAGAGCTTTATACCATATCTCTCTATACCATAAATTTGATTATTTTTAAGCTAAAATACAATTTGAAGGCTAGAATATTGTCTTTTGTCCATCATTTGTTATTGAAAAAGCAAACTAACTGACCTTTATACTCTGGAAATTCAAATGTGTTGCTTTTTTCCAACACAAACACTTAAAACCAGTAGAATTTAGATCTAATGTGAGAGAATAATTAAACATTTTAGAATCAACTTTTGGGTTTGGGTTAGATTTTGCCTCCAGTCGCCTCCATTCAGGAATTTTGATGACAACGCATTTTAAAGGGTCTATAATAGAAGCCTGTTAACAATTCTGACTTTTTTTTTTTTTTTTAACAATTATATTCTCAAAACAAACAGAACAAAGCCAAAGAGCGAAAACACAGAATCAAAAGGAAATAGAGTTGTCCAATCAATAAACAAAAATAAAGTCCATTATTGATGTAAAAGGAAAGCATGAAAAACGGAAACTTTTGAATATATTATTTTACTTCTAAAAGCAAAAACATTTCTCATGAAACAGAAACATTTCCCATAAAAACAGAAACTCTTTTGATCCGAGTGAATGCAATAAGCTTTGAGCAAATGAAACACAACAGTAAAAGTTCTATACTCAAGTCAAATAAAACGTATCGGTATGTGCACTTTATGTAAGTCATTTTTACAGTAGATACCTTTTACTTTTACTTCACAACATTTGAGAGCAGGAGTCTGTTTATCGAAGTCAAGACGTCAGACGCTCAGGAGCCACAGGGGGGCGCTGGAGGAGGAAACGTCAATGTGTCCTTAGGCAAGACGCTTCGGCCACTTTGCCTAGTGTGACAGTGGTTTGTGCGTGTGAATGGTGGTGGTCGGGGAGGGCGATGGCACAGACTGGCAGCCTCGCTTCAGTCGGTCTGTCCCAGGGCAGCTGTGGCTACAATAGTAACTCACCATCTCCGAGTGTGAAGTGTCTCTAATGCATTATTATTGTATGTATGGCTGCAACAACTTAAATGATTAATCACAACTAATCGATTATAGAAATGGTTGTCAACTAATTAAATAATCGTTAACTGGTCGATACACAAACTCCAAAGCATTGTATGTGCTGAAAGATGAGGTTTTATTACTTTGACGGAGCAGGAATGACACAAAAAACACACAGGAAACATGTCAGTTGTGTGTTTTTGATTAAAATACTTGTTTATTTTCCACCAGGAAGTTTCAAACGCCTTCACTTCAGCTTTGTTTGGGTGAAATTTAGTACAATTCTCATATTCAAGGGTCTTTCGCGTTCTAAACAACGAATCGATTAATAATTGCAAGACTAATCGATTAATGAAATAATCGTTAGTTGCAGCCCTGATTGTATGCACTGTGTTTTAAACTGGACTGAAAAGCATAAAGTATTTTTCATTTGGTTTGAGGAGTTATTTTTAGCAAACAAAACATACACATAAAATGAATATAAAAAATAAAGAAATGTATTAAAACTGACCCTTGTTGAGCAAAGATCAGCCCAATTCTTTATCAAAATCTCCACATTTAACACAAAATCTGTGTGAAATACATCCTTTAAACATTCATTTTTAAACAGGTGCACTCTTGTTTAAATATAATTCATATGTGATACTTTTAGATTTACTTTACTTGTCATTTTTTGCCCTTATATTTGTACTTTTACTTAGTCTTTCCACCACTGCTTGCTCTGAGTTTATAAATGTCCTTAACCACTGCTTTGTTCTTCCTCTTGTGGGTAATATTAAAGTGCGTATGACAGGTTTCTATGATTTTCTAATTTTGACTTTATTTAGTGTGTTAATATCTGTTGTAAATAGAAATTATAGTTTTACATCAATCAGGTCGCTGTTTGTGGAGAAAAGATGATAAACAAGTTGAAAAATACAGGAAGTAAACAAACTGATGACATCACACTGGGGAGACAAAGGTTATGCATAATTTACACAAAATAAACTACTTTTTTGACCATTTAAACATTAATTCAACAAAATAAAGGTGTTCACATTTATTTTTATTTGTCAAATAAAAAAAAAAAAAAGTGACATTAGATGAGTTTTGGCCCAGTGTACAGTGTTGTTGCTATGGTAATTTCCTAGCGTGATGTCATCATTTACAACCAGGAAGTAAAATTAAAAAGCTAAAAACTGCAAAAACTGTGTAAAATTTGTAAAGAATTTTAGCTAATTTTGAAATATGTTTATCTGAACTACATTTTGGTTAAATGAGTAGCTCAACCTGTCATGGGCACTTTAAGTGACGTTACTCTATATCAGGGGTGTCCAAACTTTTTCCATCGAGGGCCACATACTGAAATTTAGACCAAGCCGAGGGCCACAATTAAATCTTAGTTAATTAGGTTATAATAGTAGAAAATCTGAAATTTGCTGTAAAAAGTATGTCTTAGGACAATGTGGGCCAATTCACCAGGAAGCTTGAGGGCCAAGAAAAATTGGTCTGCGGGCCGCTTTTGGCCCCCGGGCCTTAGTTTGGACATGCCTGCTCTAAATGTTTTGGCCTCTACCCACTTCTGCACATGTAGCAACCATTTGAATTATAAAAGTTTAATTATTTCAGTGTTTATGTTTTGAAATTGTTGCTGTTTTTGTATGATTTTCTTTCCTGAGTGTGTTTTCTGTCTGTTCTCGCTCCAGACTCCCGCAGCAGACTTTGGACATTTGTGTGGACATGTCTGGTCTGCGCCTGTCCTCGCTGATCCTCTGCCTCCTCGTGGATCCGACGCTCGCCGACAGCCTCCAGGAGAACATGAGGGACCTGCACTCGCGCTTCTCCCTGTCGCTGTACCAGTCTCTGAGCTCCGGACTGAACCAGACCAACCTGGTGCTGTCCCCGCTCTCCGTGGCTCTGTCGCTGGGCCTGCTGCAGCTCGGGGCCCGGGGAAACACGCTCACGCAGCTGGAGGAAACGCTCGGATACAACGTACGAGGTGGGAACGCTGGGTTTAGCTGCTCTTCCGGTGTGGCTGGGGTTAAACCTGTCCGGGGCCTGGAGCGGCAGCAGTACGAGTAGTATTTGCTCGCAGTAGTTGTAGTATTTGTTGTTGGTCAGTGCAGTTGGTACCAGGACTCAAGAGTCTGGAGCCGTAATACCAAACATAATCTCATTAACAACAACAGCACGGCCGGCGGGATCTGTCACACACATAACTAACTTTTAAGAATGTGTAAATAAAGCTGTGTCTGTGGACGCCGTCGCCTTCGACCGCCGCCCCGTGCTCTGCTCCGACCCTCTGGCTCCCTCTGCTGGTGGTGAGCTCATGGCCTTGTGGAAGACCTGAGCGCTCACATACGAGCCTCGACCCCAGGCCTGGCTTCAAGCTGGGGCGATGTCATGTGTTGTAGAAGTTTTCAGATTGTCCAAGGAAGGGTGGAAGTAAAAGGCAGGAGACCACTGGGTGTCTTAAGCAGGAGAAGTTTATTTACCATCAATACGGGCCCGTTGGGACTTGAAAAGTCAACATAGTATGAATCCAAGAGTCAACATAGTATGATCTTTGAGTGTTCAAGCCCCGTGACTATGCTTCCAGAGGAGGAGGTTTAAATAGCAGGTGTACCGAGACTGTAGAGGCCAGTAAGGCTCCAGATAGACAGCATTATGCCGGAGTGTATCGCATGGTACACCAAGGAAAATGATAATCTAAATATAGCTCCTCTGAGGCAAAGGTTAAAATGTGAAATGCAAGGGAAGGATAAATTATCTAAATTCTATTCTCCTACATCATGGTCCTCAATGTTAAACCTAAAACAGGGGATTTGTGAACTGTGCTTAGTTTGACCCGTCACCTCAGACCTGTTTGACATCGGAGACCTGACTAGGGACATGAGACCCCAGGAAACAGAGCTCTGGGATCATTTGGGAACTCAAACTCCCCACCTCAGTAAAGAGGCAGTTCAGGGGGAAGATACCAGCTCTGTACTCTCCATCGGGGGCTGGAGGGTTCATGGGAGTCCAGTCCACACGTGTCACTTTGCTGCCTCTTGGCCAGGACTCCCTTGGAAAAGAGGTTTTTACTCTCAATTGGACTCTGCTGGTTAAACAAAGGTTAAATAAGAAGGTGTTTTTTGTGGCTCTGGAGAAGGCATTCGACCCTGTCCCTCGTGGTGCCTTGTGGGGGGTGCTCTGGGAGTACGGGGCCTTTGCTCAGGGCTGTCCAGTCCCTGTGCCACCGGAGCAGGAGCTGTGGTGCAGGCAGTAAGTCAGACCTGTTCCCATGTCAGACTCCATCAGGGCTGCACTTTTGTCACATGTTCTGTTCATTATTTTTATGGACAGAATTTCTAGGCGCAGTTTTTGACCTGAAAAAGATGGAGTTCAAGTATCTCGGGGTCTCGTTCATGAGCGAGGGAAGGATGGAGCGTGAGATTAATGGACAAGAAAGGACGAGATCACACATACATGGAGCAAAAATAACTTTCCTCAGAGACGGGGCGAACTCCTGACCTTGAATGCAGCGACAGAACTGCACAGAAGCCGCTCACAGCTTTCCCCAACGTCAATGAAGGATGAATCAAACACCTGCGACCAACGTAACTAACAAGACTTGTTTGTGGTTCTCTCCTCCGCAGACCCTCACGTCCGGGACTTCCTGCTCCTCTCCCGCTCCTCGCTGAACTCCTCTGAAGGCGTGAAGCTGCTGCAGACCTGCTCGCTCCTGGTCCAGTCCTCGGTGCAGATCCAGTCGGACTTCCTCCAGTCTGCGGCCTCGTGGTTCAGCGCCAACGTGGTCCAGGCCAACTTCAGCCAGACGTCCAGCCGCGAGAGACAGGAGCGGAAACAGGGTGAGGAGCAACACAGATATGATTGTGGAGAAAAAGCATTTCAGCCATGTTTCTGTCTGAGTAACTGCGTTTACAAGTGACTCCTTTAGCTGTTTAGACCTGGTTTAGACCTGGTTTAGTCCTGGTTTAGCCCTGATTTAGTCCTGGTTTAGTCCTGGTTTAGACCTAGTTTAGTCCTGGTTTAGCCCTGATTTAGTCCCGGTTTAGTCCTGGTTTAGACCTGGTTTAGTCCCGGTTTTGTCCTGGTTTAGTTCTGGTTCAGTCCTGGTTTAGACCTGGTTTAGTCCTTGTTTAGACCTGGTTTAGTCCTGGTTTAGACCTAGTTTAGTCCTGGTTTAGACCTGGTTTAGACCTGGTTAAGTCCTGGTTCACACCTGGTTTAGTCCTGGTTTAGCCTTGGTTTAGACCTGGTTTAGTCTTGCTTTAGTCCTGGTTTGGTCCTGGTTTGGGCCTGGTTTAGTCCTTGATTAGACCTGGTTTAGACCTGGTTTAGTCCTGGTTTAGACCTAGTTTAGTCCTGGTTTAGACCTGGTTTAGACCTGGTTAAGTCCTGGTTCACACCTGGTTTAGTCCTGGTTTAGTCCTTGTTTAGTCCTGGTTTAGTCCTGGTTTAGTCCTTGTTTAGACCTAGTTTAGTCCTGGTTTAGACCTGGTTTAGACCTGGTTAAGTCCTGGTTCACACCTGGTTTAGTCCTGGTTTAGTCCTTGTTTAGTCCTGGTTTAGTCCTGGTTTAGACCTGGTTAAGTCCTGGTTCACACCTGGTTTAGTCCTGGTTTAGACCTGGTTTAGACCTGGTTTAGTCCTGGTTCAAAAAGATGCTGAATTTACAACTAATGACACCTTTTTATTCAGATAAAAGTACATTTCACCATTCCAAGTGCCCCCTGGTAATTCCTCACGTACCTCTTGGGTCCCCGTACCCCTGGTTGGGAAACACTTAGTCTTAGTCGATTAACGTTTTTATTAGTCGACTAAGTATTTTATTTAGATTTAAAGGATTTATATGGCAAAAACTACAAAAAGAAGAAGATATGGAGGAAGTTTGCTGAAGATTTTGGACTCCAACATGTATATCCACAGTTTCCTAGTCCTATTTGTATAAATAGTTGTTTTTGCATGAATTCCTCTGCAGTTTTGGTCTCTTGAGTGCAGTTTGGGTCAGATACATGGAAATACTTTAATACTTTAACACTAAATACTTTATAGTTTTGATATATTTTTACCACACCTCCTTTTAGTCGATAATCGGTCGATGGGGCGGGTCCAGCCCTGGTGCGATCTCAAAGTCTGTGTCAGTGATAAATGTGAGCGTAAAGTTCATTCTGTCTTCTCGTATTTATTAGCTTGAGAGTTTCTTCTAATCAGGTAAATGAGCTTTTTTTTCTTATTAGAAGAAACTCTCAAGCTAATACATGTGTTTATCTGGTTTTCTATGACGTTTACTGGAGTTTCTTTTTTAAATGTTCGGCACAAACTAAATAGTCAGCAGAGTTGTTATCAGACTTTAGCAGCTTTTTCACATTTTAGTTGTGTTTTGAGCTTTTACAGAAGAAAATGTCATCACTAACCATTGACTCCCATGTGTTTTTGCCACACATGGTTAAAATTCAGAGTTTTTTGCTTCTCCATCCACCTCTGGTTAAAATCTATATAAATAAATCTCAAAATGTTCTAACACGACTAAGTTTGATGGGTTAGCACCTGTGGCAATCGTTTATTATAGTTTTTCATCAGTGAAGTGGCAGATTGTGAAGAAATTTTGAAAAAGAAAAGTTTAAAATTAAAGGAGGTAGTGCTCTAAGACAGTTCTGACAGAATCCCCCTGTAATGTCATCAAAAAGCGACGTGCCGTTGTAAATACAGGGACAATTTACAGACAACGGACACATTTTGAGGACAGTATAAAAGTCATTCAACAAAATAAAGGTGTTATCAGGTGTAATTATTTGTCAAAACATAACTATTGTGTCATTTATGTGGATTTTGGCCCTTTTTTTCAAAATGGTTGCTAGGAAACAGTTGTGGAATCACCTCTAACTATGTCATATTTGCTGTTCATGTCCAACCAGGAAGTAACATTATAAACTTTACGAAAACCGAGGACAAATGGGCAAAATGTTTAGTAAAATCTTCAGTGGTGGAAGAAGTATTCTGTTTTGTCACTCAAGTAAAAATACAGATACTTGTGAAAAAAAATTACTCAAGTAAAAGTATCACATATGTACTTAAGTAAACGTGTTATACTTTAAGAGTAAAACGAATTTCATGCAGTTTATAGACCATTTTTATGTATTAAATGTTGTAATTTTGGTAAAGAATTGTGCTTAATTCTTTGTCAACAAAGGTTTATTCAAATTAATTTATTTAATTTTCTCTGTATATTTTTCTTTGTTTGTTGTTGAGCTTGAACTCAAAACCTTCAGGCAGAACGTCACCATCAACGAGCTCAGAATAAACCCCTCAAACAAAATGAAAAGTACTTCTACTTTTCAGTCCATTAAAATATTTAGTGGAATAAAAAGTACAGATACTTGGACTTAAATGTAGTGAAGTAAAAGTAAAAAGTACTGTAAAAATGAATTAAATAAAGTACAGATACCTAAAATGTACTCTCCTCTCTCCTCCCTCCCTCTCCTATCCTCTCCCCTCCTCCTCTCCTCTCCTCCCCTCCTCTCCCCTCCTCTCCTCCCCTCCTCTCCTCTCCTCTCCCCTCCCCTCCTCTCCTCTCCTCTCCTCTCCCCTCTCTCTCCTCTCTCTCTCCTCTCTCTCTTCTCCCCTCTCCCTCTCTCCCCTCCCTCCCTCCCCTCCTCTCCCTCTCCTCTCTCTCCTCCCCCTCCCCTCTCCTCCTCTCTCTCCCTCTCCCCTCCCCTCTCCTCCTCCCCTCCTCTCCTCCACTCCTCTCTCCTCCCCTCCCCTCTCCTCTCTCCCCCCCTCCCCCCCTCCCTCTCTCCTCTCCCCTCCCCTCCCCTCTCCTCTCCTCTCTCCTCTCTTCTCTCTCTCCCTCTCTCCCTCTCCCTCCCTCCCCTCCTCTCCTCTCTCCCTCTCCTCCTCCCCCTCCCCTCCTCTCCTCCCTCTCCTCCCTCCTCCTCTCTCCTCCTCCTCCCCCCTCTCTCCTCTCCTCTCCTCTCCTCTCTCCTCTCCTCTCTCTCCTCCCCCTCCCCTCCCCTCCCCCCTTTCTCTCTCTCTCCTCCTCTCCTCCTCTCTCTTCTCTCCCCTCCTCTCTCTTCTCTCCTCCTCTCTCTCCTCTCCCCCTCCCTCCCCCTCCTCCTCCTCCCCTCTCCTCCCCCCTCCTCTCCCCTCCCCTCTCCTCTCCTCTCCCCTCCTCTCCTCTCTTGTCTTGTCTCCTCCTCTCCCCTCTCTCTCCCCTCCCCTCCCCTCTCCTCTCCTCTCTCTCCCCTCCCCTCTCTCCTCTCTCTCCTCCCTCCCCTCCCCTCCCCTCTCCTCTCCTCTCTCCTCCTCTCCTCCTCCTCTCCTCTCCTCCCTCCCTCCCTCTCCCCTCCCCCTCTCTCCCCTCCTCCCCCTCCCCCTCCTCCTCCCCCTCTCCCCTCTCCCCTCTCCTCTCCTCCCCTCCCCTCCCCTCTCCTCTCCTCTCCTCCTCCCCTCCCCTCTCCTCTCTTCTCTCTCCCCTCCCCTCTCCTCCTCCCCTCCTCTCCTCTCTCCTCCTCTCTCTCTCCCTCCCCTCTCCTCTCTCCTCTCCTCCCCCTCCCCTCTCCTCCTCTCCTCCCCTCCTCTCCTCTCCCTCCTCTCTCTCCTCTCTCCTCTCCTCTCTCTCTCCCCTCCTCCCTCTCTCTCCCCCTCCTCCTCTCCCTCTCTCCTCCTCCTCTCCCCCTCTCCTCCCCTCCCCTCTCTCCTCCCCCTCCCCTCCCCTCCTCCCTCTCCTCTCCTCTCTCCTCTCTCCCTCCCCTCTCTCTCCCTCCCTCTCTCCTCCCCTCTCTCCCTCCTCCCCCTCCCCTCCCCCTCCTCTCCCCCCTCCCCCCTCTCTCCTCCCCTCTCCTCTCTCTCCTCTCTCTCTCCTCCTCTCCTCTCTCTCTCTCTCCCCCTCCTCCCTCTCCCTCTCTCCCTCCCCCTCCCTCTCTCCTCCTCCTCCCCTCCTCCTCCCCTCTCTCCTCCTCCTCTCCCTCCTCCTCCCCTCTCCTCTCTCCCCTCTCCCTCTCTCTCCTCTCCTCTCCCTCTCTCTCCTCTCCTCCCCTCCCCTCCCCTCCCCTCCCCTCCCTTCTCTTCTCCTCCTCTCCTCCTCTTCTCTCCTCCTCTCTTCTCTCCTCCTCTCTCCTCTCCCCTCCCCTCCCCTCCTCCCCTCTCCTCCCCTCCTCTCCCCTCCCCTCTCCTCTCCTCTCCCCTCCTCTCCTCTCTTGTCTTGTCTCCTCCTCTCCCCTCTCCTCCTCTCCCCTCCCCTCCTCTCCCCTTCTCTCCCCTCCCCTCTCTCCCCTCCCTCTCTCTCCTCTCCTCCCCTCCCCTCCCCTCTCCTCTCCTCTCCTCTCCTCTCCTCTCCTCCCCTCTCCTCCCCTCTCCCCCCCTCCCCTCCCCTCTCCTCCCCTCCCCGCCCCTCCTCTCCCCGCCTCTCCCCTCTCCTCTCCTCCCCTCCTCCCCTCCCCTCCCCTCTCCCCTCCTCTCAGACGACCTGTGGCCCTTGTCCGGGGGCAGCAGCAGCGGCGAGCTCTCGGGCTCCGGGGACCCCCAGCCCTCCGACGCCCCCTGGTGGCCGCCGCGGGTGCAGATGGCGCTGGTGAACACGGTCAGCTTCAGGGGCGCGTGGCAGAAGCAGTTTGTCTTCACGCACACGCAGAACCTCCCCTTCCTGCTCGCCGACGGCACCACCATCAAAGTACCCATGATGCACCAGGCCGCCGACGTCAGATTTGGTGAGAATCGAATGAGAAAGTATTAATTAATGACTATTAGAGAGATTAGAGATTAAGAATGAATTGCAAGTGACAATTTAAAACTTCATCTTTGTCAAAATGTTGCAGAAAAGTGAGAAAAGAAAGAATTGACAGTTTTGTTTGGTTAAATGCACAGGTTGCGTTCATAATCCGTGTTGGTCAGACTTTGTAAAACTAATCTGATTACTAACTACTCCTTCTAAAAAGTTAAGTTCTAAAAGTTCTAAAAATGTATTCACTGCTCTGATTACTTTAATTAAAAAGTACTGATTGCTATGAGTGATTAAAAAAAAAAGGAAACATATAACTCAAGCATAAACATCTTCACACTTAATAAACTTAAAGGGCCTATGACAGGTTGAAAAACACATTTGACTAAAATGCAGTTAAGACAAATATATTTCAATTTCTACTAAAATCTTTACACATTTTACCTCAGTTTAGCCATTCTTTTAGGTTTTTAATTGTACTTCCTGGTTGTAAAGTATGACATCACGCTAGGAAATTACCATAGCAACCACACTGCACTGGGCCAAAACTCATCTAATGTCACAGATTTTTTTTCATTGAACAGAAATGCATGTGAGCACCTTTATTTTGTTGAATCAAAGTTTAAATGGGTCAAAAAAGTTTTTTTTTTTAATTTTGTGTAAATTATACATAACCTTTGTCTCCCCAGCATGATGTCATCAATTTGTTTACTTCCTGTAATTTTCAACAGATTTTTCAACTTTTCTCCACAAATAGTAACTGGATTGGTGTAAAACTACAATTTATATTTACAAGAGGTATTAATACACTAAATAAAGTCAAAATTAAAAAATCCTAAAAACCTGTCATACGCACTTTAATTTTATATTTAACCTAATTTCAAATAAACAATGTGTGCCTGTTTGTTCTTTTCTACCATTTGTTTTCTATGTATTGTACAAGAAAAAGTAACAAAAAGTGTCTTGAGCAAGTAACGGCGCTGTACCTGATTTTTAGCGTGTTGAAACATGAAAAACAGAACGAGTTGATGTTAAAGTCTTTACATCAGTCACATGTATCGCTCACTTTCCAAATGCAGTCCCAGCATCATAAGTTTATAAACACTTTTTACTCTTTAGTCTCTAAACCCAGAGTTAGTTTTGTCATCCCAGGTAAAGCTAACAAACACTAGCATGCTAATGGTGCACTTCCTGCTTCTCGTTGAATAAAACTCTCTATAAACAGATGCAGAGAAAGTGCTGTGGTCATTTTCACCTGAACAGATGCTTTTACAATATATGTATGTGTATGTATATGTATGTATATCTGTGCTGGAGCAACACAGATCTGACTTTATTATCTCAGTCTATTTTATTCTTAATTTTATGCATGCTCCTTTTATATTTTTTATTATATTTTATTCATTGTTTTATGTTGCACCTTAAGCCGAAGCAAGTTCCTGTGTTTGTGTTTGACCACTGATGACCCGGACAAACTGAACCTTTGTTTGAGACTGGGTTCAAGCCTTGTCAACCTCGTAGTTAAAAGTCATTTCAGTCTTGATAGAATAAATTTTTTTTACTTATAGCTATGAATAAAAATAAGTTATTTTTACATTTTAAAAATGGGAATTAATAAGATGGGACTGAAAAAGTATGATTCTGAATTCTAAACAGTCTGCATAATTTTCCTATGTATAAATGTTTGTTAAATGATTATGAGGATCATGTATGATTGTACACCGTGGGAGGAGTCAATAGGAGAACTTAAAGGGTCCAGTATTATTCGTCTGTCTTGTGTCGTCTTGTGTGGTTTGTCAACTTGTCTTGTCTTTGTTGAATTGGATCGTATTGCTCAATTTTGTCGTGTCTTATTTTATGTTGTCTTGTTGAGTGTTTTGTCCAATTTTTGATTTTATTCATTATTATTTTCATACTTGTATGTTTGTTCATTTTTTTTTTGTTTTTTTGCTATTATAATTGCGTTGTTTATTTTTTATGGTCATTATAATTTAAATTGATTTAAAAAAATGTTTCAATTATTAAGTTGTAATCTGTATTATTTTTGTTTGTTTGTTTATATTCTGTTATTTGTCTGTCTGGTATCAAAAATGGCACAGATGTAAGATTTGATACAAAGAGCTGAATAAAAATAGTTAATTGCAAAAAACAAAAAAAACAAAAAAACATAAAATAAAATAATATTAAATGATTTGTGTTGCCAGAGAAGCTTTGAGTAAATTACCACTAAACATCAGTATTTTGAAAAATAAAAGTCAAATTCTACCACAGGATTGTGATCTGTCTCCAGCTCAGTTTAAACTATGGTCACTTCAGTCTCTGATTGACAATGACGTCTGGATAGAACTCGAAACGTCTCGATCTTCAAACAGCGTCCGGATGATAATCCCCCGAAACCTTGTCTACTCTGGTCACTTAAAGTGCCTCTGACAGGTTGAAGAACTCATTTCACTAAAACACAGTTAAGATAATTATATTCAAGATTCTGCTGAAAACAAAGCTATTTTTATCCCAGTTTGGCAGTTTTTTAGGTTTAAATGTTCACTTCCTGGTTGTAAATCATGACATCACACTGGGGAATTCTGTAACTGTTGCCTAGAAACCATGTTGTACACTGGGTGAAAACTCCTCTAATGTCACAGAAAGTATTATTTTATGAATAAAAACATATAGAAACACCTTTATTTTGATGAATTAATGTTTAAAAGTGTCAGACAAATGTGTTTGTTCATTTAAATTATCCCTGGAGTGTCTCCCTAGTGTGATGTCATCATGTTTTGGAACTCTGCTCTACTTCCTGTAAATTTCAACATGTTTTTCAACTTTTCTTCATTAAATTGACACCTGATTGGAGTAAAACTATCATTTATATTTACAACAGATTTGTTCCACCAAATAAAGTCAAAACTAGAAAATCATAAAAACCTGTCACACGCACTTTAATAATCTTAAAATGTCACATGACGCAACAAAGTGGTCAGCAGAGACCCCAAACCTGCTGTGAACAGGGCAGTGAGTGACATTTCATAGAAGAAGAAAAGCCTGTTGTGTCTAAAGTGTTACGTGTGGCTCCCTCTTCAGGTCAGTTCAGAGCCGGCTCAGACCAGCGCTACACCGTCCTGGAGCTGCCGTACCTGGGCCGGTCCCTGAGTCTGCAGCTGGTCCTGCCCTCGGACCGCAGGACGCCGCTGTGGGCCCTGGAGGCTCAGCTCGGGCCCCGGCAGCTCTGGGCCTGGGACGCGGGGCTGAGGAGGACCAGGATGGACATCTTCATACCCAGGTCAGACTCAAGAGATCCAGAAAACCGTGAAGTTTTTAAAATATCTGAGGTCTAACCAAGAAGAAAAGGCGAAATCTGTGCGTTCTAATATGAATATCACAATAGCCCACACTTTTTACTTATATTTGAGGAATATTCATTTGGAGTACTATTACTTAAAGGAGCTGTACCTGATTTTTATTGTTTTGAAACATGAAAAATAAATGTATTGAATTGAATCGAATGACTGATAATATTTTTAAAGTTACAGCACCCGAGTCGAACTTGAGTACAATTACTATTATTCTCAAACTCTGGGGTTAAATTGATAAAACTTTAGGTGGAATTCTAACTATAAGTGTTTCATACGGATAAAAAATAAAACTCCAAACAACTTCCTCAAACGTGCTCATTTCTCATCTCTCTGAGCAAAGATCACTCTGTCTCATTTCTGAAAGTCCTGAAAATTCAGTTTTTGAAGCTCATTTCTCTGTAAAGTTGTTTATTTGTAAAAAGCAAACGTAACAGAGAAAGTCACACACGCTTTACACATGAGACACTCTTCTTCTTTAAAGTTTATGTTATGGTGGTTATATTTTTTTATTTGTTTTTAATGCATCTCTTCATGTTCTGTTTTACTTTGTGTACAGACTGTGCTCTACAAATAAACCTGCCGTGTTATAAGTGAAGTGTTCATTGTTTCCAGGTTTAAAATGCAGAACCGGTTCAACCTGAGGTCAGCGTTACCCGTGCTGGGAATCAACGACGCATTCAACCCCACGACAGCCGACTTCTCCAGGATCTCAGGTCAGAAATACAGCTGCAGAGTTTAGTAAACAGTCGCTATTCTGGCGTATCCACCGGCGAGACGATAGATTTTTTATTAATTTATTCCTTTTTATCCACATCTGATAAAAGGAAACGATCAGCTGCTGGACATGTTCAATATGAAAAGAAAGCTGTAACCCACTTATTTTCAGTCCAATCAAACATTCTGGGATGAATTAGAGTCAGTTTTTACTCCAAAAGCACAAATTTAAAAATAACACTAAAATGTAAAATTGAATAAGACTTTTATATGGATTCTGCCTGGACTTTTTTTTACTTTATTACAAGTCCCTAAAACTAATTTTTTGTTAAATTAGCTTCAGCTTTGAAAGAAGAATTGCCAAAACCAACAAAAGCCAAAAGTGTCAATCAGACAAAATCTACAGACACAGCTTCACTTCTTCATATATTTCACAAAGAACATTTAGGCGGACTTTAGTCTGATATTCCTCTTTGCAGTTTGTTTCCAAGAGTAATCAGAGTAAATCAGACACAAAACTACAGAGTCTGAGCTTCACAAAGAGTCCAGACAATAGTTTGTGTCCAAAGGATCAGAAACAGCTTCAGTTTGAAATGAGGCTCATTTTAGTCACACGTTTGAGGAAAAACAGGTCAGAGCGGCATGTGTTTAAAAGTATTATTATATACAGTAGAGGTGGGAAAAAATGGATCATATTGCAATTGTTGTTCTGGAGATAAAAAAATTAGAATATCAAGTGTGTTGCTTAAAGGGCCTCTGACAGGTTGAACTACTCATTTAACTAAAATGCAGTTAAGATAAATATATTTCAATTTCTACTCAATTCTGTACACATTTTACCCCAGTTTAGCTATTCTTTTAGGTTTTTAATTGTACTTCCTGGTTGTAAAGTATGACATCACACTAGGAAATTACCATAGCAACCAGACTGTACACTGGGCCAAAACTCATCTAATGTCACAGATTTTGTTAATTTGTTAAGAGAAACACATGTGGACACCTTTATTTTGTTGAATCAATGTTTAAATGGTCAAAAAAGTAGTTTATTTTGTGTAAATTAAGCATAACATTTGTCTCCCCGGTGTGATGTCATCAGTTTGTTTACTTCCTGTAATTTTCAACAGATTTTTCAACTTTTCTCCACAAATAACGACCTGATTGGTGTAAAACTACAATTTATATTTACAAGAGGTATTAATACACTGAATAAAGTCAAAATTAGAAAATCATAAAATCCTGTCATACGCACTTTAAATGTGGCCGCAAAATGAAACTGAAATGTCCAGTGTGTGTCTATCAAACAAGAGTGCAAAGTGATATTTCTGCACTTTTTTGGTCAGTTTTATGGTACATTCGTTTTGTGCTAAACTTGAACCTCAACCTCATTTACAGACACATTTTAGCACATTCCTGATGCATTCCTAAAATATTGTACGAATAGTGTCTTTAAGATTAAGATAAAAGTGAGACCTTAAAGTGCGTATGACAGGTTTTTATGATTTTATAATTTTGACTTTATTCAGTGCATTAATACTTTGTGTAAATACAAATTAGAGTTTTACACCAATCGGGTCGCTATTTGTGGAGAAAAGTTGAAAAATATGTTGACGATTACAGGAAGTAAACAAACTGATGACATCACACTGGGGAGACAAAGGTTATGCATAATTTACACAAAATAAACTACTTTGACCGTTTAACCATTAATTCAACCAAATAAAGGTGTTCACGTGTGTTTTTCTTTGTCAAATGAACAAAATCTGTGACATTAGAGGAGTTTTTGGCCCAGTGTACAGTGTGGTTGCTATGGTAATTTCCTAGTGTGATGTCATACTTTACAACCAGGAGTAAAATGTAAAACCTAAAAAACAGCTAAACTGGGGTTAAATTTATAAAGATTTTTGTAGAAATTTGAATATATTTATCTTAAGTGCATTTTAGTTAAATGTGCATTTCAACCTGTCATAGGCCCTTTAACATTTGACAGTATCGCTTGATCAAATAAATACATAAAATAATGATAAAATAAATCGGTGAAAAGCAAAGCGACTGACGTTCTGCCTCTGTGTGCAGGCGAGGCCCTGTATGTGTCCGACGCCTTCCACGACGTGAGGATAGAAGTCACTGAAGACGGGACCAAAGCCGCTGCAGCGACAGGTGAGACGGCCTTTAACGACACTGAAATAAACCATTAAACACTTTAATAATGGGAGTTTAAACTGAAAAGCCTCTCACCTTGTGCAGCGATGGTGCTTCTGAAACGATCCCGAGCTCCAGTGTTTAAGGCCGACCGACCGTTTTTGTTTCTACTACGGCAAAGTAAAACAGGTAACACTTTTACTTTTTTGGCTAAGCTAAATGTTTCTCAAAGCTAATGTTTAATAAATTGTAAAATATAAAGTAACAAGGAATTAAAATTCAAAGTTAGGACTACCTGATTACATCAGTTTTTCATTTTAATTTATTATTGACCTTATTCTGCCCCGCCCACTTTTGTAGTTTTTTGCACTTTTGTTGTAAACGCACTTCCGTTTGACGAGAACTCCGTTAAAGCTAATGATGAACGAGGGAAAAGTCTCGTCGCTAAAATGTTACATAAAGTAGATTGATTTGTGTAAAATGTTTAATGAACACGAGCAACAACAAGTCAACAACGCAACGATTTCCTGAAAACGGCTTTTTAGTCCGAGTAGAACTTATTTTCTGTTGAGCTCGTCTGCTCCGTGTGAACTACAACGGAAACAAGACGGCGGCGCGTTCGGCAACTTCAGGAATAAGACGAATACATCAAAATTAGCATTAGCATTAGCATTGACCCAGATTGATCCGTTTATCAACACAGTGTCTGCAGAAGTGTTCTACGCCTGTCCAACAGATTTGAAGTGGGATATATTGCGACATAAAATATCACAATAAACGATAATATTGAAGCTACTTTATGCCACTGACAGCAGAATAATCTCTCTAAAAGTCTGAAATATCGATAAAGAAACCTCAGCTACAATAAATAAATTGCACAATTAAAGACTTTTGTACTTAGCTGGGGTCAATAATGAGTCGTAGTTACTCATTTCACGCTCTACAGCTCAAGAAAAAGTTGCAAATAAAATGTGCATGATAAATATTGAGCCCCACATATACCGTCATATACTGAACGATAAGTCGATATAGAAATGATCGTGACAGGCCTTAAGTATTCATCATATTTGTAAAGTCTTTAACATGTTCTGAGCTTTAAGAATGTATTCATTTCGTTGTGACTCTGCAGAAACCATAGAGTTGAACAGGACGTACTGACACTGACATTGAACTGTACGCTGTTGTGCTCATGACCTTTTACCAAACCATGCACCAAGAAGTTGGTTTTGTTGTGATAGAAACCAATTATGCTAAAACAAGGCTGCAAGAAACATCAAAATGAAAAAATAATGAATTGTGAAAACTGCTATCAATTTCATCTGTAATTAACAAAATATCCGCTCTTATCATGTATAAAACCTGCTTTAAACCTGTATTTTACATGATTCTTGTATCAGTTCAGTTCATTTCAGTTTTCTTTTAACTGTTAATGCTACAAGTTTAAAATAATAACAGTAATATTGAAACAAAACGCTTTAATCTGATTGTGATGTTTGTCATAAAAAAAGCCTTTCAAATTTTCCTAAATCATTTACAAGTTTTCTTCCCAAATTAATTGAACTAAATTCCAAATTCAAAGTTGTTTTAAAGGGACTAAATAACAGTTAAATTGTCATAAAACATTAAAAAGAAAAGCAATAACATGTAATAAACCTTGAGATATAACCTGGTTGTTTCCTGTTTCTGTTCCAGGGTCAATCTTGTTCATCGGTCGAGTGATGAACCCCGTCGACCAATCATCTTGAGTCTTTTCTCCTCTTAGCCCCGCCCCCAACTTTTCACGCTGGTATTTATTCAGACTCCAGGAAGAGGGACTTTATTTTTGTACAGATCTGTAAATAAAATTTTACTACATGTTTTTACAAACCTGTTTGTATTTCGTCTTTCTTTGACCACTCAGTGTTTTAGCTTTCACTCGTCCTCAAAGAGAATGTGTTAGAAACAGGAAAAATGTGTCAAAAAATGTAGATGTCTGAGAATCTCCAAGACTGATTTAGTCCTAGTTTAGTCCCGAGTTAGTCCTAGTTTAGTCCCGAGTTAGTCCTAGTTTAGTCCCGAGTTAGTCCTAGTTTAGTCCCGAGGTAGTCCTTTGGTGCAGCGGGTTTGAAGTGGTCAGTTATCAGAAGAAGCAGCTTTAGACCTAGTTTAGTCCTGAGTTAGACCTCCGATAAAGCTGGTTTAGTTCCCAGAGTTTAGTCCCCGGTTTCATCCGCTGAGTTAGACCTGGTTTCGTCCCGACTTAGACCCGCTTTAGTCCCCGGTTTAGTTCCCGGTTTAGTCCCCTGAGTTTAGTCCCCAGTTTAGTTCCCGGATTAATCCCCCGAGTTCAACCCGCTTTAGGCCCTTGAGTTAGACCTGGTTTAGTCCGCGGTTTCGTCTGCTGAGTTAAACCTGGTTTCGTCCCCCAAGTTAGACCCAGTTTCGTCCCGAGTTTAGTCCTAAGTTAGACCTGGTTTAGTCTCCTGAGTTTAGTCCCCTGAGTTAGACCTGCTTTAGTCCTCAGAGTTTACGACCCGTTTTGTCCCGACTTAGACTCGCTTTAGTCCTGAGTTAAACTTGCTTTAGGCCCCCGAGTTCGACCCGGTTTAGTCCACTGAGTTAGACCTGGTTTAGTCCCCGAGTTCGACCCGGTTTAGTCCACTGAGTTCGACCCGGTTTAGTCCTCAGAGTTTATGACCCGTTTCGTCCCGACTTAGACTCGCTTTAGTCCTTAGTTAGACCCGGTTTCATCCCCCAAGTTGGACCTGCTTTAGTCCCCCGAGTTCTACCTGGTTTAGTCCCCTGTGTTAAACCCGCTTTAGTCCCCCGAGTTCGTCCCGGTTTAGTCCACCGAGTTAGGCCTGGTTTAGCCCTCAGAGTTTACAACCTGTTTCGACTCGATTTAGTCCTGAGTTAAACTTGCTTTAGGCCCCTGAGTTAGACCCGGTTTCATCCCCCAAGTTGGACCTGCTTTAGTCCCCTGAGTTCGTCCCTGTTTAGTCCACCGAGTTAGGCCTGCTTTAGTCCCAAGTTAGACCTGGTTTAGTCCCAGAGTTAGACCTGGTTTAGTCCAGTTTCTCAGGTAACGTTTTATAATTAGAGCACATGAATATCTTGCGTCTATATTCACGCATTAATGCACCATGACTTTGAAGTATTTACAGTATATAATTTCATGTTGTTTCACAGATTACTTCACTACGATAAAACCATTAACTACTGTCCATCAAACTAAGAAAAGTCAAATTAAATGTTACAGTAAATCCCAAAACAAAGAGGAGCAGCTGATGCCAATGACTGTATCAAACGTTCACCGTCTGACATTGTTTTTCAACGAATTACATATTTCTTGGTTCCTTTTGAAACAGACAAAATATTAAATCTCTACAGACTTAGGACTGCTTAAATCAGGCATGTCCAAACTAAGGCCCGGGGGCCAAATGCTGCCCTCAGGCTCCTGGTTAATTGGCCACATTGTCCTGAGAAGTACTTTTTACAACAAATTTCAGATTTTCTACAATTCTAACCCAAAAAGCTAACATTTTAGTGCGAGATAGAACTGATATTAAGTCATTAAGACTAAATGTAGATGTGGTGCTTAAAACATTAGCTAAATGCCGCTTTTTTGAAGATTCCTCGATTGATTTGTGGCCCTCCGCTTGGTCCATATTTCAAAATGCGGCCCTCGATGGATAAAGTTTGGACACCCCTGGCTTAAATGTACACTGACTTTGTTTATATTACTTCAATTTAATTCCTGAAAAATGTAGAACGAAGCTTGTCGAACTGACAAATGACACGAGGCCAGATCATAACATTAACACTTTATTTACATGGCCCTTCACAGTGTAAAATAGAAACTTTATTCATGGGAATACTTACAAAAAGGCCATTCCCCTCCGAACATTTACCTCCTTAAATAGTTACTCTAGACTTATTTACATCTTTACAGTGTATTCAAAATACTCTTTTGGTAATGACCTCTTCGACGACTCACAACACGAATGGCAGATTTTGGTCCCTGTCAAAGTAAGAAGCAAAAGGAGAAAAACGGCGACTTCCACCAAGAATCAAAACTCGAGCAGAACTCCAACGTTTGTGCAATGAAAAGGTCAAATATTCTGCAGTAGAGATCGACTTCGAATGTAGATTTTAGAAGTTTCAAATCCAAAACATTGCTTTTTAAATGTTCAAGTGTGCTAATGTTAAGAGGAGTTTGAAGAGAAGATGGAGAGAAGTGGCAAATTGTTGTGTATAAATATTGTTTTGTCGTTGTCTTGGGTTTTAAATTATTGCTGACATTGATGGGTTTTGATCTTGGTTCCAAATAAAAAGGAAATGCGTCGTTCATAACAACTTTGTATTGATCTTTATGAAAGTTTCTACTGCTAAAGATTCAAAACACTGCATTTTCAATAGTTTGGAGAATGGTATTTGGGTTAAAACTTATTATTATTTATTTATTTTCCATTTAAGTTGAATGTTTCAGATTGAATGGTACAATATTGGTCAAAATATTTGTCAAAAGCGTGTTAAAATGTAAAATTGCAGAAGAATTTGAATAAATAAATTGAAGAACAAAACCCCAATACATCAAACTGCACCTTAAAGATTCATCTAGTACGAGAGTCTGATTATGTGAATATAGTTTAATATTAAACTATGATGATTCTTTTTTACTGTAGTTAGTGTCATATTTGAACAATAAATGCGGAGTTTCAATTATTTTGTACTTAACTTATGCAATTATTTTATACATATTTATAATACAGTTTAGTAATAGAGTAATTAAACATCTTACCTACTTTTTCGCAATTATTTTTGACCAACAGTGGATCGATCCTCAAAACTGTTCTCCCTTGAACCTCCTTTTTTGCAATGAACACCTACAATAATTGTGCTCAATTTTCCACTATATTTACTTTTTTGCCTTGAAAATCTACATATTGTGCTCTAATTTCTATAAAATTTTCTTTTTTGAATTGAAAACCTATAAATTATGCTCTAATTTTCCTTTAAACTTGCTTTTTTGTGTTGAAAACCTATAACTTCTGCTCTTATTTTCTATTAAACTTGCTTTTTTGCATTGAAAACCTACAAATTTTGCTCGTTTTCTACAGAATTTTCATTTTTACATTGAAAACCTAAACATTGTGCTCAAATTTTCCATAAAATTTCCTTTTTTTGCACTGAAAACCCAAATTCTACTTCAAATATTTATACATTTGTATGCAAAGTTCTGTTTAACGCTGCAAACTCTTAAAAAGGTTGCTTGAATTCAGATGAAAACACCATATATTATTAAAGACACTACGTAACTTAAGTGTCTGCCGTATTTGCTTGAAATATTCCACAGTACAGCATTATTATTGTCTTTTTTGCATTTATTTTATAGTTTCAATTGCTCAAATACGTTGAAAAAAAAACAAATTCTTACAGTTATTGGGCTCCCCTTTCCACAGATCTGACTTGTAACTTGGGATGGAGGCGTTACCTGCTGGTTTCCATGGAGATCGACAAGTTTAATGCCGTACAATGGATTATTATAGCATTCAAGGACAGAGTAATCGACCCACATTGTACCACTCACTCTGAACGTATTTAATTTACATTTTTAGGACAAATTCACTCAGTTTTAGCACATTTTTTTTCCTTGTTTGAAGTCTTAGTGGAGTGCCTAGTTCAAGGAGTGTGGGAAAAGTGCATTTTTTTTCTCCGTCAAAACCAAAGTACAGAGATTTTAAGACCAAACGGGAGGCGAGCCACGTAGTGTTTCTCCACTGGATCCGGATCGACCCTGAGTTTGACCGAAACATACAAAAAACCAACAACTCTGAACGGCTTCTGAACGTCTCGAAAGCGAAACAACATCTCGAATTTGTTCCCTAAAACGTCGTCAACGCTCCTTATTTGTTACGTTAAATTATTATTGTTATTTGACCCCAATAAAAGACCAGCAGCAAAACCAACAAGCGCTCAAAACCAGGGACAGAACTTGCAAACTTCAGACCGACGAAGCGGATTTGGGAAGTGTATTGTCGATTGTTTCGAAAGAAAAGTGGTGCCGAGATCAAGGAAACTCGGTTTAGACCTGGTTTAGTTCAGGATTATTCCAGGTTTATCCCCCTGTCGTTGTGCAGTCCTGGTGTTCAGACATTTTAAAGACTTTTTAGACTGGTTTTAGTGTAAAATTGCCAAGATTTAGCCATGAAAAATCGTCAAAATGTATTTCAGTCTTGGTTTAGTCCTGGT
The DNA here is from genome assembly GCA_019453435.1 of Rhinogobius similis. Taxonomy (NCBI): domain Eukaryota; kingdom Metazoa; phylum Chordata; class Actinopteri; order Gobiiformes; family Gobiidae; genus Rhinogobius; species Rhinogobius similis. The sequence goes on along the minus strand of CM033633.1, from coordinate 8,365,834 downwards.
TTAAAGCAAACTTGTGCCTGAGGTTTTTACAAAGTCCTAGTTCAGTCCAAGTTTTCATATTTTACTAATAGTTCCAACTGTGTTTTCGTAGTTTCAAGGCGATGTGGATATGAAAAGTTTGCAAAAATCGCTGATATAAACTCGACTTCACTGACAACACTGAACCGGTGAAAGTCTGGACTGTGGTCTGGATCCGGTCTGGTCTCTGGGGAGTCTCGAAAGTCCAGGGTTTTGGGGAGAGCCGGCCTCAGAGCGAGTCCACGTGGTTCATGCTGTTGGATCTGTTGTGAATTTCTTCCAAAAAGTTCTCCAGCTGCTCGATTAAAACTCGCTTCTTAAACCTGGACAGAAACCAAAAGTATTTAAACTTAGCACTTTTTAAATACAGTATAATGTGATAAGCAAAAAAATGATGAGTCTTTGGTCCTTCACTTAGACTTTTACTCACTACACTGCACAAATTAAACAAAAAGTGATGCACCAACTGCCAGCAACACAATTATTAAAACCATGACTTATTACAAATTCTAAACAAATGAACATAAAGTTAGTCAAATTTGTCCATTTTAAATTAGAAAAAAAAAAAGAAAAAGTCTGAATCCATACCTGGCGGCTTCTTTGATGATGTTTTGTAAGAATATTAGCCGTGTGTCCAAAGTGCCCTGGATCTGTTTGAGGAAGTGGAAAATTTTGTCGTAGTCTGAAAAAAAGGAAACAAATAAATATATTTAAAAAACAAAAACAAAAATCAATGTTTCTGACCTTTTGAAATGTCGTGTGATAATCTAATATTGGAGCAGAGGCTCTGTGCAGCTGGCAAAGCTAACGGTTTCACACAGCTAATGCTAACTTTTATTAAAACATAAACCATTAAAGAAAAATATATGTCAATTCTGTTTACATGTATTTTTTATTTATAGATAAAGTTTTAAAACTGTATTTGTTATATTTTTTACCTTTATTATGTTTCAAAATTAGCATTAGCGTTAGCATTGACCGGCAACACCACAATAAGCGTTGTTTCTCTTTTGAGGTAAAAAAACGGCTTGTGACAGCAACATTTTTATCGGTTTTAGACTACGGGGACCTTTTGTACATGAACGTGTCATGTCTTATCATGCTGCTCTGAGGTTTATCACCGACTGTAGAGCGTTAACCCATCACTGTGAACTGTACTCTGTGTTGGTTGGTCATCTTTGTCCAGAAGGAGGCGGGGACATTGGTACACTTTTATTTATAAGGCCACGCTTGGTCTGCTTCCCTCCTACATCGGTGATTTACTAACGAGGAGAAGTGTTGATTCTTATTCTTTGCTGTTGCTCTGTGTTCCATATGTGAGCACAGAACTGGGAAAAAGATCTTTTTCTCACGCTGCTCCCACTTCATGGAACACACTGCAAAAAAGCTGGAAGCTCCTGAAAGCCAGACTGAGAGCTCTTGAGGTCAACTCGTTTAACTGTAACTGTTTTTTTTTTTTATAATTGTATGTAACTTTATTTGTTGTCTATGTCTGGAACTTTTTGCTGCCTCGTGGCCAGGACTCCCTTGTAAAAGAGGTTTTTAATCTCAATGGGACTTTCCTGGTTAAATAAAAAACAAAAAAAAACACCTCCATTTATCAAAACAGACGTGTCAGCTGCAGCTCACTGTTCACTGCCTGAACTTTAAGGATTTATTCATTTCAATGAGACAAAACTCCAGAGATAGAACTGTACAGGAAGTGCTTGGTAACAAAATGAGCTCCCACAGCACTTAGGCGCCATCTACTGGCTGCATAACGCTTACACAAGCACTAAATGTGTTATTGCTCAAAGGACGGCAGAAGCAAATGTAGCTACACAACTGCAGCGATCGTGTTTAGAGGCAGAAATGCACAGAACGAGTCTGTGATGATTTAAGGACTGATAAAAGCAGAAGATTCTCAGATAAGTCATGAATCTGAAAAATGTCACACAACGAGGGAATTCAGAACTGAGTGTGATGAAGAATATTTGAGCTTCACAAATGTATGAAACATTATAATAACAATATTTAAGAGTGTAACACCAAAGGCTTATTTTGCAGTGTTTATGCTTAAGTTTTAGATAAAGCAAAGGCCTAGAGTTATTCTTTTGTTTACAAAGTTTCTTCTACTTTTACTTATTATAAAAAACTATTATGAAAAAGTGCATAGAGGACTAGAGAATGTGCACTGGAGGCTCATTCAGGACAGTACTGGAGGCTGCCACTAGGGGCAAGTCTTGTAACTACTGCAGCAACAAAATACAGCTGTGAGGAACCTGTACCATGATAGTGAGATCATGGGGTCAGTGAGTTCACACGTGGGTTCAAAGAATAATAACGTGCTTGGGAGGAGTAGTGCCCTAAACCTAGGAAACTATAGGAGAAGAGCCGAGCTGTGGGGGGTAATGGTCCTGAATATTCAGAGCTATAAATTGGGCTGCGTTCTCTTTGTCGGGGCTTCTGGAGGTCTTCTCTTCGTGTGAGGATCTCTGTGGGTTTGGAGCCATGATCTGGGACACTGGTTAGAGGAGCTTTTTGCGTGGTCTGCGAACCACCCAGATCTTACATTTTACCAAGGATGAAGTTATTTTTTGGACAATAAAGACTCTATTGCATTGAATTTCGTCGAGTTTGTCTTCTTCATTGTGTCAAACATGCAAGCGTTATCCAGAAGAAATTATGACACAAGTATTTTGACGCTCAGAGGGGAGAGGGTTTTCTAACAAGGAAAAATGAATCAAATTAGCATGAATGAAGCTAAATACAACTCCAGGTGTGTTTTTGATGACGGAACAACGTTAGAACAGGGTTAAAAGTTAAAAAAAGACACTGTAGCATATGTTCCCTTAAAAACTATTCGACTACATCTCTGTAGGATCCATGTTTTGCCAAAACGACACAACGTCAGAGACAGTACAGCCCTGGGTTTGGCCCAAAGTCAGGTCAGACCAGGTCTTAGGTCACACTCCACAGTAACAGCGTGTGAGAAGGTTTAAAAGTAAAAACAATCACATTCATGCCATTAATGTGAGACAGGCCTCCACTCTGACAATGTTTTAATCCAGGCTAAAAACAGTTGTGTTTAGAAGATCTATCTGCACTCTTCTCTTTTAAAGCGCTTTATTTTAAAATGATTCTGTGTGTCTTTTTGTGTTTTGTGATTTTAATGCAACTTTTCCTGTTATGTAAAGCACTTTGAATTGCCTTGTGTATGAATTGTGCTCTACAAATAAACACGAGCCCGGCCTTTTACACTCATATTCTTTACGTTCTGGTGTCTGGACTCACGTCTGCCTGGTTTCCTGATCTCTTTTGTGATGAGCGCTCTCAGCTCGTTGTTGACCTTGGCCGTCTCGCTGTGGATGTGCTTCTTCAGCGTTTGTGGCGACAGGTATCGAGGCGGCGGATCCTCCAGCTGCACTTGGTCCGCCTCCCCCTCGCTCCTCGACAGGTGCTCTGCGCTCGGCCCGTTCTCCTCCTCCTCGTCCTCCTCGTCCTCCTGGTCCTCCCGGTGTCTGGAGTTGTGCAGAGGAGAGTCTATGTGGTTCTCCTCGCACATCGAGTCCATGTCAGAGTCCGAGTTCTGGTCCAGGCCGCAGTGATTCTCGTTCAGATGGTTTATGATGATGTCGGGTTCAGGGAGGCCGTCGTTCAGCTCTGAATGTGCAAGAAAAATGTAAACGGCATCATTAGAAAAAAGTAAAACATCTTAGATTAATCACACAAACAATAAATAATCAGGACTGAAACTTGATCATTAGTCGACTAGTCAAACAATTATTTTCATTGTCTTTTTAAAAACATTATCCACAAAATAAAAGATTCAAATATGGACTGAAGGCTTCTAGAGAAAAGTCTATTATTGATGAAAATCTGAAATTGTTTATCATTTTTATTGACATTTTGATTTAATAATGCTGCTGTCTTTTTGTATGTGTTTTCAAGTCTGTATAGTTTATAGTCGACTAGTCACAATTTGTTTATTTTAGGGCTGCAACAATTAGTAACTAAAACATTTCTATATTAAACTCAATTACCTTGCATTAAAGTCTATGATGGGTTCTAGTTAGGGCACCTGTGGTAAATGTTCATCATAGTTTTACATCAGTCAAGATGCAGTTTGTGATGACATTCTGAAAATTAAAAGTTTAAAATTACAGTAGAGCTGAGTTCTAAAACAGAATCCCTCTGATGTAAAATACAGACAATTTACACACAACTGACACAATTGTTCCCAGTTTAAACCATCATTCAACAAAATAAAAGATCAGGTATTATTTATAGTCAGTTCTTAACAATTGTGTATTTTTTAATGGATTTTGGCCCTTGTTTACGGTCTGGTTTCCAGGTGACAACTGTTCAACCGGGAAGTAACATGATACACTTCACCAAAACAGTAAAACTTGGGACAAACAGGCAAAATGTTTAGTGAGTGCAATTTAACCCTTTCGTATAGACTTTACATTTTTCATGGTTTTTAAGACATTAAATGCCTTTGAAAAGTGTATTATTGTCTGTCTCGGCCCGGTCTCTGTCCCCCCTTGGTCCCCTCTCGGTCCCCGCCCAGCCCCGTCTCTGCCCCCCTCGGCCCCTTCCCAGTTCTCTCCCAGCCGCCCTCTCAGCCCCCTCCCGGCCCCCTTCCAACCCCCCTCTCAGCCCCCGTCCCAGCTCCCTCTCTGCCCCCTCTCAGCTCCCTCCCAGTCCCCTCTCTGCTCCCTCCCAGCCCCCTCTCTGCTCCCTCCCAGCCCCCTCCCAGCCCCCTCTCAGCTCCCTCCCAGCCCCCTCTCAGCTCCCTCCCAGCCCCCTCTCAGCTCCCTCCCAGCCCCCTCTCTGCTCCCTCCCAGCCCCCTCTCTGCTCCCTCCCAGTCCCCTCCCAGCCTCCTCTCAGCTCCCTCCCAGTCCCCTCTAAGTCCTCCCTCAGCCCCCTCCCAGCCCCCTCTAAGTCCTCCCTCAGCCCCCTCTAAGTCCTCTCTCAGCACCCTCTCAGCTCCCTCCCAGTCCCCTCTAAGTCCTCTCTCAGTCCCCTCTCTGCCCCCTCTCTGCTCCCTCCCAGCCCCCTCTCAGCTCCCTCCCAGTCCCCTCTCAGCCCACTCTCAGTCCTCTCTCAGCCCCCTCTCTGCTCCCTCCCAGCCCCCTCTCAGCTCCCTCCCAGTCCCCTCTCAGTCCCCTCTCAGCCCCCTCTCTGCTCCCTCCCAGCCCCCTCTCAGTCCCCTCTCAGCCCCCTCTCTGCTCCCTCCCAGCCCCCTCTCAGCTCCCTCCCAGTCCCCTCTAAGTCCTCCCTCAGCTCCCTCCCAGTCCCCTCTCAGCCCCCTCTCAGTCCCCTCTCAGCCCCCTCTCAGTCCCACTCTCAGCCCCCTCTCTGCTCCCTCCCAGCCCCCTCTCTGCTCCCTCCCAGTCCCCTCTAAGTCCTCCCTCAGCCCCCACCCCGCCCCCTCTAAGTCCTCCCTCTGCCTCCTCCCAGCCCCCTCTCAGCCCCCTCTCAGCCCCCTCTCAGCCCCCTCTCTGCTCCCTCCCAGCCCCCTCTCTGCTCCCTCCCAGTCCCCTCTAAGTCCGCTCTCTGCCCCCTCTCAGCCCCCTCTAAGTCCTCTCTCAGCCCCCTCCCAGCCCCCTCTCAGTCCTCTCTCAGCCCCCTCTCTGCTCCCTCCCAGCCCCTTCCCAGCCCACTCTCAGTCCCCTCTCAGCCCCCTCTAAGTCCTCTCTCAGCCCCCCTCTCAGCCCCCTCCCAGCTCCCTCCCAGCCCCCCTCTCAGCTCCCTCTCAGTCCCACGCTCAGCCCCCCTCTCAGTCCCACTCTCAGCCCCCCTCTCAGTCCCACTCTCAGCCCCCCTCTCAGTCCCACTCTCAGCCCCCCTCTCAGTCCCACGCTCAGCCCCCTCTCAGTCCCCTCTCAGCCCCCTCTCAGTCCCACTCTCAGCCCCCCTCTCAGTCCCACTCTCAGCCCCCCTCTCAGTCCCACTCTCAGCCCCCCTCTCAGTCCCACTCTCAGCCCCCCTCTCAGTCCCACTCTCAGCCCCCCTCTCAGTCCCACGCTCAGCCCCCTCTCAGTCCCACGCTCAGCCCCCCTCTCAGTCCCTCTCTCAGCCCCCCTCTCAGTCCCACTCTCAGCCCCCCTCTTAGTCCTCCTCCCAGCCCCCTCTCAGCCCCCCTCTCAGCCCCCTCTCAGTCCCCTCTCAGCCCCCTCTCCAGCCCCCTCTCAGCCCCCTCTCAGCCCCCTCTCACCTGTGCTGTGGCGCGGGCTGGTGGGCGGAGTCACTGGAGGCGTGTAAGCTCGCCCCAGTCTGAGCAGAGGCGACATGCAGCGTCTGCGTTTGGGACCGCCGCCCTGGAGGTTACTGCTGTCCCCGGGACGTTTGCCCTTGTTCTGAGGACTGGTCACAAACTCGTCCGCCTCGTCGATCATCATGCCCTGAAACCAGAGGAAACGCTAAACTGTACACAGGAAAAACAAAGCACTTGAACTGGTTTGTCCTGAATGAGTCTGGCTTAGAGTCGTGTATAAAATCAAAATCTAATCGACGCTTCTAACTAGTATCGAAACTAGATGATCATTTCAACAAATACTGTGTCGCAAGTTTCCATGATTAACATTTACCGTCAATAAATAATAAAGTGTATGACAGGTTTTTATGATCTAGCTTTTACTTTATTTGATGAGATAAAACTGTTGTAAATGTAAATAATAATTTTACACCAAACAAGTGCCAGTTTGTGAAGGAAAGTGGAGCAGAGTTCTAAATCATGACTTTCAATTAATGCAATTAGTTTGACCCTTTAAACATTAATTCAACAAAACAAACTTGTTCTCCTATATTTATATTTGTCAAATTATTATTTCTGTGAACATGGTTGCTGGGTAACAGTTACAGAATTTCCCAGTGTACATTTTAAACCTAAAAAGCAGTATTATTTTGTAGGACTGTTCACCTTTAGTCGTTTGGTCGATTAATCGGTCGATGGTGTCTTGGTCGACCAACATTTTTATTAGTCAACAAATTATTTTATTTTGATTTAAAGGATTTATACGACAAAAAACAGCAAAAACAAGAAGATATGGAGTGAGTTTGCTGAAGATTTTGGAGTCCAACATATAAATACATGATTTCCTGCAGCACTTATCATAAAAAAGGGTTGCTTTTGCATGAATACCCGTGTCTTTTGAGTGCACTTTGGGTCAGATACATGTAAATACTTCATAGTTTTGATATATTTTTGTCACACCCCCATTTAGTTGATTAATCGGTCGATGGGGCGGGTCTTTAGTCGACCAAGAATTTCTTTAGTCGACTACAGCCCTTTTATTTTGTGTTGAAAATTACACGTTGTCTAAAATACTGTAAAATGTGGGCCATAAGCCGCTACTTTTGTCTCATGATTTCAACCCTGCGGCTTATACAGCGATGCGGCTCATTTATGTATTTTTCTGGGAGCGGCCTCTGGGGTAGAGTTTAGATCGGGCTCAAAAATTCAAGCCTGACCCGCCCGAGCCTACGCGGGTACTGTCCGAACCGACCCGGGCACAATTCGACCCGACCCGAACCCGACTTGGAGTCATTTGCTGCATGATTCGACCGGTCACACACGTGTGTCTGAACCCGAACCGAGCCCGCGCACGTGTAGAACCGGAGTTACATAAACTGAGTTTGTGCAGAGGTTTATTGGCAGAATAAGTAACTATGTGTTTAGTGTTCTACCTGCACCAACAGGACGTCTGTCCCAGACGGGCCTGTTCCTCCGCTGACACTGGCACACATGAGCTCTCCCTCGCTCCTTTCTTCTCTCTCTCTCTCTCCTTCCTTCCTCCTGACCTTTCTCCTCCGCTGCTCTCTCTTGCTCTCCTCCTGCTCTCTCTCCTCCGCTGCTCTTTCTCCTCCAGCTGCTCTCCCTCGCTCTCCTCCTGACCTTTCTCCTCCTGCTCTCCCTCGCTCTCCTCCTGCTCTCTCTCCTCCGCTGCTCTCCCTCTTTCTCCTCCTGCTCTTTCTCCTCTGCTGCTCTCCCTCGCTCTCCTCCTGCTCTCTCTCCTCTGCTGCTCTCCCTCGCTCTCCTCCTGCTCTTTCTCCTCCGCTGCTCTCTCTCGCTCTCCTCCTGCTCTTTCTCCTCCGCTGCTCTCTCTCGCTCTCCTCCTGCTCTCTCTCCTCTGCTGCTCTCTCGCTCTCCTCCTGCTCTCTCTCCTCCTGCTCTCCCTCTTTCTCCTCCTGCTCTTTCTCGCTCTCCTCTGCTGCTCTCTCTCCTCTGCTGCTCTCTCTCTCTATTCTGCTCTCTCTCCTGTTCTTCTCCCTCGCTCTCCTCCTGCTCTCTCTCCTCTGCTGCTCTCCCTCGCTCTCCTCCTGCTCTCTCTCCTCCTGCTCTTTCTCCTCCGCTGCTCTCTCTCGCTCTCCTCCTGCTCTCTCTCCTCCTGCTCTCCCTCTTTCTCCTCCTGCTCTTTCTCCTCCGCTGCTCTCTCTCTCGCTCTCCTCCTGCTCTTTCTCCTCCGCTGCTCTCTCTCGCTCTCCTCCTGCTCTCTCTCCTCTGCTGCTCTCCCTCGCTCTCCTCCTGCTCTCTCTCCTCTGCTGCTCTCCCTCGCTCTCCTCCTCTGCTGCTCTCTCTCCTCCTGCTCTTTCTCCTCCGCTGCTCTGCTCTCTCTCTCTCCTCCTCCTCTCCTCTGCTGCTCTCTCCTCCTCCTGCTCTCTCTCTCTCCTCCTGCTCTCTCCTCCTGCTCTCCTCCTCTCTCCTGCTCTTTCTCCTCCGGCTCTCTCTCCTCTCCTCCTGCTCTTTCTCCTCCTGCTCTCTCTCGTTCTCCTTCTGATCTCTCTCCACTGCTGCTCTCTCGCTCTCCTCCTGCTCTCTCTCCTCTGCTGCTCTCTCTCGCTCTCCTCTGCTGCTCTCTCTCCTCTGCTGCTCTCTCTCTCTCTCCTCCTGCTCTCTCTCCTCTGCTGCTCTCTCTCGCTCTCCTCCTGCTCTCTCTCCTCTGCTGCTCTCCTCCTGCTCTTTCTCCTCCGCTGCTCTCTCTCGCTCTCCTCCTGCTCTCTCTCCTCCTGCTCTCCCTCTTTCTCCTCCTGCTCTTTCTCCTCCGCTGCTCTCTCTCGCTCTCCTCCTGCTCTTTCTCCTCTGCTGCTCTCTCTCGCTCTCCTCCTGCTCTCTCTCCTCTGCTGCTCTCTCGCTCTCCTCCTGCTCTCTCTCCTCTGCTGCTCTCTCTCGCTCTCCTCTGCTGCTCTCTCTCCTCTGCTGCTCTCTCTCTCTCTCCTCCTGCTCGCTCTCCTCTGCTGCTCTCTCTCGCTCTCCTCCTGCTCTTTCTCCTCTGCTGCTCTCTTTTTTTCCTCTCTCCTTTGCTCTGTGTAGCAGCCGCACAATTTCATTAAGGCGTCTTTTCTCACGTCACATATTTTGACCACTTCATTAGGGGTTGAGGAGGCGCGCCTCCTCCTGCACGGCCCGACAATGTACGTCTTATGGTACAACCTTATAGTCTGGTGCGGCTTACATATGTACAAAGTTGTTTTTCTTTGTAAATATGGCAGGTTTGGTTGTGATCTTGGTGAAACTGAACTCGTACCTTCTTGTCGAGTTTGAAGGGGTTTCCAAACGTGTGCAGGCGTTTGGGCTGCTCCGGGTCGGCGTCTCGAAGCGGCTGAGGGGCGGCTTTCAGGAAGTCCTGGTAGTTCCCCATCTGAGCGATCGGCACGCTGTGGAGCTGGTCTGAGACGTGATAAAACACACAGCATTTAACATCAAAGGGAACATATTCTGCATTTTTCATATTGCTGTTAGCCTTTAAACATGCTCTTGAGTGCCTTAAATCTGCCATATCATGTATCAAAAATGACCTGTGTTATCAGTCAAGAAATTACAATTACTGAGTGCATCCAAGCCAGCAGATGGCGCCAGTGTTATATACGATCTAGTGAAGTTAGCGCTGAAAAGACATTATGATACGGATTTGCTGCAGCGGTTATCCTGTTTAGAGGCAGAAATGCTCAGAACAAGTTTGGCGACGATTTAAGGACTTAAAACAGCAGAAGATTCTCAGATAAGTGACGTAGATGATCTGAAAATACGTCCCGGATAAAACGAGTTCGCAGGAAGTGTGTTTGATGCTCGGAGGGGAGGATTTTCTAATAAACATTCCTCAAAACAGCGTGAATGCAACTGAATGCTACTTCAGGTATGTTTTTGATGATGGAACATTGTTAGATCATGGTTAAAAGAGCAAAAAAGTCACTGTAGCAGAATGTGTGTCCTTTAAGAGGAGTAGAAGCACAAGAAATAATGGTAAGAGTAAAAGTGTTTGAAATAGCAAAGCTTCCATCTGGGGGTAGGCCTGTCACAATAATTACTAAATCAACTTATCGTTCAATATGTAATCGAGAGAACAATATTTGGCACTCAAGATTTATTATGTGTGTTTTCTTTGCGCTTCAGGGAACCTTTTCTTGTTAATTTGAGCTGTAGAGAGTGAAATCAGCTACTTTTATGACTCATTATCGACACCAACAAACTACAAAAGTGTTTAATTGTGCCATTTGTTCACTGCAATTCATGTTTTTTAATAAAATTGCAGTGTTTTGGGGGGATTCGCTTGCTGTGAGTGGCATAAAGAGGTTTCAATATTATCGTTTTTCTATCCAAAGATTATGTATAATTTACCCAAACTTAATTTACCCATAAAACATTAATTCAACAAAATAAAAGGTGTTCGCATAGATTTTGATTTGTCGGACAAAAAAAAACTCTCTCTCATTAAACATTTTACACAAATCAACCTACTTAATGTAACGTTTTAGCTGCGAGACTTTTCCATTTTTCATCATAAAAAAATTGCCAAATGATCAAATTATTTTAATCAAAACTTTAAATATATTTATCTTACTTCAGTTACATGAGTAGTCTAACCTGTCATGGGCACTATTTAATGTAAAATCAGTTCTGAAAAGTCCAAATCCTGGCCGTTCTCACCAGAGTCGTGTCCTCGCAGCGTGCAGACGGTGGTCTTCAGGATGTTCCTCCTCATTCGGCTGAGCTGGTCCAGGAGGTGAGAGCGCGGGATGTCGTACGGGTTTCTGAAACTCTGCGGCTTCAAACCCTGACGCAGGAAACACAAGAGGCACAACATTCAAAACGGAGATTATTCAAGATGCATTTAAAGAGTGGCCAAAATATTGTACCAAAATAAGTGTAACATGCGAAATAATAGTGAAAAGTAGTGTCCAAAGTCACTGTTCAAGTAAGAGTAAAGAAGTATTTGAACTGCAAATCAACCTTTTAGCTGCTTCCGTATAGATTTTTTATTTTTTTTAACTTACAAAATGTGAGATAAGCTCGTAGACTTTAGGGCTGTAACGATTAATCGGAATTTGTGTGTATTCAAATATTCAAATAATTTTCATGATAATAATTGCATAATTGTTACCTGGACTAAACCGACTCTAAAACACATGCAAAAGATCTTTTATAACAAAACCTGCAGCATTATTAAATCAGACTTTCATCAATGATCATCTGTTGTTTAGATTTGTTAAAACGTGTTCTAAAAGAGCCAACAAAGACGTAACTAAAAGTGACAAAAAGCAAGACCAAAAGTGACAAAGATGGGACAAAAACAAGACCAAAAGTGACAAAGATGGGACTAAAAGTGCAAAAAATGCAACTAAAAGTGTAAAAAATGCATCAAATTACATTAAAAGTGACAGACATGCGACTAAAAGAGACAATAACTTTATTTAAAGCTTCAAAAACGTGCCAAAAAGAGACAAAGATTTTATGATACACGTTATTCTTTTGTTAGTATGTATTAGATATTTTTCAACTAGATGTTTATGTTCCATTTCTCTGTCCTTTCCATTGTTCCACCCGGCTGACTTTTGTCTCTTTTGGCTACGGAAAATTATACAAGTAAAAGGAGAGGCACAATTAACGGTGAGGCCATGTCATGTTTTTGTTGGCTTAAGTGAGTTATTTTGTCATTTCTAGTATAGTTTTTGGTGCTTTTAGTGTCGTTTTTGATGCCTTTAGTTACATTTTTGTTACTTTTACTCACAGGTTTGTCACTCTTGGTCACATTTTTTGTCACTTTTTGTTAAATGTCTGTTGCTTTTAGTTGAATTTTGACACTTTTTGTTGCTTTAAGTGCCGTTTTTGTCACTTCTACTATTGTTTTTGGTGCTTATTGTGTCTTTTTGACGCCTTTTTGTTACTTTTAATCGCGTGTTTGTCACTTTTAGTCATGTTTTTTGTCAGTTGTAGACGTTGTATGTCACATTTTTGTTGCTATTAGTTGCATTTTGACACTTTTTGTTGCTTTAAGTGCCATTTTTGTCACTTCTACTATAGTTTTTGGTGCTTTTAGTGTCGTTTTTGATGCCTTTAGTCACATTTTTGTTACTTTTAGTCACAGGTTTGTCACATTTTTATGTCACTTATAGACGCGTTTGTCAAATTTTTGTTGCTTTTAGTTGCATTTTGACACTTTTTGTTGCTTTAAGTGCCGTTTTTGTCACTTCTACTATTGGTTTTGGTGCTCGCTGTGTCTTTTTGACGCCTTTTTGTTACTTTTAATCGCGTGTTTGTCACTTTTGGTCATTTTTTTTGTCAGTTGTAGACGTTGTATGTCACATTTTTGTTGCTTTTAGTTGCATTTTAACACTTTTTGTTGCTTTAAGTGCCATTTTAACACTTGTTGTTGCTTTAAGTGCCGTTTTTGTCACTTCTACTATTGTTTTTGGTGCTCGCTGTGTCTTTTTGATGCCTTTTTGTTACTTTTAATCGCGTGTTTGTCACTTTTAGTCATGTTTTTTGTCAGTTGTAGACGTTGTATGTCACATTTTTGTTGCTATTAGTTGCATTTTGACACTTTTTGTTGCTTTAAGTGCCGTTTTTGTCACTTCTACTATTGTTTTTGGTGCTTATTGTGTCATTTTTGACGCCTTTTTGTTACTTTTAATTGCGTGTTTGTCACTTTTAGTCGTTGTATGTCACATTTTTGTTGCCATTAGTTGCATTTTGTCACTTTCAGTCACATTTTTGTTGCTTTAGAACATGTTAAACAACTCTAAACTACAGACGATTACTGAAAATGAACCTCTCCCACCTCAAACCCTGTCATTTCCGTCTGAACGAGGCAGCTCTTTACCTTGTTGAGCAGAGCGAGCTGGAAGCCCTGGAACTCCTTGTTGTTGAGCTCGATGAGCAGAGGCGAGTCTCCGGTCAGACTGTGCAGCCGCTGAATGAAGTCCCGCCTCTGGGCCAAAGACACGCCCCCGCCTCGCCACCGCACCTTGATCCCGGCTTCAGGGGGAGGCTTTTTACCGATGGACGCGATCAGACGGTCGTACTCGATCTTTGTCTGGAAGGAAATCGTGAAATGTAATTAAGTACTGGACCACGAGAAGAGCAGATAGATAGATATACCACTGTAGCTTAAAGTGCATATTATGATTTTCTAATTTTGACTTTATTTTGTGTATTAATACTGGTTGTAAATATAAATTATAGTTTGTGTTAAACTATCAGGTCGATGCTTGTGGAGAAAAATTACAAAATATGCAGAAAATTACAGGAAGTAAAAAAATCGATGACATCACTCGGGAGGCAGGTTATGCGTAATTTACAAAAAAGAATGTAGTTTTTTGACCATTTAAACATTGATTTAAAAAAATAAAAGGTGTTCATGTATATTTTTCTTTGTAAAACTGATTTATTAAGTTTTACGCAAAAAAATGAGGCGAAATTTGAACTTTTAGGATAATTTTCAGTCAAATCTAATTTACTTAATGGAGGGAATTCGGGTGGAAATGCCTCATTCGATTCTTTATTACTCCTCAAATTACTTCCAAAATGCAGGGGCTTGACATCCCATGTTGGAGACGGTGTGGGCAGGTGAATGTCAATCACTCTCATATATTTTGGTCTTGTGACAAAATAAGGAATTTCTGGGACAATGTGTTTAGGGTAACCAACAATATTTTGATATACAATATTCCCCAAGATCCTAAAATATTTTTGTTTGGCCTTTTGCCGGATGATGTACACAAAAAAGAGGACAAATATCTACTCAGAATCATTTCAATTGCAGCAAGAAAGACAATCACAAGGAACTGGCTCAAGGCTGCTACCCCACGAGAGACCCAATGGCTGGAACTTATCGAAGAAATACACACCATGGAGAGAATGACTTTTTCTACAGCTCAAGGGACATATTTTTAATAAATTCTGGAAAAAATGGAGAGAATACAAATGTAAAGAAGCGGAATCTTTATTACTATAATAATTGTAAGCATTTGAAAAGAGCCCCAATTGTGTTTTGTTTCTGTTCTGGTTTGTCTACTGTTTTTGTTATAAAAACGAAATAAACATTAAGTAAAAAAAAAAAAAAAAAATTTATAATTTACTTAAAAGCTAAATAAGAAATCCAAAATCCCTTCAGTAAAGGTTTTTATAACTAATATGTTAGAAAATGAACTAAGAAATCTAAACCTGGTTCTGTCCATTTTTCAGATTTAAATGTCCCAAATATTTGTATTTTTGGCCATTTTTACACATAAAATGCCACATTTCTACATGACTTTTTCTTACATTTTTGTGAGTAAACTACAGGAGAAGTTTCAAATTGATATCTTTAAATTTAAGATTTTTTCCTGTTCACCGGCAACATCTCGCTTTAATGTTTAAGCGTCAAAAAAGTTGTTTATTTTGGGTAAACTATTTATAACTTTTGGATGATATGTGTGTGCCTGGTGTGATGTCATCAGTTTGTGTTGACTTCCTGTAATTTTCAATAGATTTTTAAATGTTTCTCCACAAACAGCTACTTAATTGGCGTAATTTTTTTATATACAATAGATATTAATACACCAAATAAAATCAAAATGAGAAAATCGTTAAAACCTGTCATACGCACTTTAAAACTACAGATTCTTGCCAAGTTTAACGCTGAAAATGAGACTAAGCTGCACCTGTTGGCTGAGTTTTTTCAGGTAGGACACCACGCTGTAGCTCAGGCCGTACTCCATGTTGTCGGCCAGCAGGTTCGGAGCTCCCATGATCCTTAGCGCTTTCTTCAACGACTGAAACGAAGAAAACAGTCAGTACAAGTCAAGAGATTCTGACCGTAAACGAATGATCATGGCGTGAACTCTGCTGACCCCAATGTAATAAGGAGGCATCGTCTTCAAGTAGTTTTCAAAGGACTGTCGCCATTTTATAGTCGGCTTGAACTTGTGCACTTTTATCAAGTCGTCTGTGGAGAGAAAAGTCAGAAAACATTGATTATTTTCAACAAACTGTCTATTGCAGAGGTGTGTAGTACTCAATTATATTTACTTTATAAAGAAATTGTACTTCTTGGAGCAGTTTTTGGACGTCATACTTTACTCCTAATTGATTAATATTGAGTTTGAGGTCCGTTTTTTTTTTTACGGTTTAAAAATGTGAAAAACAGAACTAGTTCATTTTAAACTCTTTTTTCTCTTCTTCTTCCGTGTGTATAGTTTTGTTTTCTTTCCCGTTCCATCCGAGCATTTTTTCACTGCAACGAGTTTTTAAGCGCTTTTCACAACTTTCACAGGCAAGAGAAGAGTTTTGCTGTGGTATCATTTTCACCTGATTAGATGCTTTTACAAACAGATTTTACTTTTTACAAGGGAATAAAATCTGGCACAGGCGCTTAAATGACAACATGTGTTTCTTGCACTGCTCCAACAGATATGATTTAGTTTAGCACTTTTATGTGGATACTTTGAAAATACCAGATTTTTGTGCATTATTTAATAGGGCACTGACAATATATTGTTGTGAAATAAATCGTAACACGGTGGTCTAGTTCTTCGCAAACTTTTTCAGCCGCGACCTCCAAAATAACAATAGTTCACATTTGTGACCCCCAAACACAAAATAGGCGACACGCAAAGTGATAAATTAGCCTCATATCTAGTGATTTTATTTTGAGAATATAGACCTAGAAAAATGACTTTAATTGGCCGACAAATGGGAATCTACATTTACCACTGCATTTGAAGGTGTCAAGCCTTGTTTAACACTATTGAATAATTTTTTTCCCATCATCTGGGCACCCCTGGAAATCATTTCGCGACAACCATTGGGGTCCCGACCCCTAGTTTGAGAACCACTGGTCTAGTTGTATCGTATCTGAAACATGTATCGCAAAACTTTAATGACATGTTGATAATAAATGAATGAACACATGAATTCTGGAGGAGAGAGAACAAGCACAGATCTGACAAACACTACGACATGATAAAATGGACTTTCATGTAGTTTTATGTTCCATGTGTTTGCTAAAGTTACAGAGCTGTGTTTCAGTGTCCCGACAGTTATTATCATTACATTACAACCTCAGCCGTTAATGTGCAGCTAGTTTCCAACATCTGGAAACTTCACTTGTGCATGATATTTGAAGAGTTTTTGTTGGAAAGCCCCGACAGATGTGCCGTCTCAGCTTCAAGGGGAGAATTCAGTTCCTAAAAATATTGGCCATAATACTTGTACTGTATTGCATTAATATTGTCATTATATTGTTGTTATCATAATGTATGAATATGCATCTTGATCATATTGTGACAAAAGCCTATCTATTATTTAATGTTTGCCTTAGATTCCCTACAATTTATATTTAGACGTTACATCCAGACAGTTTCTTTAACTTACTCAAGGGATTTTTTAATAGATTCCAAAATTAATATAAACACTCAAAAACTCCTTTGAAAGTATTGATAATAATGATTTTGTGTAAAAAAAAAAATTAGTATCGCGACACTAGTTCAATGTAATGTTACTTTTATGTGAGTGTAATGTTATGCTTTTCACCTCTGGTTTAATTTATATAAAGTACTACTCAAATGCAGTGTATTCCATGAGTTTTAGTACAAATCTCCCTGAACAGACACATTTATCTGTAGAAGTAGAAAAGGTCTGACCGAGCAGTGGCAGCAGCACAGGGTAGTTGTAGGGCATGACAAACATGTTGACACAGTTGAGGGCAGTGCTGGCCTTCAGGTATCCAAACGGCTGACCCAGGTCGCTGTATTTGGCACTGTTACACACAAACACCTGCAGGGGGCGACAGAGTACACGTTAAACACAGACCAGGGCCGTTAAGAGACATTTTTATCATTCTCTGGATTTCAACAGTGTGAGTTGTGTGGTTTTCTTTGTCTTTTTAGTCATGACTAGTCGACTATAAAAATAATCATACTTGTATTTCAATATAAATTGTTATCTGTAAAATAAGGACTCTAAATCACCTATTTAACAAACTTTTTTATACAAAGACAGAAGTGTTATTAAATCAAAATGTCAAACAATAATAAACCATTCCCGATTTTCACCAATAACACACTAAATATTCTCCATCTAGAAACCTTCCGTCACCATATTTTAACCTTTATCTGGTTAAAAATATACTTTAAAATCTCAATGTACAATAGAAATAATCAAAAACGAAACAATTGGTAATTGCAACCCTAATATTGTATTTATTTTAAGTAATTATGTTGGTTTTATTAATTTATTGCTGCTTTTTTGCTTTTATTGTTAATACTTAGAACAGTTACTCTATATTGAACATTTATTTTAGTTGTTGTTTATTGTTTGCACTTTGGAAACAGCTCGTTTATAAAATGTACTATATAAATAAAGTGGATTTTTTTGTCAATAAAAACTATAAAAGAATATAAACAGAAATGTAAATGCTCAAAAAACACAAACCATAAAACCAAAAGAACAGAGCAGACACAAACAGGTCCATGTTGGGTGTTTTTAGACTCTTTCCTTGTTTTCCCTCTCATTCTCTCGGTGCAGTGGCTCTTACCTGCCAGCAGGTGTTTTTAGACTCTTTCCTTGTTTCCCTCTCATCCTCTCGGTGCAGTGGCTCTTACCTGCCAGCAGGTGTTTTTAGACTCTTTCCTTGTTTCCCTCTCATCCTCTCGGTGCAGTGGCTCTTACCTGCCAGCAGGTGTGCGGAGATTTCCTCTCCAGGATGAACTGCGTGAGCGGCGACGGCTCCAGCTCGTATTTGTCAAACGGGACTTTGTCGATGACCATGGGCTCAGCGTCGAGGCACGAGAAGCGAACGTGAGGGTGAGCCGAGCGCGGCGGCTGCAGAGACAGAACGGGTTTAGTGAAGACACTGAAAGTCTAAGGGACAGGTTCAACCACACATTTCACCAAAACATACTGGACATGATTATATTTAAGATTTTACTAAACATGTTGCTTATTTCAGTGTTTTTCAACCTTTTTTCAGTTGCTGCACACTTTTTGGGTTGACATTATACCACGGCACACCAACTACAATTAAAACATGACCAAACCAGACCATTTAGTTTAAAAAAATATGGTAAATAATGTCTATGCCACTGTCTGGTTCTTGGTTTTGTGTTCGTTTTTGGATCAGAAGTTGCTCAGGACACTCCAAAATGATAAATGAAAACTGAAATTGGACATTTCTTCAAGGCACATCTGACAAAACCTCAAGGCGCACTAGTGTTCCCCGGCGCTCTGGTTGAAAATCAAGGGCTTGTTTGTCCCATGTTTGACAGTTTTTGTAAAGTTTATAAAGATACTTCCTGGTTAGAGCAGCAAAACTGTTAACCATTTTAAAAAACAAGGACCAAAATCCATAATGATTACACAATAGTTATGATTTGACAAACAATACTACCTGATAACAAGTTTATTTTGCTGAATGACTGTTTAAACTGACAAGTCTTTATTTTCAATGGTATGTCGCTTTTTGATGACGTCACTTTTATTTATCAAGATTTCTTCACAAACTGCAACTGAACACAAACGTAAAACTATGATAATATTTACCACAGGTGACCTCCCACCAAACTAAGTTATAAATAGACTCATAAGAACCTGTTATATAGACTTGACGTAAATGTGTTTCCTCAAAGGATTTATAGTAAAAGCAGAATGTTATGACAAAAATTAGACCACTGCACACTGTCTGCATCTGATAAAGCATTTTATGTCCCGTCAACCAGGAAATAAAAGCCGAAAGCAGTGCTGTGATTGGCTGTTCTTGGGGCGGCAGCATGAGTTTCACTTCGCTGTTTGAAAAAAGCCGAGGCTGCACCTGAAAATTGAATGTTTGTGGATATTAACAGTGTGCCAGAGGATTATGAGAGATAGAAACTAGTGAGACACATTTAAATACCTTCTTATGGTTTTGCTGTGAGAGAATTAGGAACCCCAGCTTTAAATGCTAAATTATTTGACCAGAATGAACCTTCACCATCAATTTTAAATGCTTAGGGTCACAGAAAAAAATGAATACAAAAAAATCCTGGTTTTTTTCTGCTAAAAAATATAAACACCTGTGACATAAACTTGAAGAAAAAAATATGATCAGTCATGAAAGTTTTAGTCAACTTGGTAACTTTTTATAATATACTTTTTGATGTTGGTAAGAACGCGTGTGAGCTGTGGCCTCACCAGAGTGGGGGAGTTCTGGTCGGGCCAGAAGGCCTCGGGGATCGGCCAGTGTCCGATGGGAACTCCAGTCTTGGGGTTTGGTCGAACGTAGATGAGTTTGTGACAGCAGTGCCAGGCCTGAGGGCCGGGCTTCAGCGGCTCCACCGGGACGTCTGCGCCAGGACAGAGAAAATATCAAACGGGTGAGACGAGCCACAACTTCCACAAGACGAGTCCACATGAACCAGACCAGACTTTGATATCATGTAAAGGGTGCAGTTCAGTTCACAACGTTGGCTTCACAATATTTACTTTATATATTTGTTGTAGCATTGATTTTTCAAACTATGGCTTCTCAAAAGGTGTGACTTCGCAGTGCTTAAAGGAAAATATTATGCATTTTTTGTATTGTTTTTAGCCTTTAAATCTGCTCTTGAAGGTCTTCAGTTTGAAATGTCATGTTTTAGAACAGGGGTCTCAAACTCATTTTGAAAGGGAGCCGGATGTAGAAAATCCGAGCTGGTTGGGGGTCGAAACAGAGACACACTTGAAACGCACTAAATACATTTTCCTCTCCCACAAAATCTAGATATAGAAAATTTTAGTTGCCAGAAGTTTTAAATGTTTAGGGCATATTTGGTGTATTTTAATATTTAGAAATGATACTACCTTATAAACCACAAACTAGCTTCAAACTATGTTTTAGTAATAAGCTCATGTTGATATTAATCAAGTATATATTACCAATCCCAATAATTACTGATACATGAGAGATATGAGATGTGTGTTTTATCATTTATAACACAAATTAAAAATCATCTCGGGGCCCCCATAAATCGTCTTAAATCGTCTTGTTGATGCCAATTACAAACGTGAATCTACTAAATGCTACTCCAGGTGTGTTTGAACATGGATATAAGCTCAACAATGTAATTTTTGTATAATATTTGTCCTGACTTGGACCTTTTTTTGTCTGATAAATACATTAAAATTAAAAAGAAAATTAAAAAATATCTGAAAATTGGTTGATATTGGCCATTTGTGATACTGGAGCTGTTATATGCCCCATCCTGGAATTAATTTAATCATAAAACGTAAATAGTGAAAACAAAATAAAACATTACAACAACAAATACAAGAAGCAACGTGTAAGACCATTAGAGTTGAAATGTAACACTTCTTTTGTAGAATTGAATGCTGTTAAGGCCTTACATTTGGCACGACTAACTTAAAACTCTTTTAAGACTGACATCCCTGTAATAAAACATGAAAAGGTTGTATTTGTAAGTCACAGAGAAGTCGAGGGAGAGTTTGTTACATGAACTCAAATGAACTTCTTCTGTTTTTGTTCAAACTCAAACAGTTCCTCCTTACCCTCGAGCGGAGGAGGGTCTGGTCCGGTTTTCTCGAAGTTGATGACGACTCCGCTCTGGATCTTCTGGACCAAAGACTCCAGACACTGGTTCAACATGCGCTGGGAAAACACACTGTACGAACGACCTGGAAACACATACAAAAACAAGTGTTATCACAACGATCGACGCGAGGATCAACGCTTACAGTCTGTGTCCACAAGAGGGCGGCAAAACAAACAAAATCTACTCAACAGTTATTACAATTCAACATTATAAATTACTTGAATAACATTATGTATTTGAGTCGGGCTGCACGATATGGGACATTAGTGAGTGTCATGTGTTACGATAACGATATTATGGTGATTTTTTTCCTCATTTGCATATATTTTTCTTTTATTTTGCAGGTTTAAAGGACAACTCAACTCTTACTTTAAAATATAGTAGTTTAGATACACAAATACACACATTGGAGACCTTTGGAAAGTTAAAACCTCGAGTTGCTTTGTCCATTACTCTGCTTTTTACGATAAAAATACATTACTCAGGCATTTTAAGCATTTCAGACATTTTATTCACCTTCATTTATGTTTGTATGAAATAGTGGAGGAGGATTTTGAAGCAAGAGCTTTAACAAAAAACACTTAAAGGGCCCCTGACAGGTTGAACTACTCATTTAACTAAAATGTAGTTTAGATAAATACATTTCAAATTTTGCTAAAATACTTCACACATTTTATCCCGGTTTTGCAATTTTTTAGGTTTTTTGTTTCACTTCCTGGTTGTAAATGATGACATCACGCTAGGAAATTACCATAGCAACCACCCAAATTTATCTAATGTCACAGATCTTTTAACCTTTTCAAATAAAAAAACACATGTGAACACCTTTTTTGTCAAATTAATGTATAAAGGATTAAAAAAACACGCTTTTTTGTGTAAATTATGCATGACCTTTGTCTCCCCAGTGTGATGTCATCAATTTGTTTACTTCCTGTAATTTTCGACGGATTTTTAAACTTTTCTCCACAAACGGCAACTCGATTGGTATAAAACTATCATTTATATTTACAGCAGGTATTAATACACCGAATGAAGTCAAAATTAGAAAATCACAAAAACCTGTCATACGCACTTTAAACATTCACTTCTGTACTTAGCAAAACGGCGCTTTTGGGAGTGAACGTTTGAGTCTGATTGGTCAAAAGTAAAAACAAGTTTGGGCACACAAAAAATACAAGATTAATGCATTTAACCATTAGAAATGATCACTCATCTTTGCGATGCATTTTGCGATAATAACAAGTGCGATAACGATATTTTTTCGATATATTGTGCAGCTCTACTTTGAATTACTGCGATATTGCCATTTTTTACTTGAATACACAGATACAAGAATCGAAAGTTGCAGTCCTAGTATTAATTTATTAACAAGTCAAACGATTATTTTTATTGTACTTTGAGATTTCTTACATTCATACATTTTTAACCAAATAAAGGTCGACATTTGGTGACTGAAAGCTTCTAGATAAACAATTCTTAAAAATAAAGTGTATTATTGAGAAAAATATGAAAGTGTTTATTATTTTTTTTGACATTTTGATTTAAAACTGCAACCGTCGGAGATTAACAAAGCGCTCCAGACTGTTTTTGACATCACACTCCATTTAAGAACTATGTTTCGGCACAGGAAAAAAAGGCCATTATGAAAAGATGGATGACACAAACCGAGCCAACGAGTAATGGACGTTAGAAAAGTAGAAAAAAAAAAAAAAAATCACTCACTTCAAAAATGGACAAATTTGACCAACTTTGGACCAAAGGGGACTTTTATTTTTGAATACATTTGCAGTTTTTTTTTCTGGACATCTTTTGTTGTCCTTATTTTCCACCTGATTTTGTTTTTGTCAAAAACATTGCGGGATAAAAGTGTTTGTGTTTTAGAGTCTGTTTAGTCCAGATAATGACCAAAATTATTAGTTGCCGTTAGTCGATAAATTATTGCAGTTCTAAAGGCCAACTTTAAAGTGCGTATGACAGGTTGAAAAACACATTTAACTAAAATGCAGTTAAGATAAATATATTCACATTTCTACTAAAATCTTTACAAATGTAACCCCAGTTTAGCTGTTTTTTAGGTTTTAAATTTTACTTCCTGGTTGTAAAGTATGACATCACACTAGGAAATTACCATAGCAACCACACAGTACACTGGCCAAAACTCATCTAATGTCACAGATTTTGTTAATTTGACAAAGAATAACACATGTGAACGCCTTTATTTTGTTGAATCAAAGTTAAAAGGGTCAAAAAAGTAGTTTATTTTGTGTAAATTATGCCTGACCTTCGTCTCCCCAGTGTGATGTCATCAATGTGTTTACTTCCTGTAATTGTCAACAGATTTTTCAACTTTTCTCCACAAACAGCGACCCGATTGGTGCAAAACTATAATTTGTATTTACACGAAGTATTAACACACTGAATAAAGTCAAAATTAGAAAATCATAAAAACCTGTCATACGCACTTTAAATATAATCGTGTTCATCATTGTGTGGTGTACCATTCATTCGTGCAGGAGTGATCCATCACAGACAAGTTTCAGAGAGAGACTTCCATCTAGGGCTGCAACGATTATTTTGGTAATCGATTGGTCTAGCGATTGTTCTTTCAATTAATCGATTGGTTGTTTAGAAGGCGAAAGGCCCATGGATGAGAGATTTTTACTCAATTTTACTCAGATAAAGCTGAACTGAAGCCATTTGAGGACGTCCTGGTGGAGAATATTTACTGATAAAATTGTGTTTTCATCAAAAACACACAATTTACAAATTTCCTGTGTCATTTTTGTGTTATTACTGCTCTGTCTGAGTCATAAAACCTCTTCTCTCAGCTCATGGAATGTTTTAAAGTCTGTAAAGACCAGATTATTCGATTACTTAATAGGTTACCAACTATTTATATGAAACTAATCGATTAACTTGTTGCAGCCGTACTTCCATCCGACAGTCATTTTCAATCTCATTAGTAATTTTATTGAGGAAAAAAAAAAAAGTAAGCCCGCAAATAAATCCACTTTAAAGGTCCCATATTCTGCTCTTTTCCCCTTTACACAGTCTATTCTAAGGGCTTTGTTGATAAAATTTTTGCGTTGTGTAATATCCATAACATAACAGTTTCCAAAAAACACCCATTTCTTGGACTGGGCCCCCGCCGGGTAAAAGCAAACGGCTCACTCTGAGATCTGACCCCCCCGAACAGAGAGCAGGCTGCCTCCCCCGCCCAACCCGCGAGCCTCCCCCGCCCAACTCGTGCCGAAGCCTAGAGCGGAGATGGTGCATGTGCCGTGTGCTCCGGTAAACAGCGATACACAAACACGGGAATAAACATTTTATCTGTCCTGACGGTGCGTCGTGCTGAGTCCTACGTCCTGGATCTGACCTGGAGTTTGACGTGCTCCAGGGCCTCAACGACGGACGTTGCCGTTTGGTAAATAACAAGCTAACTCTTTGATCTGTCGTATCCATCGTGTAATTACTGTGTAGCATTAGCATTAGCTGTTTTTATTCTGCGGCTGCGCGCTTCCTGGAGGCGTGGCTTAAACACCGCGTCATCCTTGGGATGAGCCCCCGTCTGCTGCTCAGCCGAGGGGGACGGAAAAGACAGTTCTCTAGCGAAAGCATGCGGGAATCAATCAAAAAACCACTTTGGGGACACATACGAGGCCCAAATAGCACTGTAGGAAGGTTAAAACCTCTGAAAAGTCGATTTTGCATGTTATGGGACCTTTAAATCACCTCCAAATTAAAAGCAGATCTATTAACCTTTATTCCGGAAGTTTCCGTACGCGCCGCCGTCTTCTTTCCGTTGTAGTTTACATGGAGCAGACGAGCTCAACAGAAAATAAGTTCTACATGGACTAAAAAGCCGTTTTCAGACTGACCAGGAAATCGTTGCGTTGTGACTTGTTGTTGCTCGTGTTCATTAAACATTTTACACAAATCAATCTACTTTATGTAACATTTTAGCGGCGACACTTTTCCCTCGTTCGTCATTAGCTTTAACAGAGTTCTCGTCAAACAGAAGTGCGTTTACAACAAAAGTGTAAAAAACGGCAAAAGTGGGCGGGGCAGAATAAGGTCAATAAAAGCCGATATCTTCATGGAAACATAAATCTGGTGGTGATGCGTTGGTTGTGAAGTGAACACAGATCGCAGTCACCTCTGATGACCTCAGGACGGACTCATTCACTCCATTCACCTCAGCTTTGTGTCGTCAGCAGCTCAGCCACAGACAATGAGCCACGGCCTGAATGTGAACAACCACTTCACCCTCCGCACCACACACAGCAAAGGTCCGACACCACAGGTCACCAGCGGAGTCAGGGTTACTACAGATTAACAGGTTCGACGTCACATTTCACCAATTATATTTAAGATTTTACACTTCCTGGTGAATTGGTCCATATCAGGGCTGCACAATATATCGCAAAAATATCAATATTTGGCCGACGCAGTAACGATATCGCAAGAAAACAAAATATATCGCAGTAACACAAGTCTTCCATCTGATAAAAATGTTCTGTTTTGAAAATGAAAACGTGAAATCCTGTATACGTTTTAGCTTTTTCAATCTAAATTAGCAGAAAAATGGCAAAAAAGAATAGACTAGTTCTGATTTTCCTCACTTTATTCATAAATATTCTCTCTAGATGGCATCATTCACAATACTTCAACATTTATTTAGTTCAAAATGTTAGTTTATTCTAAATCTTAATCTACAATAGAAATAATCGCTTCATATTAGTTTCAGCCTTAGTCAAAAGTGTATTTAAATATCGCAATAATATCGATATCGCAGATCTTAATAGCCGTATCGCTATAATTTCCAATATTGTAATTTCCAATATCGTGCAGCCCTAGTCCATATCGTCCTGGAAGTACTTTTTACAACAAATTTCACATTTTCTACAATTCTAAGCTAAAAAACTGACATTTTGGTGCAATACAGAGCTGATATTAAAGTCTATATGACAAGTTCTCAAAATGTTCTACTTATAGCTTAGTTTGGTGGCACCTGTGGCAATTTTTATAATAGTTTTGCACCTGTGAAGTTGCAGTTTGTGAAGAAATTTAGAAAAATAAATGTTTAAAATTGCAGGAAGTGATTGAGTTCTAAAACGGAATCCCTCCACCTGTGATGTCATCAAAACGCGACGTGCCGTGAAAGATAAAAATACCATTTACACACAACTGACAACTTTTTGATACTTTAAAGTATCATTCAACAAAATAAAGTTGTTATTGGATATTATCATGATGGCTGAAAACAAACCAGTCATGTGACCATTAGACTCATTAGACCCATTAGACAACTTTTCCTTGTATTTGTGTTGCATGTTGTAATTTTTTATGTATTTGCCTGCCTAGGGACTACGGATGAAAATTAGCTTTGTAGCTATAATCCGGATTTATATGGGTTTTGTCCCTTATTTTCAAAATGGTTGCTAGGTAACAGCTGTAGAATCACCTCTACCTGTGTCACATTTGCTGCTCATGTCCAACCAGGAAGTAACAGTCAAAGTGAGGACAAACAGGCAAAATGTTTAGTAAAACCTTAAATATAATCATGCTCACTACGTTTTAGTGAAATGTGTCGTCTAATCTGTCGTATAGAGGCGTTAGACTGAATGTAGATGTGGTGGTGCTTAAAACATCAGATAAATGCAGCTTTTTTGAACGTTTCACGATTGATTTGTGGCCCTCCGCTCGGTCTATGTTTCAATATGTGGCCCTCGATGGAAAAAGTTTGGACACCCCTGACATAGATAGAGGTAATTGTATAACTGTTACCTAGCAACCAGGCTGTAAACAAGAGCCAGCATCCATGTAAATTAGACAACAGTTATGATAAGACAAATAATACCTGATAACTTTATTTTGTTGAATGACCGTTTAAACTGTCAGTTGAGTGTAAACCGTCTGTATTTTCAACTGTACGTCGCTTTTTGATGACATCACAGAGGGATTCCATTTTAGAACCAAGCACTACTTCCTGTCATTTTAAACTTTTATATTTCAACATTTCTTCCCAAACTCCGACTTCACGGCTGTCAAACTATGATAAATATTTAACACAGGTGCCCTCCCACCAAACTAAGCCATAATTAGATAAATATGAGAATCTTCCTATAGACTTTAGAGCAAAGAAACTTTTGCTTGACTAAATACACACCCCGTGCACTTGGGTTGTCAAAAGTATTGAAAATTCAGACACAAATCAATAGCAAAAGCTCTCAGAATCATTAGGCTGGTGCACACAAACTCGTATGTATAAGATCAAGAGCTTCTCATACTCGTAACAGCATCTTAAAGGTGGAATGGAGGATTTCTCGCCGATTTGAAAATCTGCGACTGTTAGTCCTTTTTTTGAAAAAGCGCATGCGCAGGTTCCCCCTCCCTCCCGCCCCGTTTCTCCTGACTGAACGCCTAGCAAACCTCGTGAACGAGCACGCCCAGCAGCACTGCCCATGCGCATTTGTTTACAAGACGATTGGTGTCGCTTTCTCACGACAACCTCCGCGAAGAAGATTTAATAATACACTCCACATACAATAAGCTAAAAAAAGAGTCAGATAAACAGTTACCTGTCCAGCAGAAAGTTTGCAGCGGAGGCATCAGCCTGTTTTGCGCTTTCAATGCTCGCCAGCCGTAAACGATTCCCCCAGAATAACACGCGTTTTGTTTCTTTCCTCTGCAGACTTTCGTCTCTTCTGTGAAAGCTCGAAAACAGTCTTTCTCTTTCGTCCCTCAGCCATCTCAGTACTTCGCGGATGAAAGTTTAGACCTACAATGACGGAACTCGCCGCTAACCTGCTACATAAACACACTAGCATGTCAACCACGCATGCGCGGCCAGGGGAGCGAGCGTTTTCCCTGGACGAGCCTGCGGGCGTGCACTAGCACGCACAGAATGATTGACACCTGAGCGGACCAGTTATTTGTGCTACCCACGAGGAAATGAGATTCTGATTTGTTGCCCGAAATCCTCCATTCCACCTTTAAGTGAAAAGGCAATTTAAACTGTCCAGTCACTTTAACTCACTCCTTTCTCCTGTTGTGCATTAAAATCCAAAATAAAACAATATGTGATCTAATTAAATCAAGCGATTAATTGACTAATGACTACAGCCGTACAAAAAGGTTGTTACTGTGCCTGTAACATTTCTAAAAGTACAATTTTAAAAACAACAAAACCCTTTGAAACCTTGTGATAGAGAATATTTATAAATTGTGTAGCTAGAAGCCTTTTTTGAAGTTTCTTTTTTAAAAAGTACATGCCATCAGCAACACATTTGGTTGCAATGTTTAACAACGCTCTCTCTGTCAAAGTAAAATGAAAATACATTAAAGAGTATCATATATTAACTATTAAATGGTCAGCAGGTCCCTCTTGAAAAAGAGAGAAGACTTAAAGTGCGTATGACAGGCTTTTATGATTTTCTAATTTTGACTTTATTCAGTGCATTAATACCTTGTGTAAATACAAATTATAGTTTTACACCAATCAAGTCGCTATTTGTGGAGAAAAGTTGAAAAATCTGTTGAAAATTACAGGAAATAAACAAACTGATGACATCACACTGGGGAGCCAAAGGACATGTATAATTTACACAAAATAAACTACTTTTTTGACACTTTAAACTTTCATTCAACAAAATAAAGGTGTCCACATGTGTTTCTCTTTGTCAAATGAACAAAATCTGTGACGTTAGATGAGTTTTGGCCCACTGTAAAGTGTGGTTGCTATGGTAATTTCCTAGCGTGATGTCACACTTTACAACCAGGAAGTAAAATTTAAAACCTAAAAAACAGCTAAACTGGGGTTAAATTTGTAAAGATTTTAGTAGAAATTTGAATATATTTATCTTGACTGCGTTTTACTTAAATGTGTATTTCAACCTGTCAGAGGCCCTTTAAGAGGCTAATCTGTATTAAGAATTGACAAATATTAGATCTGATTATTAGAAAGAAAAAAAAGTCAGCTAATTTAGTAATTAATTGTAACATTTTCTGGACACTAAACAACGCTATGTGCTGATTAAAGGTTTTATGGCTCAGACAACAGTAGTATTTACATCAAAATGACACAAGAAATGCAGAGTTTTTGATGAAAAACTTGTTTAGTCTAAATATACTCCCATCAGGCCGTAATCTCTTTAGTTCTAGCTCTGTAAACTTAATAAATATCTCACCTCCTTTACATGATATAAACTAATTAAAAGATTATTTGCTAGATTAATCGATTGGCAAATAATGTCTGGTTGCAGACTTAATAAATATGTTCTTCTTGTTTTAATTAAACAACAACGCCGAGTTTGTGATAAAAACTCCAGCACATGGCAGGGTTTGCAGTCTATAATCCCGATAAGATTATTAAAAACATAAATACATACAAGTTTATCTATTGTCAGATTTCACCTGACTAAACTAAAATGTTGTAGCTCTATGTCTAATTTCTGCAGTTTTATTGACAACGGCGTATCCTTTCACGGCTCCTGTGGCGTCGAAAGAGTGAACGCCGTCTTTAAAACTGTTTTCTGAGCAGCCGATATTGGCCACACAGACCGTCCACTGAACTCGGGACAAAAACAGAGCTCGTCCTGGGGGAGGATCTTGAATGAGTCGACAGTTTTAGCTCTTTCAGTTTCACAGCGGAGTCGGGAGCAGCGCAGAGGTAAAAACAACAGCCTGCTGCGTTTGGCCGCGCTCCGAAAACACTTTCAACCAACTGTAAATATAAAACCGAGCCTGGAGAGAAATGGAAGCCAAACACACCGCATTAACCAGTTCTATATATTATACGTTTAAAGAGGTTAGGAGTAAGAGGGGCCTTCTACACAAAGTAATTACAACACAATAAATAAAACATGACCACAATAAAATGGACTTTTCAACTTTTAAGCAGTAAAGATTTCATTTCTTTCTCAGTTGTTTCAGTAATCCAACACAGTCAGTCAGTCTCCCTCTAGAGAACTCAAATTACTCCTTTCCACAGTGTGATGTCATTACGTGGTAAATTATGTTTTTAAAGTGGACATATTATGCATTCTTGTGGCTCCTTTAATAGGTTTTGGTCGCCTTGGCAAGTTTGCATTTATATTTCAAGTCTCTCCAACATAAACCAATTTCTACATTTGGAAAACACACTTTATA
The DNA here is from genome assembly GCA_019453435.1 of Rhinogobius similis. NCBI lineage: Eukaryota > Metazoa > Chordata > Actinopteri > Gobiiformes > Gobiidae > Rhinogobius > Rhinogobius similis. The sequence goes on along the minus strand of CM033633.1, from coordinate 8,335,857 downwards.
AAATAAACCTCAGTTTCCACTGGCAGTATTTAAGTGTTTAGGCGCCCTCTACTGTCAACAATGGGAATGAACAATGACAAATAAATAAGCCTTTAGGTAACGTGACTGCTGTGCTAATAGAGCCGTAGTGAACACAATACGAGTCCAGTGATGGTTTCTGGACTTAAAAACTGCAGAGACTTTCAGGTTCTGATCTGTGACGTAATTATCTGAGGAAAATTGAAATTGAGTGCTTTCTGAGTCTCAGAAAAGACAAGCTAGTAAACAGCATTAACGAAATCAGTGTGAATTAAGTAAATACAACTCCAGGTGTGTTTTTGATGAGCTAACATGGGGTTACAACATGTCAAAAAGCTAAAAAAAAAATAAAAAAATAAAAATTTTGCATTTTAAATCTGCTCTTGAGTGTCTTGTTTGACATGTCATGTTTTACAACTAAAAATAAAATGCTTTTACAAAGGAAAATATAACTTTATCACTGCGTCGGGAGATGCTATTTTGACTTAGCTGTGGCTCCATCTACTGGCTGTAGAGGCAATTACACACATGTAAATATATACCCACAATGCATTGCAGTAAAAAGTGGATCTGACAACGTTGTAGTTATCATGATTAGACAGAAGAAATGTTCGGGGCAAGTCTGGCCATCATTTAAGGATTTAAAAAAGCAAAGGATTCTGGGATAAATGACGTCAACGTCATCTGCATCACACATGAAGGAGTTCAGAGCACAGAGTTGGAGAGAGAGGATTTATAAACCAGCATCACCAAACATGAATCAAACTAAATGCAGGTGTGTTTTTGATGACGGAACAATGTTAGAACATGGATAACAACTCAACAAAGTCAATTTTGCACAATACGAGTCTTTTAAAGTTCATATTCTTTGACAAGACTCATTCAAAGCTCAAATCCCAACACTTAACCATGATAGAAGATATTTGTAATGAACCAAATGATCACAAACATATTATACATTCCTCAAAATATTCAATTAATCACGACAAACAACATTTAAATCATCTGAGTCAAAAGTGAGACATGCTGTTCAGTCCACCCAGCTCGACGTAAACATGATTCATCAGATAAACTTGAGGAATTATGAAACAAATGTGCATTTTGATTTGCTGTTATAAACCCCGAGCCTGCCCCGGCCTGTCTCTCTCTGAGCGGCACACAAACGTCTGCACAGGCAACAGTCTGACATCAAGACAGAACACAGATTTAAAAGCAGCTTCAGAGTTTGGAGTTTGTAACGTTCAAGTAAAGTACACAAGGCTCCATAACGCCTTTTTCATAGCCATAAGAAGAAATAAGTTAAAAATTCCAAATATATTTAGCTTGTAATACAGTAATTACACATAATATCTGGTTACTACAGCTAGATATTGAGATAATATTAAGGAAAAAAGCGGTAGAGTAGAACAGTGAAGAAACACAGTATTCATAACTTAATTTCTCAAGAACGTCTAAAAATGTGTATACCAAATAGTCATTTTCAAATAAATGTTGGCGTCAGCTATAGAGCTACAACAATCAATCGACTAATTGTGACTCGTTGACTATTAAAAAATAAAAATCGAAGTTGTATTTTGATCAATGTACCCGTTACTTGGACTTGTCAGACACAAGTGAAAATACCAGCAGTATTTTTAAATCAAAATGTCAAAACAGAATAAACAATTTCAGATTTTCAATAATAATACATTTTATTCATAGATATTCTCCATCTAGAAGCCTTTAGTCACTATATTTCAAGCTTTATTTGGATGTATTTAAAAAGGACTGTACCTGATTTTTACAGTTTTGAAACGTGAAAGACAGAACTAGTTCAGGTACCCTATTTTTTGCATTCAATAAAAGTAAAATCTGTGTTTCTCCAGCACAGATATATTGTGAAAGTATCTATTCAGGTGAAAATGAGACCACAGCACTTTCTCTGCATCTGTTTATAGAGCATTTTATTCTACGAGAGGCAGGAAGTGCGCCGTTAACATGCTAATGTTTGTTAGCTTTAGCCGTGACGGTCAGGGACACTCTGAGCTCAGAGACTGATGAAAAGTGCTTCTAAACCAGGCATGTCCAAACTAAGGCTCGGGGGCCAAATGCGGCCCTCAGACCAATTTTTCTTGGCCCTCAGGCTTCCTGGTGAATTGGCCCACATTGTCCTGAGAAGCACATTTCAGATTTTCTACAATTCCAACCTAAATAACTAACATTTTGGTGCGACACAGCCCTGATATTAAGACATTGAGACTGAATGTAGATGTGGTGGTGCTTAAAACATCAAATAAATGCAGCTTTTTTTAACGTTTCACGATTGATTTGTGGCCCTCCGCTTGGTCTATATTTCAATATGTGGCCCTCGATGGAAAAAGTTAGGACACCCCTGTTCTAAACTCATGGAGGTGAATATTTATGTTGCTGGGGAAAGTGAGAGATACATGTGACTGATGTGAAGACTTTAACATCAACTAGTTCCGTTTTAAAACAATACAGTACAATATTGCAGTAAACAAATGTTGTACTGTGAAATGAATATTGTGATAATACTGTACTGCGTTTCGTTACATTCTTACCAAAAAGTGATTTTCAAATAAATGTTTAGAGGCCTCTAATGTCTGTGCTGATAAATAAGAAGACATATAATTCAATAATTCAATTTAATTTGGTTTTGTAGAGCCCAAAATCCCCACAGTTGCCTTGATGACGTGTGCAATGTGCCCTGAAAAACGTTGCTTGTGTATAGTTTCTTTAACTCTTGTCAGGCCCGTCTTACCTCCCGTGACCTCACACATGGGGGTGATGGGCGAATCGTCAGACGGGACGCCGCCCAAAGGCTCCGGCTCCACAGACGACACCCCCGGGATCCTGAGCACCAGAGCAAACAGACGCTGGTCCCATCGAAACGGCTCCTTGGTCAGTTCCGAGCCGGGCAGAGGCGTGGTCAGGGGCAGGTGCAGCTGGAAACGGGAGGGAAAGGGGCAAAGTCAGACACAACTACAATGTGTTCATTTAAATTTGTCAATGAATTCAAAGAAAACTAAATGTATGTTGTTCTCTAAAGCAGGGGTTTCCAAACTTTTCTGGCCGGGACCCCCAAAATAGCCATGCAATAGACTCGGGACCCCCAAAGCGAAATAAAAATGACAGTAGCAATAATTCTGTGTCAAAGTGTGTTAAATCAGGTTTAATATTGGTTATTTGAATAGTTTATTGGCGTATTGCCTTGATTTTCAACCAGTGCGCCGGGGAAAACTAGTGTGCCTTGAGTTTTTGCCAGGTGTGCCTTGAAAACATGTCAGAATTGTGGATTTAAATTAATAATTTACAAATTTAGAGTGTTCTGAGCAAAAATTCTTTACAAAAAATGAAAGATAAACAGCCACCATTGCCAAATTTAAAGAACTAGACACAACGGCATAGACGATATCTGCAACGTAAATAACACGTTTTTGTAGTTTTTTAAAAATAAATGGTGTGATTTGGTATTGTTTTGTTGTTTTTTTGTTGATGGTGTGCCGCGGAATATTTTCAACCAAAAAAGTGTGCCAAAAAGGTTCAAAAACACTGGCTTATTGGACGCTGTTTCACTAAAATATACAGCTTTTAATTAAAAAAAAATAACCCAAATACAACGTCATGTTAAAAAATTAAAATGAGATCTTGAAATCATCTCGCGACCCCCAGCTCACCCCTCCCGACCCCCACTTTGGGAACCACTGCTTCAACTTTTTTTGTCTCGAGTGCCCCCTAAGCCTTGTCTCCCCTTAACTTGAGTTTCCGCAAAATAAATGGGTTTAGTAGTCACATATTGTTAATTATTCTGTATATCTGTATATTTTAATTGATTAATGGTCCAATAAAAGATGCACAATTTACAACTAATGACGCTTTTTCAATCCAGATTAAAGCACATTTCATCTTCTTTTAAAACCTGAAACCATTCCAAGTTCCCCCTGGTGATTGCTCATGTACCCCTTGAGGTCCCCCGTACCCCTGGTTGGGAAACACTGCTCTAAATCACTCTAATGAAATATATCTGTTCTTACACTTGAGGGTGATATGATTGAGCAAGTACATTACTATAAATACCTGGGCATCTGGATTGATGATAAACTCTTTCAACAAACATGTACAAGAGCTGACAAACAATCTTAAAGCCTCTGTCATTCTTCTATAGAAATAAAAAGTGTATCCCTCTGCATTACAGAAAACAGTTAATCCAAGCAACTTTTCTCTCGGTTCTGGATTATGGTCTTAAACCCACTGAACACCATTTATCACTCTGCATTAAGATTCATGACAGGAGAAGGATACAGAACTCACCACTGCCATTTATATTCTAAAGTCGGATGGAAATCATTAGCGTCAGAAGCGAACAACACTGCATTTTGTTTATTTATAATGTATACTTTTCTGGATTATTTAACATGTTTGTTGAACATCTGATCAGAAGTTCATAGATTGAGATCTCAGGACGTTTGTGTATTAGAGTCACACCGGATCAACACAGAGATGAGGAAAAAAAGCCTTCACAAACTTTGCCCCCAGCCTTTGGAACAAAGCACAAAGACGTTTTTAATTAAATGAGTTGATACCTTTAAATGAATTCAAATCACTGATCAAAGACTACCCACAGTGCAGTGCTCTTACTCTTACTTTGTATGATTCATTCTATGTTATTTGTTTGTGTGTTTGTATGTCATTATCATTATGGATCTTATTTATGTTTTATGACTGTTTTTATTCCTTTATATCTTTGTATTTAGACAGGTACTCTCATAAATACTCTCTCATAAATCTCGCACTCTGAGGACCCCAGGGACCGGCCTCCTGCTGGTGCCAGAGTCAGGACTAAACATGGACCGGCCTCCTGCTGGTGCCAGAGTCAGGACTAAACATGGACCGGCCTCCTGCTGGTGCCAGAGTCAGGACTAAACATGGACCGGCCTCCTGCTGGTGCCAGAGTCAGGACTAAACATGGACCGGCCTCCTGCTGGTGCCAGAGTCAGGACTAAACATGGACCGGCCTCCTGCTGGTGCCAGAGTCAGGACTAAACATGGACCGGCCTCCTGCTGGTGCCAGAGTCAGGACTAAACATTGACACGCCTCCTTCTGTTTCCAGAGTCAGGACTAAACATGGACCGGCCTCCTGCAGGTGCCAGAGTCAGGACTAAACATGGGGAATCAGCATTTCAGTTTTTTGCAGCTAAAATCTGGAACAGTCTCCCTGAAGATGTGAGACAGGTCTCGGCTCTGACAATGTTTAAATCCAGGCAAAAACAGTTCCGTTTAGCTGTGCATACAACTGAAAGATCTATCTGCACTCTTCTCTTTTAAAGCGATTTATTTTAAAATGATTCTGTGTGTCTTTTTGCGTTTTGTGATTAATATGCAACTTTTCCTGTTATGTAAAGCACTTTGAATTGCCTTGTGTTTGAATTGTGCTCTACAAATAAACTTGCCTTGCCTACTCATAAAAAGGAGATTTTAATCACACTATAAATAAATAAAAGGCAACGTATTATTTTATTTTTCTGGTTATAATCTATGACACAGATAAATTATTATTTTTACGCCACTCAAAAAACAATTCAAAAGTGAGTTAAAGAAAAATATCTCCATTGTAATACATGGATTTCCTGCTTAACTGGAAAAGCCAATAACCTAAGTGCGGGTCATTGGCCAGAGGCAAAAGTGGGCGGGGCGGAATAAAGTGAATTATTCTTCTGGATTTCCTCGTGTGAAAAAGAAAATAAGCTTTCCAATAATATATAGCAGGTCTTGCCCAGAGAAAGAATTGTTGTTGTCTAGTTGCGGGTGCACATGAACATTAAAATCACCCCAATTATATAATATTTAACCAGTTCTCCATATACAGCAGGTCTTAAAGATTAAAACAAAAAATCCACCATTATAGCTTTGAATGGAACAGAAACTCACAGTCCCAGTCACTTTGCAAAGGTTAGACTTGCCAAATTATAGATTTCAAACTATGCATATTTTATACGTGAGCTCTGCCTCTAGTCTCTACTTTGATTATACATTTTTAAAGAGACTTGATTTATACAAAACAACACAATGTGACAGGGACCCACTTATGTTGGCTCTGTTTAATAAAAGAACCACAGTCAAATATTGATGTGGACTTTAAAATGAAACACAGAGCATACGATATAATGAGGAATGAACTCTCACGTCTCAACAGCAGAGAAGCTAAATAAGGTTATATCAGACAAATTATCAAGAAAACACATTGTCGTTTTTTTATTCATGGTGTCTTTGAGTTTAAAACCTGCCCGTCTTGTCACCTCTACATCTACAAACCTGTTCTGAATGTGTAGGATTCTTGTATAATTCACGTTTGTTAATTCTCCTGAAGGCGTTGCGCTGTGGACAAGGATTGGAAAACTTAAACACATCAAAAACCAGTCCGAGATACTACTTAGTCTAAGGATCTATATCAGAACTAGTAAAGAACACATGATAAAAAGGAAGTAGCCATATTTTGTGTGGAAAACTAGAGCTGTAAATAAGACTTTCTTGCAGTTAAGAAGTGAAGCAGACAGATTGTGGCTAATTGCGAATGTTAACGTCTAAAGTCGCGTTAACATTTAATGTAGAGGCTCTGCAGAGCACTTAAAAAAAAGAATATTTAAGTGATAGTTACACTCCTCAAATAAGTTGGTACAAATATAATAGATGCCATTGTTAAGTATTTTATCTTGTGGTCAGTTATGACACAAAATGGCTGACCTCGTCTTGGACTCCTCCGGTGCTCGTCAGCTTGTTGCCGTCGGTGATGGCGATGATGATGGCAGGTTCAAGGAAAAATGGATTTCGTCCCTGCAAAGACAAAACATGGAAGACGTGAACATCGAATCAATCACAGCTTAAGTAATAACATGAATATAAGTGGTGTCAATACATTGTGTCATGGAAACATATTTTTCAATAAGTAGGGCTGGGTGATCATCGAATCGTGAGCTCATCCCTGCTGCTCGTCATCTGCTATTTTTGTGAAGTCGTCGTATCGTGATTCACTGTTTGTGTCTTTAATGCAGCTGTCTGTTCAAACACACTTTTTCTCCTGTTGTTTAGCCTCTGAGCAGATGACTTTATTTACCTCTTAAAGACCAGAGCTGCACAATTAAACCAAATCCACACAAAATCACAGTTTTAATGGATGCAATTAGCAAAAAACAAAGAATGCAGTTTTTGAAGTGCAATAATTTCTTCCACAAACAACAAAATGTCTTGCTTTGATTTTAATAAAAACAGTTTACACTGTTTGGATTTGTACAAACATGTTCTAAAACAAGCGACAAAAGCGCCTCCAAAAGACAAAACACACCCCACAAACAACAACTGCGACTCAATGCACCAAAACGTCACAAAAAATTAAAAAGACGGGAGGAGGAGAAGGAGAAGAAGAAGAAGAAGAAGAAGAAGAAGAAGAAGAAGAAGAAGAAGAAGAAGAAGAAGAAGAAGAAGAAGAAGAAGAAGAAGAAGAAGAAGAAGAAGAAGAAGAAGAAGAAGAAGAAGAAGAAGAAGAAGAAGAAGAAGAAGAAGAAGAAGAAGAAGAAGAAGAAGAAGAAGGAGAAGGAGGAGAAGGAGGAGAAGGAGGAGAAGGAGGAGAAGAAGGAGAAGGAGAAGGAGGAGGAGAAGAAGGAGAAGGAGAAGGAGGAGGAGAAGAAGGAGAAGGAGAAGGAGAAGGAGAAGGAGAAGGAGAAGAAGAAGAAGAAGAAGAAGAAGAAGAAGAAGAAGAAGAAGAAGAAGAAGAAGAAGAAGAAGAAGAAGAAGAAGAAGAAGAAGAAGAAGAAGAAGAAGAAGAAGAAGAAGAAGAAGAAGAAGAAGAAGAAAGAAGAAGAAGAAGAAGAAGAAGAAGAAGAAGAAGAAGAAGAAGAAGAAGAAGAAGAAGAAGAAGAAGAAGAAGAAGAAGAAGAAGAAGAAGAAGAAGAAGAAGAAGAAGAAGAAGAAGAAGAAGAAGAAGAAGAAGAAGAAGAAGAAGAAGAAGAAGAAGAAGAAGAAGAAGAAGAAGAAGAAGAAGGAGAAGGAGAAGGAGAAGGAGAAGGAGAAGGAGAAGGAGGAGAAGGAGAAGAAGGAGAAGGAGGAGAAGAATTTATAGAGCGCTTTTCCACCTAATAGGCACCCAAAGCGCGAGTACCCCCCGGTATTTGCTCACGTACCCCTAGGTGTCCCCGTACCCCTGGTTGGGAAACACTGGGTTAGACTGTAACTAAAATACAGGTAAGATAAATATATTTAAAGTTTCGCTAAAAATAATGATTCATTTGTATCATTTCTTGGGTTTTGTAATATCACTTCCTGGTTGTAAATGATGACATCACCGTAGGCAGTTACTCGGCTAATGTCAGAGAAATTTTTTTTGTCCGACAAATCAAAATATACGTGAACACCTTTATTTTGTTGAATTAATGTTTTAAAGGTAAAATAAGTTGTCAGTTTTGGGTAAATTATGCATAACCTTTGGATGGAACGAGTCTCCCTATTGTGATGTCATCAGTTTTTTTACTTCCTGTAATTTTAAACAGATTTTTCAACTTTTCTCCACAAACCATGACATGACTGGTGTAAAACAATACTTTTTATGTACAATACGTATTAACACACCAAACAAAATCAAAATTAGAAAATCGTTAAAACCTGTCATACGCACTTTAATTACAACAGATACACTTTCTTACCAAGTTATCTGTCATTTGTGCTCACATTTTTTAACAAATGAGCCCAGCAATGAATAAATGCATCTGCTTAAGCAGCAATGTCTTTTTTGGACCACCAGATGGCGCAATAGAATGCACCAACACTTGTCAGCAGAGCCTGTAAAACGTGTACCAGCCACATTAACAAGTCATCTACCATCACTACACAACAGTCCGCTGCGGTGTCGGTGTGTCTGACGAAAACTGGTGTCAGGGAAACGAGAAAAAGTAATTAATTGCAGGAGCTTATGTTAAAAAGCCGAGCCAAACTGCGCACTGTCGCTAAAGGGAGATTTATACTGTTCTTATAACTCATCCATGACTAAGACCCACGGGGCGGCTTTATTAAGAGCGATGGGTCACTGAGCGGCAGAGAGGACTTTACTTTGGATTAATAATGTTTAGGGGGAAACTGCCGCTTTGAGGAAACCCACACAGAAAGGTCCTGCCCTGGACTTACACTGAACCCTGACAGGAAGTGAAAGATAATCACAAATATTTTATCATTTGTCAAATGTCCTGTCCACCTGGTAGAACTCTATAAAAGCCAGCCCACAACAAAGAACTGTAAGTGCTCTGAAGAAGGCTTTACGTCGAAACGCGTTAGCATTTATCTTTTTGTTGTAGCCAAAAATCAATAAAAAAAGAGACATGTGAGTATCTCTGTCCTGATCATTTTTTTATACAAAGTTATGATGTGCAACCCTTAAAACATCTCAACTTTATCATTTGTGTTGGTTAGGCTGGGCGACACGGGGCCAAATCATGATTTCGATTTGATCACGATTCATGTTCACTTCGTATTTTTCTATTGTCTTTAATAGAGCTGCACGGTTTAGAAAAAAGATCTAATTGTGATTTTTCTGACCAGTGCGATTAAGATTAGATTTGCGATTTATGTTTTAATAGGAAAACACATTTTTGATGCTTTTAGTCATGTTTTTGTCACATTCAGTTGTGTTTTCGGCGCGTTTTGGTGTATTGAGTTGCTTTTGTTGTTCGCGGTGTGTTCTTGTCGCTTTTGAATGCATTTTTATCTCTTTTCAAATTTTTTTTTTATTAGGATCCCCATTAGCTGCCCATTTAATGGCCGCTAATCTTCCTGGGGTCCTCCTTAAAAATTGCCATTAGATCATTCAAATAAACAATACATTACCAAATTATCAAAATCATAATTTCATAATACAAGTAATGGTTACATAAACATAATTAATAAAAAGAGAAAAATGTACTTCAATGCATATTACAATGAAAAATAGTCTTCCTTAGTTCATCTGGTCGTCTGCATTAATTCTAATATCAATGTCTTCTTCAGTTTGTGTTTAACGTCAGTCGCTCGTGCTGAGCTGGAGCTGATTCCAGTGAAATATGGCTCTATAAAATACAGCTGACTTTAGCGAATTTGTCTTTGGGCGAGGGAGTTTGAGAGCGCCACCTAGTGCCCGTCTAGTCTGATACCGATGACTGTTTTCAACAAAAACTAACTTTTCAGCAAAAAATATTGGCCGAATCTCTTTTGGTCTCTTGTTTGTCGAAATCCAAACTACAGTGTTACCAGTTTTTATTCCAATCAAAGAAAGACATTTTGTTATTTGTGAAGAAATCATTGCACTTCAAAAATTGCAGTCTTTGTGATTTGCTAATTGCATCCATTAGAATTGTGATTTTGTGTGGATTTGGTTTAATTGTGCAGCTCTGGCCTTTAAGAGGTAAATAAAGTCATCTGCTCAGAGGCTTTAGAGGCTAAACAACAGGAGAAAAAGTGTGTTTGAACAGACAGCTGCATTAAAGACACAAACAGTGAATCACGATACGACGATTTCACAAAAGCAGGGACGAGCTCACGATACGATTCACCCAGACCTATTGTACATCACCTCCTCCACAAAACGTAGAGATGGTTAAGAAAAATTAAACCAAAGAGCAGTGGAAAAGCCTGATTTGCTGCTGGGTCACTACCAGGTTTGTACTCAGGCCTGTCACGATAACAAGTGTTGAACTGCAATGTATTGTAAATTAAAATGTTACGATAAACGATATTGAATCTACGTTATGCCACGGACACAATAACTCTAAAGCAGGAGAATCCCAGTAAACTCTTTTCTAAATAAATAAAATAATATCCTAAAAACATGAGCTGAAATGTGAAATAACATAATGAAACACATAAACAGCTACTTAATATCATTAATGAGTGACAGATATTTAACCAAATTCTTCTCAAATGTTAATGTAATCATAACAAGAAAAGGTTTCCCATTATGTTTAGTAAAGGGACAAGCATTAAATGTTGAGCTCCCCAAAAATAATGTTCCAACGATCCAACCTATTGACCTTATTCTGCCCCGCCCTCTTTTGCAGTTTTTTGCACTTTTGTTGTAAACGCACTTCCGTTTGACGAGAACTCCGTTAAAGCTAATGATGAACGAGGGAAAAGTCTCGCCGCTAAAATGTTACATAAAGTAGATTGATTTGTGTAAAATGTTTAATGAACACGAGCAACAACAAGTCAACAACGCAACGATTTCCTGAGGCCTGAAAACGTCTTTTTAGTCCACGTAGAACTTATTTTCTGTTGAGCTCGTCTGCTCCATGTAAACTAATACAATGGAAACAAGACGGCGGCGCGTACGGCAACTTCCGGAATAAGGTGAATATTGAATGATAAGTCGATATCTCCTGATTACCCCAACAACGTTCATTATTTCTTCTTCAGTGCTGAAAATGGCTCGCAGTTAAGCAGCCGAAACATGTCAACCAGGTAAATACGTCTCCTAATTTCTTGCCTTTAAGAAGAACCTGAGATAAGTCAATATAGTAATTATTGTGACGGGCCTCGCTGAAGTCGATTAAAGACACGCCTCCTGCTTCGATTAATGGATTAAAATAGGACGTGTCATTAGCAAAAGCTCCACGATCTGATCAAATATCTGACCCAAAGTGCACGGACAAGAAGACAAGTATCAGTAAATTGTACATTTGTATTCAAAAAAGGCAGACTAAAATTACAATTGATCCATAAATCTCAGGTCTTCTCATTTTTGTTTTGATCCATGTGAAGCCTTATTAATTTGTCGACTGATGAAACGGTTTCCTCGACAAAGAAGCCATTGACCAATTAATTATCAAAATGACAAAAGGCTTACATCCCAAATCACTGGTGGTAAATACTAGGGCTGTAGTCGACTAAAGACCTGCACTATTTACCAATTAATCGACTAAAAGGGTAAAATATGACGTAAAATATATAAAAACTATTAAGTATCTCTATGTATCTGTCCCAAACTGCACTCAAAAGAGCACAAATGCACAGGAGCTCATGCTAAAACATTGCACTATTTGTACAGAAGAGAGTATTTATATGTTAATCACCAAAATGTTCAGTTAACTCACTCCATATCTTCTCGTTTTTGCAACATACAGTCATGGCTGAAAGTGTTGGCACCCCTGATTTCTTTCCTATAAAATGTCGTAATTCTGCCCAAAAAGACTTGCTTTCAGGTGTGATATTTATATTGCCCACATCTGTTACTTGCACCAGGTGGGTTTAAACAAAGATCACACGCTTAAACCAAGCTATTTATCCACAATTTTGAAAGAGTGACAATCATTTTGTGTGAAATTGTGTAAAAATTAGCTTTTTTTCCTCTGTTCCATTCCACACAAAGGAAATAAACACGAGTAAAGCAAAAAATGTGGAATTGAAATACTTTTTGGGGGGAAATACTTCTACTAAAAATTCAGGGGTGTCAACACTTTCAGCCATTATATAATTTGAATCTTGATAAAATGATTAGTCGACTAAGAAAAATCTTTGTTGACTAAGACTCCATCGACCGATTAATCGACTAAACGACTAAAGGATTACAGCCCTAGTAAATACATTATTAGAATGTCAAGTTAGGAAATTTTAGCTTTCCATTGGTTTAACAAAATCTATTAGGACTGATTATCATTTCACACTTTGTAAATGCGCTCACTGTACTTAAGTTTCTATAATAACCACCCATATTTGGGGAAAAAAAGCGAATTTGTTGTATCAAATTTACTCTTTTGATACACATTTTACTGATAAATACTGGCTCAAAAACAAAGAAAAGTACACATTTAAACTGTTACTAAACGTTTGATGATCAGGGTCAAATACAATCATTTATTTTGTTTCTCTTTCTAAGAATAAGCTCTGAAATACAAGCTTTGACATTTAAACTCAGCACTGTTTGAGGCTGTAGTGACAGAAAAAGTAAAACAAAAGCAAACGAGAGCTGAATTTGGCGAAAACAGTGACGACCCAATCCAAATCTGTATTAAGTTCATTTGCAAAAACGTCCACAAACATGTTCTTGACCCTTGCTTTAGTCTGACAGTTCACATTTCAGTCTTCTCTCAAATAATCACTCTCGTTTTCGTGTTTAAAAAGTGGACTTTGAGCATAATCCTACCGTTAAACCTTAAAATCGCAAATCTGATCGTAACTGCAAAGCTTCTCGGGCAAATTCAAAACCGTTCAGCCGTACCTGCAATTATATATTTCTGTCGAGGAAAACAAAGTCAAGCGTCAGAGCAAACGCTAGAACTCAGACTTCAAATATTAAACAGTGATACAGAAACATTAGCTGCACACAGTGTACACTTAAGGCAAGCTAAATTCCCCCAGGATTAGAGAAACAGAGCCTGCATTTGCGGATAATTTGGGATCTCTATTTTAAGTGAGTGGGTGTTGGAACAAGACTCACTGGAGAGGACAATAAATAGGAAAACAATATTAAACCCACAGAGCACGGCTTAATATGGTGAATGCACTGCTCTTTCCCCGACAAAGGCACAGTGTGTGAGCTCTGGATGTGCCCGTGCTCGTCTCTTCACTATATTTAAACTTTTCTTGGGCTGTGTAGGTCATAGATTTTTTATTGTGATCGCTGTTATTGCTCCTGTCAATTATACAAATGATGTAAAGGTAAAAATATCAACTAAATATGGATGAAAGGACACATTTTGTGCATTGTTTGTGTTGTTTTTTGGTATTTCGTCCCTGTGAAAATCTGCTGTTTTAGTGAAATTGTCGTATCGTGATTGACTGTTTGTGTCTTTAATGCAGCTGTCTGTTCAAACACACTTTTTCTCCTGTTGTTTAGCCTCTGAAGCCTCTGAGCAGATGACTTTATTTACCTCTTAAAAGACTAGATCTGCACAAATCAATGAAATCGACACAATGGATGCAGTTGGCAAATCACAAAGGCTGCAATGTTTGAAGTGCAATCATTTCTTCCACGAACAACAAAATGTCTTCCTTTGATTTGAATAAAAACTGCTAACACTGTAGTTTGGATTTGTACAAACATGTTCTGAAACAAGCGACAAAAATGCATTCAAAAGCGTCAAAAAAAACACCTACAAACACGACTGAAATGCACCAAAACGTGACTAAAAACGACAAAAAAGTGATTAAAAATGACAAAGACCAGACTACAAGTGACAAAGATGCATTTAAATCTGACAAACACAACTGAACGTGACAAAAACGCGACTAAAGCGGCCAAATTGTGTTGAACTGAATCCTTTCATTAAAACAAAAATTGTATATCTAATCGCACGGGTCAGAAAAATCACAATTGCATATTTTCCCTAAATGGTGCAGCTCTGTTAAAGGCAACAGAAAAATACAAAGTGAACATGAATCGAAATCGAAATCATGATCTGGCCCCAAGAAAATCGTAATGTTTTGCCGTATCACCCGGCCCTAATTTAAACATGATCTTGTACCTTTCTTTGGGCGTCTCATGTTCTTTTTTGTCCTTCAAAACAACTACCACAAGCCACACCATTATACCGCCTTACATCAAGATTCTCTACAAAGTTCTCATTTTAAACACATCCACATTTGAGACAAGACTATATTAGGATTATATATCTTCCTAAGTATTACATTTTCTGTGATTTCCATTAATTTGTCAACTTTAAAGTGTGTATGACAGGTTTTTATGATTTTCTAATTTTGACTTCATTTAGTGTATTAATACTTGTTGTAAATAGAAATTATAGTTTTACACCGATCAGGTCACTGTTTGTGGAAAAAAAGTTGAAAAACCTGTTGAAAAATACAGGAAGTAAACGAACTGATGACATCACACTGGGGAGACAAAGATTATGCATCATTTACACAAAATACACTACTTTTTTTGACCCTTTAAACATTAATTCAACAAAATTAAAGGTGTTCACATTTGTTTTATTTGTCAAATCAAAAAAATGTGACATTAGATGAGTTTTGGCCCAGTGTACAGTGTTGTTGCTATGGTAATTTCCTAGCGTGATGTCATCATTTATAACCAGGAAGTAAAATTAAAAAGCTAAAAATTGCGAAAACTGTAAAATTTGTAAAGAATTTTAGCTAATTTTGAAATATGTTAATCTGAACTACATTTTGGTTAAATGAGTAGCCCGACCTGTCATGGGCCCTTTAACTTCAAATAATAATGCTGGATCACAATTCATGCAATTTTTCTGATAAATCACATGATCTCTCTGGGTGGAGTCTGCATGTCCTCCCCGTGTTGCCGTGGGTTCTCTCCAGGTTCTCCGGCTTCCTCCCACCGTCCAAAGACATGACTGTGTAGGTTAATTGACAACTCTAAATTGTCCCTAGTGAATGAATGTGAGAGTGAATGGTTGTCTGTCCTTGTCTCTGTCTCTGTGTCAGCCCTGCGACGAGTTGGCCACTGTCCAGGGTGTACCCCGCCTAAGGCCCAAAGTCACTGGGATAGGCTCCAGTCACCCGCGACCCTGGGAACGGGAATAAGCGGTAGAAAATGAATGAATGAATGAATGAATAATTGCATTACGGCGTTTTAAAAATGTAAATTTAGTTCACATTGTACATTTTAAACTTCTCCTGGAACTTTAACATTCGGGAAAAGACGGAAATATGAACTGATACAAGAAGCCCATGCATTTCAGAACATGTTTAGCAGCTTTTTAAAATTCTAAATAACACCCGGAGTAAACAAATTCACTCGTTTGCTTAAGAAATGATTAAACTATCAGATGCCTTTGCAAACTGCTCCCCAAACTGTGATGTAGATTCGATAGCGATTAACCTTTTAGCCCACGCGGACCATATTAGACGGTGCTTAGCCTGTGTGTGTCTCGTACAATGGCAGAATGCATTAGCCGCGGCTGCAGCTCCGCTCTGTCAGTCTCTACTATATTTAATGACATCAGCAGTCCACACGATACGGCGAAAGTGGAGCAGGGCGCGTTTATCTGAGCGCACGAGGCCCCCGGGAACCTCCCAGGGCACCGGATAATTTGGAGAGAGGATTTCGGTGCGTGAGGTTGGGCCGAAAAGGAAGCGGAAGGCGTAGTGGAGGCCCATTATCACGAGGCGATGTTGTAAAAGGCTGAAGAGATTAATCGTAATTGAGTCAAAATTGCGGAGAGCTGGGCGATTTTATTTGTCTTATTGTATACGACGTCTTATTGCGTAAAAAAAAAAGACATTCAAAGTAAATTTCCTGAACAGAAACAAGACAGACTGAGACTTTGAATAGCCGTCATTTAAGGCGAGGCACTACAGGCAAACGCTTTTTTTTTTCTTCAATTTTTTGGTCAGTTTGCTCTCTGAACATATCGACTTTCATGTGGAAACAGCAAACTTGTCCAACTTGCTCTTTAAAAGTGTTATTCTTCCATTTAATCCATACATTTCTCTGGGACAATGTAACTTCAAAGGCCGTTTTGATAAAAATGCATTTTTCTCCCTCGGGACATAAAGATCAGCCTTAAAAGTAGCTCCTGCACCAAACTTTACAATCTTGGAATCAACAAGATTTTGACGAAACGTACAGAAGGATTTGTTGATATCCAATTCTAAAACTGATTTAGTGAAGTTTTAAGTCAAAAAAATTAGGCGAAATTTGAATTTTTAGGACAATTTTCAGTCCAGTCTAGTTCACTTAAAAACTAAATAAGAAATCCAAAATCCCCTCTGTACATCTTACATAGTTAAATGTGTATTTTTTGGCCATTTGTAAACATAAAATGCCATATTTCTACATGAAACGTAAAGCGTAGAGTAGCAATAGAAAAAAAAAACCTACTAACTAAACTAACTCAACAGTGCACAATATATATGGCAAAAATATCGCAATATTGTCCGATGCAATAACAATATCACAACAAACTAAATCCACCGCAGTAAAACCAAAGTCTTCATCTGATAGAAATGTTCTGTTTTTAAAATGAAAACATTGTAAAGAGAAAATCACGAATAAAATCCAGCTTTTTCAAATTAAATTGGCCTCAGTTTTGTATTTGTTGTTTTCTTCATTTTAATTTAAACAGACATTATTGCATCAAAAATATTGCTGTAACAATAAATGTGTAGGTGACTATGAACATTTATGTCAGTCGTGTTTTGATGATGGTTGTCGTTCTTTGGACTAAACAGACTCTAAAACATAAAGTTAAAAGACTTTTACAACAAAGACAGTGATATTACTAAAGAAAAATGGCAAAAAAGAACAGACCATTTCTGATTTTCTTCAATTATACACTTTCTTCATAAATATTCTCTCTCTAGAAGCTTCATTCACAATATTTAAACATGTATTTGGTTAAAAATTGTAGTTTATTCTAAGTCTCAATCTACAATAGAAATAATCACTGACGACTAAAATAATCATTAGTTTCAGCTTTAGTCAAAAAGTGTATTTAAATATCACAATAATATTGATCTTAACAGCCAAATCGCAATCATTTTCAATATCACGCTGCCCTTTTGTCCATTACATTTTTGCCAACAAGTAATAACGACCAATATCTAACCTCTACTTTCAAAATTTGCTCTGTGGTGAAACAAAACAGGACTTTTATTGTTATCTGTAGAGGCCCAATACGTTTTAGTGCAGTATTATCCAGAAAAACATTAGATTTAAAGTGCCTATGACAGGTTGAGCTACTAATTTGACTAAAATGCAGTTAAGATACATATATTTCAAATTCTGCTAAAATCTTTACAAATTTTACCCCATTTAGCAATTTCTGTAGGTTTTTTATTTTACTTCCTGGTTGTAAATGATGACATCACGCTAGGAAATTACCATAGCAACCATCCTGTACACGGGGCCAAAACTCCTCTAATGTCACGGATTTTTTAATTTCACAAAGAAAATTTATTTTGTTGAATTAATGTTTAAAAATTGTCAAAAAAGTGGTTTATTTTGTGTAAATTATGCATAATCTTTGTCTCCCCAGTGTGATGTCATCAGTTTGTTTACTTCCTGTAATTTTCAACAGATTTTTCAACTTTTCTCCTCAAACAGTGACCTGATTGGTGTAAAACTATCATTTATGTTCACAACAAGTATCAATACACCGAATAAAGTCAAAATTACAAAATCATAAAAACCTGTCATACGCACTTTAAGAAAAGTTTATTACGAGGTTGTTAGCATGTATGACGCCAATCGCTAACGGTAACAGTCGACACAAAACACTTGTAGGTAACGTTTTCTAACTCTGCTCTGGAGTCACTCACATGCGCTCGAGTCAAAACAGTCCGGGTTTTTCCACAGTTTGTGACGCCAACTCTCCCATTGAAAACGCATTGATACCAACCAGTTAATGCATGCCTCTTTTATATATTTTGCTAATATTTTATTCATTGTTTTATGTTGCATCTTACGCCAAAGCAAGTTCCTATGTTTGTGAATTTTGATCACTGACAATGGCAATAAACAGATTCTGAATTCAGCTGTTTTTACAAACACTGGGAGCGTCTAAAACCTGCAAACCCTGCACTTTAGACTTCTACAAACATGACAGTCTTGTATTAGTTCATATTCCAGTCTTGTCTTTACATTTTAAAGCTCCTGTACGTGTTTAAAATATGAACTGAAGCTTGTCGAGTTAAAAATGACGACATATTTTCCTGCTTTTTTACCGCAATGAGCTGGGTTTCATGGCGATATTTGACTTATCGTATCTTTTTCAGGGGAGAAATAACAATTTAACTAGTCGACTAATCAAAAAACACTCAGATTCCCCCAAAAATAACAAGCGTCTGCAGCTCGAGAAGTCGTTCACTCTTGGTACACGAGAAGCTGCAAAGAATGTGAACTTGACTGAACTCTAAACACGGCTTTAGTTTCGATAACTGTTCTGAAACGTGTTACTGTCATTTAACACCACGAGATGAGCGATATCCTGTTCCCTGAAGTTACTCAAATCCCATTCACTAAAAGGACAAACCCAGCGCAAATAAAGCAAGTGTTCCGTTTCTATAAAGGAGAGGGGAATGCTCAGTTATTTTCCTCCCGGTCAGTGATTACGTTTGTTTAATGTTGCATCAACTCAATGAACGGTGGAGCTGTAGTCGACTAAAGACGCGCCCAAATGTGGCAAAAATATATCAAAACGATCCAGTATCTTCATGTAGCAAACCCAAAAGACAACTGCACAGGAATTTATGCAAAAACAACTATTTATAATGAAAAATACTAGTAAATTATGTAAGATCTATCTGCACTCTTCTCTTTTAAAGCGCTTTATTTTAAAATTATTCTGTGTGTCTTTGTGTTTTGTGATTTTAATGCAACTTTTCCTGTTCTGTAAAGCACTTTGAATTGCCTTGTGTATGAATTGTGCTCTACAAATAAACTTGCCTTGCCTAGATATATTAGTTATAAATTGAATTAAACTCATGATTCCCTCCAAAATCTTCAGCCATTTATTTGACATATAAATCTTTTTAATTTGAATAAAATTAGTCGACTATTACAAATGTTGGTCGACTAAGACAGTGGTTCCCAAAACGGGGGTCTGGAACCTCGGGGGGTCGCGAAGGGTGAGCTGGGGGTCGCGAGATGATTTCAAAATCTCATTTTAATTAATATGACATTGTATTTGCTTTATTTTTTTTTATTTAAAACAGTATCTTTTAGTGAAATAGGGTCTAATAAGACAATAAACTATTCAAATAACTAATATTAAACCTGAATTAATTAAATTATTGCTACTGTCATTTTCATTTCGCTTTGGGGGTCCCAGAGTCAATTGCGTGGCTAATTTGGGGGTCCCAGGCAGAAAAGTTTGGGAACCCCTGGACTAAGACACCATCGACCAATTAATTGACTAAATCAGTGTTTTTCAACCTTTTTTGAGTCGCGGCACACTTTTTGGGTTTGAAACATACCGCGGCACTATTATTAAAATGTTACCAAATCAGACCATTTAGTAAAAAAGTACAGTACATAATGAGGCACAAAATGTCTGTGCCCTCGTCTAGTTTTTTAAATGTGACTATCGTGATGGTTTTGCTCTTGTTAGATGCAGAAGTTGCTCCAAAATGGCACTCCAAAATGTCAAATCAGTCAATTACATTTGCATTTATTAATATAGTGCAGGCATGTCCAAACTAAGGCCCGGGGTCCAAATGCAGCCCTCAGACCAATTTTTCTTGGCCCTCAGGCTTCCTGGTGATTGGCCTACACTGTCCTGAGAAGTACTTTTTACAGCAAATTTAACATTTTCTACAATTTTAACTGAAATAACTAACATTTTGGTGCAACACAGACCTGATATTAAAGCACTGAGACTGAATGTAGATGTGGAGGTACTTAAAACATCAGATAAATGCAGCTTTTAACGTTTCACGATTGATTTGTGGCCCTCCGATTGGTCTATATTTCAATATGCGGCCCTCGATGGAAAAAGTTTGGACACCCCTGACAAAACTTCAAGGTGCACTAGTGTTCTCCGGCACACTGGCTGAAGATCAAGGGTCTAAACGATTTAAGGATTGTAGCCCTAATGAACAGTCTGGAATACAACAAATTGAACTGACGATTATTTTAATAGTCGACGAGTCAAATGATTATTTTCTATTATATGTTAACATTTTTAACCAAATTAAAGTTGAAATATGGTGAATAAATGCTTTTAGATAGAAAATATGAATGAATAAGAAACTGTTTCATCTTTTTTCATTTAATAATGACACCATCTTTGTCGTAAAAAGTTGTTTTAGAGCTTGTATTGTCCAGATAACGTAAATGCTCATCAAAATATTAAGGTTCTCACTAACGATTAATCAACCAGTCAGTGATCATTTTTTCTGATTATGACTATTCAAACGATTATTCCTATTGTATATTCAGACTTTTAAAACACATTATCATCTGAAATATCATGACTGAAGGCTTCTGGATCAAGACTATTTATAAATCAAATGTATTCTTGATGAAAATTTTCATTCTTTTTTGACATTTAGATTTAATAATGTTGCTTTCTTTGTCAATAAAAGATCTTTTGACATGTGTTTTAGAGTCTGTACAGTCCAGTTATCGATTACGGTGATTGATTATGATCATAGTAGATTATATTTATGGTCTACTAGTCACGATCAGTTGATTAATCGTTGCAGCCCGACAAAATAAGATTATTTTATAGTCGACTAGCCATGGTTATTCTAATTAAAAGCTGCAAACAATTAAACAACAAGGGTCAAGCTGTGATCCAAATGTATTGTATTTGTATTAATTACAGTTATTAACAAGAGCCTGTGTTCAAAACAATTAACTTTAATCATTAAAGGTAAAAACGATTTTTTCAAGACCATTTGCTTGAGACACTTCAATACAACTGTACTTCTGGGACAAGTTTTAAGACATAATTCACTCCCACTTGAGTAATATGTAGTGCAACAGTTTCTATTTGAACAAAAGTGTTGGTTCCTTTTCTCTCTGTGAGTAAATCTACAAAAACTTTATGTTGACAGTTTGTAATGATTTCAACATTAGTGTTTCTTGCACCGCTCCTTTTTATTTCTAATTTTTGACCTGTGACCAAAATAAACTTTGAAAATACCAGATTATGTGCATTATTTAGCGTTTTGTCCTTCCAATTATAAATCAGATGATGCTTTCAGACAGTGATTCTTACTTTACTGCAAAAAGTGAGTTAAAATGTCTTGATTTCAGGATATTAAATCTCAATTTCGACTGGTCAAGATGAGTTCAGTTCTATTTATTTGATGGAAGTTGATTATTTTACTTGTTTCAAACTGTTTCTGACTTGTTTCAATACATTACTTCTTACTTCAATTATCTGTCATTGTGTTAAGATAATTCTACTTCTACTCTACCCCATTGGCAACTTATTTTAAAGATAAATAATTTCATGATCTGTCAGAAATACCTTGAAACTAGAGAAATATTCAGCGTCACATCAGCAACTAACTCTCACGGAGTCAAAACTACACAATTAAAAATGATCAATTCAAGTTATTTTAAGCTCGACTAGATGTACTTTTTTTGATGTGAGTAGATGCGTTTCACTCTTATATTGTACACTGTCCTTCTTGGGTAATTATTTTGAAGTAACGTTTCTGTACATGAACAGATATAATCAAGAATGTAAATGTTTCACGCTTTAGTAAAACGGTGTCCCATTTAGCTCATATTCAGATCCATTTGTTCGACTTCTGCAGCACAAATCCACAGCACCATCTTCAGACTCAACATATTAAAGACAGATTACTGAATTTCTCCTCTAGATGGCAGGATTACGACCAAAAACATTCCAGTCTCTGAGCTGCTCTTTCAAATGCAACAGTGAAATGTCAGATACAAAAACAACTCCAACCTTTTCCCTAATTCATCCTCCTTTTACCTTTATTTCCTCCTACTTTATTTCTCCTAAATTTAATCTAACACAACATTTTAAGTGTGATATTTCTACAAAAAATACCAAGATAAAAGGATTAGGGCTGCAACAAATGACTAATCGACAATGAAAATACCTATTTTGATAATTGTAATCATTATCTTAACTTTTCTGGACTCTAAAACACACACAAAGAGACATTTTGTAAAAAATAAGTTGAATTATTAAATGAAAACGGCAAAACAAAATAAACGTTCGGATTGTCAACAATAACACACTCAATTTGTAAATTCTCTATCTAGAAGTCTCCTGTCACCATATTTCAAATATTTGGCTTATAATGTATTTCAAAGTCTTGATGTACAATAGAAATAATCGGTTGATAAGTCAACTTTAAAAATAAACATTAGTAGGGCTGGGTGGTTTTCTTGGGGTCAGATCATAATTTCGATTTTATCACGATTCATGTTTTTTTTTTTTTTTTATTTATTTAAAGTTGCATTAAAAAGATGGCTGCACCAGATTTAGCAAAAAAGCTAATTTCTATCTGTTCATGTTGTATTTTTCTGTTGCCTTTAATAGAGCTGCACGGTTTAGGTTTAGTGATGCTTTGCGATTAGATTTGCGATTTATGTTTTAATAAAAGGATTCTGTTCAAATTCACATTTTAAACATAATTTTGCTGCTTTTAATCACGTTTTTGTCACGTTCAGTTGTGTTTGTCATATTTAAACACGTCTTTTGTCACTTTTAGTCGTGTTTTTGTCACTTTCAGTTGCATTTTGCTGTATTGAGTTGCGTTTGTAGTTCGTTGGCGCCTTTTTGTTGCTTTTGAACGCATTTTTACCGCTTTTAGTCGTGCTTCTGTCGCTTGTTTCAGAACACATTTGTACAAATCCAGACTACCGTGTTAGCAGTTTTTATTCAAATCAAAGTAACTCATTTTGTTGTTGTGAAGAAATGATTGCACTTCAAAAATTGCAGCCTTTACATTTTGCTAATTACATCCATTAAAATTGCGATTTTGTGTGGATTTGGTTTAATTGTGCGGCTCTGGTCTTTAAGAGGTAAATAAAGTCATCTGCTCAGAGGCTTCAGAGGCTAAACAACAGGAGAAAAAGTGTGTTTGAACAGACAGCTGCATTAAAGACACAAACAGTGAATCACGATACAACGATTTCACAAAAATAGCAGATTGTCACAGGGACCAGCTCACCATTCCATTTTTATCACGCAGCCCTAACTAATATATTAATAAGGCATGTCTTAAGTCGAACGCAGGCCTCTCCTCAACCCTCTCCTTCCCTCTTCGTTATCTCCCTCCCCTCGGTCTCTCTCTCGCTCTTCCTTCATACCCGTCTTGGTTTCCTTGGGGAGAGACGTCTCAAATGCCTGGCAACATACACAGCTTTTTGTCAGTGTAGAGAAACACTTGGGGGAAATGTTCAATCCCACACAGTTGCACTACTTTAGTCGAACCACAGGTGGGAGAAATGTGTCAAATTAAAGGTCCATGTTACACAAAAACAGCTTCTACCCAACCTTCTATTAGTGTTAGACTTCAAAACAACCCGCAGTATAGTTTTTTTTTGTCCTATCTGTGCATGTGTTCGCTTTAATCGTTTGAGAGAAAGTGGGAAAGAAGTCGAGACAGAAAGCTGAAGCTAGTTTTCTGTGTGAGTGAGTTTGCTTGACAATTGTGTGATGAATGTTGCACAAGGTCAAATTTCATCATCATGTCCTCAGGGTAGACTTGGAAAAGGCCACTAACGATTATTTCGACCAGCCGAGCAGTTTTTCTTTCCGTTAAATGATTAGTTGTCATTCATTCATTCACTATCTACCGCTTATTCCCGTTAGGGGTCGCGGGTGACTGGAGCCTATCCCAGTGACTTTGGGCCTTAGGCGGGGTTCACCCTGGACAGTGGCCAACTCGTCGCAGCAAACACAGAGACAGACAGAGACAAGGACAGACAACCATTCACTCTCACATTCACACACTAGGGACAATTTAGAGTTGTCAATTAACCTACACAGTCATGTCTTTGGACGGTGGGAGGAGCCGGAGAACCAGGAGAGAACCCACGGTAACACGGGGAGGACATGCAGACTCCACCCAGAGAGATCGTGTGATGTTGGGGTGGTTCGGAATTCGAAACCACGATGTTGGGGTGGTCTGGGATTCGAACCCACGATCTCCTTATTGAGAGGCAGAAGCTCTAACCGCTCTGCCACCGTGCACCCCATGATTAGTTGTTCAGAGTGCAAAAGGCCTGTGAAAATTAGACCCAGATAAAGCTAAAGTGAAGCATTTTGAGGGTGTCTTGGTGGAGAATATTTACAGATAAATCATCAAAAACGCAGAATTTACACATTTGTCATGTTATTTTTGTGTGATTCCTGCTTTGTCTGAATCATAAAACGTCTTCTCTGCAGCTCATGGCATGTTTTGGAGTCTGTGTAAAGATCAGTTGATGATTATTCGATTACTTAATTTGTGTTTTTATAATTGATTAGCGGCGATTAATCGATTAACTTGAACCCTACTATGAAAGTTAGGGTTAGCAACATATGGGACCTTTAAAGCTGACAACTGGACAGGTCCACCACAAATCTGAATGCTATTCTTGCACTTAAAGAGCTCTATAACATACTTTACAAATTTTCTTAACACAAATACTCCCACATAGTAAAAAGTCTATAAAATATGAACACTGACTGAGTTTGAGAATTAGACATTTTAGTTCCGTTGTTATATATTTAAATGTAGTCTATAATGTGGCTAATATTGTCCGGGCCACTGTTCGGTCATTTCAATCTGGTCAGTGGTCACTTAATTAATTGAAATCAAAATCACAACTTGAATGGATGATTTGAAGTGCAATCATTTCCTCCAAAAACAAGAAAATACAATACAAGAAAACTGCTAACCCTGTAGTTAAGAAGAGTTAAAACAAGTGACAAAGTGAAAAAAATGCAACTAAAAATGACAAATCGTGACTACAAAAAAAAGCCGACTAATAGAGGCAAAAATGCGACTAAAAACGATTAAAATGTGGCTATATGCAACAAAAATGTGACTAAAAATGACTAAAACGTGGTATAAGCAACAAAAACGTGACTTAAAACCACTAAAACGTGGTATAAGCAACAAAAATGTGACTAAAAATGACTAAAATGTGGTATAAGAAACAAAAATGTGACTAAAAATGACTAAAACGTGGTTTAAGCAACAAAAATGTGACTAAAAATGACAAAAACATGGCATAAGCAACAAAAACGTGACTAAAAACAAGAAAAACATGGCTATAAGCAACAAAAACGTGACTAAATGCAACTAAAAGTGACAATGCGGCGACTAAAAAGCGACAAAACCGTTCTTCAACACGATTCTTCTATTTGTTTCTCATTTCATCTTTCAGTCTTTTTATCCATTTTCCTGTCTGTGTTAAAAATGTGAACTTTGAACACAATCCCGTTATTAAAACAAATCTAATCCCAATACAGGTAAAAAAGAAATGACACTTGGATGTTTTTCTCAAATTGTGCAGCTGCCTTTTTTTGGCCCAGAAGTATTTTCAGGACACTTCAAACTCATGAATTATTAAATGAAATCCATGTGACAATCTGTTGACTCAAATCTTTCCACGACACAACTGGCATTAAATCACGGCACACGGTTCAAAATCAAGGTATCAGACCCAACACGTCGGCCACTTTACTCTAATAAACTCAAACTGTGGTACGTCTTCCACTGCTGGTACTACGGAGCTGATATTAACTGAATTTAGAGTCACTTTCACACATTTTTGTTCTACTTTGGTTCATTTTTTGGTTAGAACGACAGTAGCCCAATTTAAGACCCATTTAAGCCCCACTTTAGACCTGGAACAGTCCCATTATAGACCTGGTTTAGATCTGGTGGTACTGGGAAAGTCAGATTTTTTTACTTTGTGTGAAAAGTTTGAAAATCATTGACCAGGTATAATGTAATTTCTGATTTATATTTTATTTATAAGCAACCAAAAATAATTATTTTTCCATATCACACAGCCAAATACGCATTTTACACCAAATAATATATAGAGCTCTTGGGATTTCCCTTAAAGTGCGTGTGACAGGTTTTTATGATTTTCTAGTTTTGACTTTATTTGGTGGAATAAAACCTGTTGTGAATATAAATGATAGTTTTACACAAATCAAGAGTCAGTTTGTGAAGAAAAGTTGAAAAATATGTTGAACTTTACAGGAAGTAGAGCAGAGTTCCCAAACATGATGACATCACACTAGGGAGAGTTATGAGGGACAATTTACAACCAACAAACACATTTTTCTGATCCTTTAAACATTAATTTATCAAAATAAAGGTGTTCCTATATGTTTTTATTTGTCAAACAATAATTTCCGTGACATTTGAGGAGTTTTGACCCAGTGTACAACATGGTTTCTAGGCAACAGTTACAGAATTCCCCAGTGTGATGTCATGATTTACAACCAGGAAGTCAAAATGTACACCTAAAAAACTGCCAAACTGGGATAGAAATGGTTTTATTTTTAGCAGAATCTTGAATATAATTATCTTAACTGTTTTAGTAAAATGAGTTCTTCAACCTGTCAGAGGCACTTTAAATGTATCAATGTTGTCATTTTTTGGGAGTTTCCTGATGACGATATTCAGACATTCAGTCAACTCAACAGATAGAGTTGTGTGTTAAAACTTATTAAAAGTGTTAGCTGAGGTTTAATAGGTTTAAACAGACACATGTGAAATGTCTGTAAATACCACCTTACACTTTCATAGAAAACAGCTCTTTTTGTCGCAATTTTTACAATAAACAATACACTTCACATTAAAATTTTGCAGTTCCTCAAAACGATATTATCTAAATGTTGATATATTGCCCCCTCAGTTATGAATAATTGTGAACGTTGGTGTGTTTCGCAACAACATCCACTCCGAAGATCACACACAGATGAATTACGTTAATTCCAAAGTAAATGTGTTCATGTTTTGAACACCTTTCTCAAATATTTACTTGTCTGTTTTAAATTAGTTGAATAAACAGGTTATCTGCACCAGGCTCTGACCTTTAACATGTGTCCATTATCATGTGTAAACTACACAGATAAGTGCTCACCTTCAGGCGTGTTATTACTGCTGTTATTGAGGCGCTAGACGACAATATCGTTTTTAGATTTAATTATACCTTTGCTTAGTTTTAAGAAGATAATGAGAGTATCGTCCAGTCTAATTTTTAGTTGCTGATTATTATTATTATATTGTCCATAATTACTGTGGTGATTTGGCTAAAACTAACATTACAGGCTCTGTGCACTGAATTTCAGTTGGCTGGGTCATTGTACTCCTGACTACTTTCTGTCCAATAGTAAGGGATATTTACAAAGTGAAAGAATTAACTCCTTAAAGCTCACACAGTGAACAGTGAGCTGCAGGTGGACGTCGCTGTTAAAGACTTTACACATGAGATGAACACTCCAGACACTTCCACACGAAAAATGGAGGTGCTAACAACGCTAATGCTAATTCTGAAGCATAATATAAAGATAAAAATAATAAAATATCAAATGGGGGTCATCTATAAATAAAAACAGTCTTTAATTACATTTTAACTTGTTGTTTCTTTATATTTTACGTTTTAATAAAAGTTAGCATTAGCTGTGAGTTAGCTTAGCCAACTGCTGCTCTGCCACTGAGCCCTTTTAAACGATCTACTCTGTTTATTTACAAATGTGGCAA
Organism: Rhinogobius similis; assembly: GCA_019453435.1. Taxonomy (NCBI): domain Eukaryota; kingdom Metazoa; phylum Chordata; class Actinopteri; order Gobiiformes; family Gobiidae; genus Rhinogobius; species Rhinogobius similis. Next base: position 8,307,704 of record CM033633.1, on the reverse strand, counting down.
ACTGTGACCTTGTCCTCAACTAAACCTTTACGTCATTGTCAAATTAAGTCAACAATAAAAATGAATGGAAAGCCGTTCATATTCTGGGTATTGTCTGGTGTATGATTTGCATATTTGTCGTATAAAATGCTAGCTCTGGTTAAACATTTGGGAAACAGAACGGAACTGTGTCAAATGAATTTAACAAACAGACCTTTTAAAAGTCTAAGCATCTGTAGATAATGTAGTAATGTTTTTGGTATAAATTGCTATAAAATATGACGCTCAGATCGACGTTTGCTCCACTGAATTGTCCCAAATGACAATAAGCAGTACTTTTTACAAGTTTTGAAATCCTCCATTATTTTATACATATATTTTCATGCTTTTGTGTGACACAGACTTTATTTTTTTTTACTTCAAGTTTGAATAAAAGGTGCGGTGGTTCAGTCAAACTTCTTCTAAAAGCCAATATTTGAATGTCTTTGGCCCTTTGCTTCTCGTTTCGAAATTAAAACCTTCAACACTCTTGTCTTAAAGTATATAATGATTAGATACTGCAATATTTTGTGTAGAGTTGTTTTAATATTGTCACTTTCAAATGATATAGGTTTTCTTACTCCGTTGTTTTATTCTTCGTATATTGCTCAATCCTTTTTAGCATCTTGATTTCAAAGTATATTATGATATTCCAGTAAAATGACTAGTTTTCACGTCTATTTTTGAATCGTTATTTATAAATGTTTTATTAAACTGCAGCATTTGACTTTAATGATTAAATATTGCAATATTTTGTGAACAGTTTGTTTTAATTAGTATTGATGTTGTCACTTTCTTTTATTTTGTGCGTTCTAGTATATTGATTATGATTATTTTTTTAACTTTTTTTTTAAACTCTTCTCATTTCTTCTGCTATTCTTATTCATTACTACTTATAACAATATGCTGTCACTTTCAAATAAATTGTAATATTATAATTGTTGGAATAAAGTCTCTTCTTTCAACTTTGTTTATTTTAAAACTCATTAAATCTCCAACTCTGTATATTTCAAATTATATTATGATCTTATTGCCCATTTTGCCACTTTCTTTTTTATTCTTTTTAATCTGCTGCTCTTGATTTCAAAGTATAAAATTGTCAATTCCAGTCCAGTGTCTATTTTTAAACATCTTTATCTTGCTTTTTATTTTTTGTTTACACTATTTATTGTGCCGTTGTTCCTGTACTTTTATTTTACAACACTAGAGGACTAAAGGTCCTCTGACTTCATCTGATACTTAAGGCCTGTTTTAAATGATCAGATATTGCAATACTTTGTGTAGTTTTGATAAATTTAGATGCCACTATCAAACTAATCATAACAGTTAAAGTTTTCTTAATTGTTTTTATTTTATGCTAATTATTATATGCAATTTAGTATACTGGTAACAAAATACAATGATATTCTACTTAAATGTCACTTTTTATTTCTGCTGCTGCTCTTATTTTATAATAGTATAATAAAATTGATGTAATTTGTAAAAGTCCAAGTAAATATTGAAAATAAAATAACATTGGTATAAACTGCAAGAAGAAATCTTTAAATTTACTTTATATAGTTTGTTTTAGTTAAGATGGATGACGTCATTTTTAAAAATCACTATTAGCTTTTAATTAAGTTGTATCTGTTTAATTTATTTATTCTATGTTTATTGTTCTACCATATTTAGAATCTTGTTTCATGTTTAAATTTCATGTCTATTTTTGATTCCTTATGTATTTTTAAAGCTTTTTATTCTACAGCTGTTCTAATTGACTGATTGTTGCATAGTCTATACATTTTATTTTTACTTTACCATCATTATTATTATTATTATTATTATTATTATTATTATTATTATTATTATTATTATTATTATTATACATTGCCATCTGTTGCACCTTACCGCCGACTTTCATCCACCGACAATGGCAATAAAACCTTTCTGATTGCACTTTTTTTCTGCAAAACTGAACTTTCTGGACAAAAACAGCTTCCCCTGCCTGTCGTCTTCTCTTATAATCAGAGCGTGTGTGTGCCGTGTCCCTGTTTGTTGTTGATGCTTGTGTCTTGCGTGTGGGCGACAGTATGCGGGCGGTGCTTGGACAGTGGACGGGGCGGGACGAGGGGTGGAGGTGAGTGACTGGGCCTGTTTTTGGATGCGGGGGCGTGTAAGTACTTTATAACAGCACGTTTATGCGTCGTTGCTCTGCGTTTCCCTTCGTGTCGGGGCTACGTACCTGTCCATAGTTGTCTATTCCAGTCACTAATCTATTGAGATTGAGTAAATCAAAGGACGTCCGCAGTGAGGCGCCGATGGAAGTGAGTCCGTTTGCCTGGAGGTTCCTCAGTTCTGTCATAAACGTCGCGTGGCTCTCCTTCCATCCGGCCTGGAAATAATACACCGTTATGAAATACTTGTAAAATCATATTGTAGTAAAAAAAACAAACAAGTCAGACATAATACAAAATGGACTGTAAGTAAATATATCACATTATAACAAGGTACAGGGATTATTTTGTTGCGTGTTATAACTCCTGTAATTCACATTTTTGTTACTATTTGCCTTTTAATATTGTTTGTAATGTTCTGTTTGAGTAATTTTCCTCATGGATCAAATTTAAAGCTTGTAAAAGTCTTAGAAATATGTTGAAGAATCGTAATTTTTGAATACACTGTTTTAAGTGTGTAATGATTAGATTTATGTACAGTTTGTTTCAATTAAAATTAAGATGTCGCCTTCAAATAAATTTTAACGTCGTCATAGTAAATGTTTTATGTGCGTGAAATACATAGATAACAGTATTTTAAGTACATATAATTTTATTGAAGATGCTCATTTTATCAATGTATTTAGGTAATTGGGATTATTATAGCACTTTATAATGTGTGGCTTTTTTCTTGCACTTTTACAAGTCAACTAAATGTCCTAAGTGTGTAAATTAATGACTTTAATGACAATAAAGTATCCATCTATAATAAAAACATATCTTGTTGTCATTGCTCTTGTGGCAACAGCGTTTCCAAAGCACTACGCACTTGTTATGGTTTCCAAATTGACAAGATGACAAAATTGAAAATAATAATAATAAAAAAGGTGTTTTTTTTCTAATAAATTATGCATTTTTTGTGGATTTTGGACACAAATATCATTAAAAGAAGAATATATTGGCACAAAAACAATACTAAAAGACTATTTACTACATAATTAACTGATTTATTTGTCTTAAACCCAAGTTAAAAGGAAATTTGCAGTGTGAAACAAAGCTTAGGGGGTACTTTAGGTAAAAAAAGTGTTGGCCTAGATCAAAAGTGACAGTACACTGACAATTATCTGATGCAAGTTATTATTTCCAAAGCATTTTAGACCGCTCTGACTAAATACTGAGGCATCTAACAGCCTGCCACTGTTATAAACATAGGGTGATTTAATATAAGCTGTCAGAGTGTCATTGTGTTCCGATAATAGAGTGGAAATTGAAGTCCAAAACAACTAAAGTGGGCTCGAGTGTCCCCCCCAGCCCGCCCCCAACATCACCTCGCTGTATAAATAACACCCAGAGTTCCTTGCTGCACACATTGAAACAAAATGTCGGCCATGTTTTAAAAGGGGTATGAAAGCTCCTCCTGAAGATTTCCTTTGCACAATTGATGCAGCAGCGTTCACAACGTGGCGGAGCTCTGGGACGGACACTAACAATCTGCGCCATGTAAAGCTGGACACGTCCCGAAAGACAAACTCTACCTTAATCCCGAACGGAACCTCTTCAAAATTTACCAACATGTACCGGTCCCCGCGGCTCGCCGGATCTCTGCCTCTGAGCTGTGGACACAAGAGTTGTTCACGGTTATGGACAGCTCTGACAGGAGAAGCACAGGCGGGATTTTGCCCATAAGTGTCCCGGGTTTACAGTACCTTCATAAAAGTCTCAACTGCGCCTTTTGCTATGTCCAGAAAGGTAGTGCCCAGATGGGTGCGCTGGTTCATTGAAGCGGACGTGTCTATCAGAAAAAGTAAAACGGGCATTGTGATGGTATGACACGTTCTGCATGGACTTGGTGTCAGTACAACAGTGCCAAAACGCAAAAAAATCTTTTGTTCTCCCTAGCGCCTGTTTCACCTCTCAAAGAGCTAGCTAGCAGCTAGCGGCTAACCGTCTGTCTCACACATTCTTTCAAAAAAGTGTCAGAATAGTGAGTTTAGAGGCCCTTTCCGGGCAAACTAAACTAAAAAACTCCAACCCCGGGGGCAGGTTATTGATTTGCGAGGGATATTGATAATTTTAACACTATATTGTAAATATTTCTAAGTTTCATCGTAACAAAGTTCCCCCACAGTGTGTCCTGCTCTGCCTGCACTGACTGCGCGCTGCCTGAGCTTAGGTTTTATACGCGGACCCGCCGCACGCCCCGCCCCCACAGCGGGCTTTGCCAGTCACATGGACAAGTGCTCGCTTCTCATTGGCCGCTCTGAGCCCTTCATTACCATATCCAAATAAGGCAAAAGCCCAGAGCCTCCTGCGCATGCGCGGTCTGCCTGGGAGGAATGCAAGGAAAATACTCTTTACAGCATAAAGTGTTAAAAACAGCGAAAATCAGGCCACGCTTTGTGTTTACGACACAGAGACAGATGCGGGAGCAGATATATCATGTACACGGGCTTTAAGTTCAAGTGGAAGCGATTACATAATCAGTGTTCTTGTGTGTACTCGGGCGTGGGCTCAGTGAAAGACAGTCCTTGAAGAATAGCTGTGATCTAATATGTCCTGCATCTAAAGCTGTTCCTGTGGCGTTGAACCCAATTACTTCACTGATATTCTGTACACGAGCCCACTTGATTATATATGTCACTTAATGTAAATAGGCCAAGATGTCCTTTGGTGCGGGACATGGGGGGAACATGTTGAGGCTGAGGGGATACGCTCTCAGTTTCCTTTGGGTTTAACACAGACAACACGAGGCCCGGGATCAGCCACAGCGTAAATACCCTTGACAATCACACGGCTCTTCAACAACTCTCGCACCATCAGAGCAGATTCAGGCAACAAAACACTGAACGTGCAACTGTCTGATGTCATTTATGTAATAAGTCCATGGAAAATATGATGACTTCCGTGAAAAATCTGGAGGGCCGGTCCCGAGCTGTTCACAGGGCGGAGGAGAACTGTCTTTTGTCTGATGTTTCTTTGAGACTTCTTTCGGAGCATCGACAGCAAGCGACAACTGCACCACTTTCCTTTATAGGTCTAGAGATCTTCACAATAAAACACTCCTGTTTCATTTTTCTTCTAAGATCATTTTATTTACTGCGTCAGTAAAAGGACGTCTACCATATTATACTCATGTGGTAAAACGTTTAATAAAAATAGGTAAATAGAATGTACAGATTGAAAGAATAGAAGAGAAAACAATATGCTCTCAATTCAGTTCTTCAGAGGTGTCCAAACTGTGGCCCGGGGACCAAATTCAGCCCAAACCATTGACCAGTTTGTGTTGCCCATTGGTGAGTTGCCCACATGAACATAGGCAGTACCTTTTACTGCAAATCAAAGCAAATGTAAGTATTCAACCATAAAAAATCAATAACAAACATTACAATATGATACAGACCTAAAGATGCAATGACTTAATGCATAAATGCACCCATTTACATGATTAACTGCAACCTGCCTGTGGCCCTTTGCTTCATATGTTTCATTATGCTGCCCCAGAATCTAGTCAACTATAAATACTTTCAGTAAAAATAGGTCTATTTAATCTAATGTAATACAGAAATAAACCCAGAAAAAAAACATAATAATAATATAACATAATAATAATATAACATAAAAAAAAAAATTCAAGATACTTGGATAGACTCTGACCACCCACGGAGGGAATAGTAGAAGTAGAAGCTAAAAATTGATATTGTTTGTTAATATTATGGGGAAGTTGATGTTATTTTTTAGTATTATTATTTTTTTAATTACGTATAATAAATTGTATCAAAACTGACGATTTCTTGTAAAAGTAAAGTTAATAACAAAAAATAAAGATACACGACCTGTTTTATTCTGAAATGTGCAAAAGCGGATGTGGACACCTTTATTGTGGAATGATCTGAAAAAATAGCCTTTGTAAATGCGTTCAAACTTTCACAAACTCGCAACAGCATACATTAATATAATTTAGTAAATCAATAAAGCAATGAGAGAATATTAAATAACTTTTATTTCTCTATTTTTCATCTTCTTCTTTTAAACAGGAAGTCTTATTTTGACAGCGCTCCTCTAGGTATTGTGCAATATTGTGAATAGAACACTAGAGAGGTTATCACCATGGCAACATAGAGTAACAACCATCCAGCCACAGCAGCCATATTTAATTACAATTTTCTTTGAAATACTTTGATAAATACCGTTTTGTATTTGTGCTTTATCTAATGTCCATGTACTAACCATACTAACATGAAAAACATAATGAAATAAATAATTTAAATAGAAAGTGAAGTAAACAGAATAATTGTCAATGGTTGTGTTCATTTGGTGAATTGATAAACAAACGCAATTTAATTCTTAATAAAAAAAAAGACCAGGGTTTTTAGGGCGAAATTATCATTAATTATCATAAAAATGTCTGGACAGAAACGGGTAGAGTTTTATAGGACTAATATAGGAACCACAGATAAACCCAGCGTGTGTGACAGACGTTTATGATTTTCTTCTTTTGACTTGGTGGGATGTTGTTGTATAGGTTTTATCCCTGTTATATAAACCTGTAAATATAAAGAATAGTATTACATTAATCAAACCAATCAAAATAAATAAATAAATAAATATAGGAAGTAGAGCAAAGTTCTAAAACATATTAATGAGATCACACTGGACTACAAATGTATCGAAACAATCCTTTAGACATAAAAAAAAAAAGTGTAAATGAATGCACTCTTATATATTTATTTGTCATTATATCTTCTGTGTGGACCTACATTAGAGGAGTTTAGTTGGTAACAGTTCCTAGTGTTGTGATTAACAATCAGGAAGTTTGTTTGTTTAGTCTTTATTTGAAGGGACAGTGTACAGAGACATTATGCCCGTAAGACAGAGATGATCTGCACCAGATTCTAGCTAAACAGCTCATTTCCATCTGCAGTCCCTGGGCACAAAAATAAGTTACACAGTGCAAAGTAATATAAAACAGTTATTCATATTTCAATAGCAGTCACAGTGCAGTTTAACAATTAAACCTAGTAATTAATATAGAACAATTTCTCACACACATCCCTCTGTAAAATTAAAATAGCCAAAGAAAGAGATAAAGAAAAATTTGTTAACATGTTTTACAAATGTTAAATATATAATCTGTATTTTTAGTCCAGAATTTTTAGTTTAGTAAAACACATAGTAGTCCAACCTGCCAACCTTTTTTTTAAAAGTCTATATGACAGGTTCTCAACACTTCCCAAATGTGACTTCGTTTGATGGGGTAATTTATGGGGATTATTTATCATATTTTTACATTTGTGAAGCTGTAGTTTGTGAGGACATTTTGATAAATAAAAGTAGCATTTGCTGCGTTGTGAAACCGAATCCTTGTTGTTGTTATCTGGTATTATTATTAGTCAAAATATAACTATTGTGTAATTTATATGGATTTTGGCCCTTGTTTTCAAAATGGTTGCTAGGTAACAGTTGTGGGTTTACCTCAATATGTCATATTTGTGCTCATGTTCAACCAGGAAGTAACATTATAAACATTGTAAAAACGGTCAAACTGGGGACAAATAGGAAAAATGTTTCGTAAAAACTTAAATATAATCATGTTCAGTACGTTTCAGTGAAATGTGTAGTGTAACCTGTCATACAGACTTTAAATAAAGTTTAGAATTCTGTTGCATTTACAATCACAAGATGGCCGCCGAAACTGCGCCCTTAATGGAATCACGATCCTCTCTAGCTTTATTTTACCACGTTGCCGTGCGCTATGACGCTGTCAGCTGACCGCCTCACTGCGCTCCACTCACGGCCACAACACAGCGCCTCTCCCCGCTCTAGCAGCCCGCCTCCGGAGCTCCCGTTTGCGGTCTGAGGGGTTATGCTCTGCCCGGGGCCCCTGGAAGACTCGACACCGGCCGAGCGTTGACCCATGGCGGCGGAGACCCAAGGCGAGCCCCGGGATCGGAAGCCGTCTCTGCGGGGCTCCATCGACGCTTTCCAGGATGTGGTCAGCGCCGCGGTCATCATCCCCAAAGAGGACGGGGTCATCAGCGTGTCCGAGGACAGGTACAGCGCCATAGCACGAGCAGAACAAGCGGATTTAACCAGCCTGCAATGCCTTTACTGCGCTTTTTTTTACGACGCAACCTCGCCTTTCTTACGTAAACATGCGTTCTTGTTAAATATTAGCTTTTTTTGCACAGCGCTTGGCCTGAATTGCGTGGCTGAGTGGTGCACTGTTCGCAAAAATGACAATGTTTCTTGTTATTCTTTTTTTTTTACAGAGGTATTTGGCTCACCCATCATCTAGTGAAGCAGAAAGCAGCAATGTTAACAGCGCATTTTCAGATTTATTACACCAAAACAACTACCAAGTGGATGTTTTGATAGGTTACAAATTATAATTCCAATAATAATAATGTGTAGATTGTAAATTGAGCCATTGTAAATGCTACTCGCAAAAATATGCAAGAAATTGAGCTACAGTGAGACGAATAAACTAAATGTACTTTATTGACCCAACAAACCGCTAACCTACTATCATAAATTAGCTAAATTATAAGCTTTTAAAGGTGAACTCTGCAACTTTTATGCTCGTCTCTATGGAGATGTAATTGCTTTATTGTTATTTTTTTCACTGTATCTTGCATTTGTTCAATTACAGGTGCTTTAATTGCTCATAAATACTTGGAAAAACACGTACTCTTACTTTGACTCAAGCAGGTCTCCAGAAAAAGTGACATAATGCACCTTTAATAACTTTCTTAGAATTGTGCTAATTTATAATGATTCAGAGCAGGTTTTTGAGTCAACATTGCATACATTTAGTCTTCTCTTCTCGCTTTAGATGATGTTTGTTGCAGATTTTTGCGTACTGAAAAACACTTCACACTAAAACATTGAGGTATAAAGCATCTTTTTACAAGTGCTCAATAGAATATGTACACATACTATTGGAATTGTATATTTTAAACCATAAAAACATTGATTTAGTTGTTGTTTTAGAGTAAAAATCCACAAACTTGATGTTGACATTGCTGCTTTCTGCTTCTCTGATCGATGGTTGGGCTTATAATTAAAAAAAAAAGAGAAACATTGTCATTTCTAAGAATTTTGGAGGCTTTAAGTTTCATGGTTTCACGTCAGCTGATGAGGCACTAAAGTGTGTTTGTTTTGAAATGGCCCGCAGCAATAACAGTTCAGGAAGTTTGCTGCTCATTTACATTCAAACAACTCCTAAAAAATAAAATGTTAACTTAAATATACGTATTATGTCATCGTTTTCCACACAAGTTATGTTTAACCAAGCAAATATGTTGGATTAAATTAGACATTAATAATAAAATAGTCAAATGGAAGTAATTTCTTTTAGCGATGTTACCAGTTGGCCACTGTCCAGGGTGTACCCCGCCTAAGGCCCAAAGTCACTGGGATAGGCTCCAGTCACCCGCGACCCCTAACGGGAATAAGCGGTAGAAAATGAATGAATGAACTACAAAACAATCAAACTATTTCCTATATTTGATTTTGTATTGAAATAATCTTAAATACTGTAGTAGTGTCTTTGAGCTCATTCATTGTCAAAATGTTTCTAGATTTTTTTTGTCCAGAGGTTTTGCAATGGAACGTTTTCATTGGTCACTAAGAATAGTAAATAAGTACATGATGGAAAATGCAAAGTCATGAACAATGAAGTGTCTGTAACATCGAGTAATCCTTTACAGCCAGTGTTTGAGTCGCTTTTAGACTTTGAAGTTGATCAGAAAAGTGATAAAATGTGCCTGTGGTTTGGTTTAAAGGTGTGAGTTTAAAGGTGGAGGGTCCAGAACCTTATTTTCTTCATGGAGATGTTGTTTTCCCCGGAATGTTCCACATAATGGCTTAAAATTGCATACAGTTTCCATCGGGCTAAACCAGGTCTAAAACAGGACTATTCTAGGTCTGAATTAGACCTAAACCAGGTCTAAAACAGGATTTTTCTAGATCTAAACCAGGATCTAAAACAGGATTCTAATTAGATCAATCCAGGTCTAGATTAGATATAAAACAGGACTATTCTAGGTTTGAATTAGATCTAAACCAGGTCTAAAACAGGACTATTCTAGGTCTGAATTAGATCTAAAACAGGACTATTCTAGGTTTGAATTAGATCTAAACCAGGTCTAAAACAGGACTATTCTAGGTCTGAATTAGATCTAAAACAGGACTATTCTAGGTTTGAATTAGATCTAAACCAGGTCTAAAACAGGACTATTCTAGGTTTGAATTAGATCTAAACCAGGTCTAAAACAGGACTATTCTAGGTTTGAATTAGATCTAAACCAGGTCTAAAACAGGACTATTCTAGGTCTGAATTAGATCTAAACCAGGTCTAAAACAGGACTATTCCAGGTCTGAATTAGACCTAAACCAGGTCTAAAACAGGACTATTCTAGGTTTGAATTAGATCTAAACCAGGTCTAAAACAGGACTATTCTAGGTTTGAATTAGATCTAAACCAGGTCTAAAACAGGACTATTCTAGAGTCTGAATTAGATCTAAACCAGGTCTAAAACAGGACTATTCAAGGTTTGAATTAGATCTAAACCAGGTCTAAAACAGGACTATTCTAGGTCTGAATGAGATCTAAACCAGGTCTAAAACAGGACTATTCTAGGTTTGAATTAGATCTAAACCAGGTCTAAAACAGGACTATTCTAGGTCTGAATTAGATCTAAAACAGGACTATTCTAGGTCTGAATTAGATCTAAAACAGGTCTAAAACAGGACTATTCTAGGTCTGAATTAGATCTAAACCAGGTCTAAAACAGGACTATTCTAGGTCTGAATTAGAGCTAAACCAGGTCTAAAACAGGACTATTCTAGGTTTTGAATTAGATCTAAACCAGGTCTAAAACAGGACTATTCTAGGTCTGAATGAGATCTAAACCAGGTCTAAAACAGGACTATTCTAGGTTTGAATTAGATCTAAACCAGGTCTAAAACAGGACTATTCTAGGTCTGAATTAGATCTAAAACAGGACTATTCTAGGTCTGAATTAGATCTAAAACAGGTCTAAAACAGGACTATTCTAGGTCTGAATTAGATCTAAACCAGGTCTAAAACAGGACTATTCTAGGTCTGAATTAGAGCTAAACCAGGTCTAAAACAGGACTATTCTAGGTTTGAATTAGATCTAAACCAGGTCTAAAACAGGACTATTCTAGGTCTGAATGAGATCTAAACCAGGTCTAAAACAGGACTATTCTAGGTTTGAATTAGATCTAAACCAGGTCTAAAACAGGACTATTCTAGGTCTGAATTAGATCTAAAACAGGACTATTCTAGGTCTGAATTAGATCTAAAACAGGTCTAAAACAGGACTATTCTAGGTTTGAATTAGATCTAAACCAGGTCTAAAACAGGACTATTCTAGGTCTGAATTAGATCTAAACCAGGTCTAAAACAGGACTATTCTAGGTCTGAATTAGATCTAAAACAGGACTATTCTAGGTCTGAATTAGATCTAAAACAGGTCTAAAACAGGACTATTCTAGGTCTGAATTAGACCTAAACCAGGTCTAAAACAGGATTTTTCTAGATCTAAACCAGGTCTAAAACAGGACTATTCTAGGTTTGAATTAGATCTAAACCAGGTCTAAAACAGGACTATTCTAGGTCTGAATTAGATCTAAACCAGGTCTAAAACAGGACTATTCTAGGTCTGAATTAGACCTAAACCAGGTCTAAAACAGGATTTTTCTAGATCTAAACCATGTCTAAAACAGGACTATTCTAGACCTAAAACAGGACTATTCTAGGTCTAATTCGGGTCTAAATCAGAACTGTTCTAGATCTAAACCAGGTCTAAAACAGGACTATTCTCAATCTAAATTAGATCTGAACAAGGTCTAAAACAGGACTATTCTTGGTCTAAATTAGAGCTAAAACAGGACTATTCGAGGTCTAAATTAGAGCTAAAATAGGACTATTCGAGGTCTAAATTAGAGCTAAAACAAGACAATTCTAGGTCTAAATTAGAGCTAAACCAGGACTATTCTAGGTCTAAATTAGAGCTAAAACAGGACTATTCTAGGTCCGAATTAGAGCTAAAACAGGACTATTCTTGGTCTAAATTAGAGCTAAACCAGGACTATTCTAGGTCTAAATTAGAGCTAAACCAGGACTATTCTAGGTCTAAATTAGAGCTAAAATAGGACTATTCTAGGTCTAAATTAGAGCTAAAACAGGACTATTCTAGGTCCGAATTAGAGCTAAAACAAGACAATTCTAGGTCTAAATTAGAGCTAAAACAGGACTATTCTTGGTCTAAATTAGAGCTAAACCAGGACTATTCTAGGTCTAAATTAGAGCTAAAATAGGACTATTCGAGGTCTAAATTAGAGCTAAAACAAGACAATTCTAGGTCTAAATTAGAGCTAAAACAGGACTATTCGAGGTCTAAATTAGAGCTAAAACAGGACTATTCGAGGTCTAAATTAGAGCTAAACCAGGACTATTCGAGGTCTAAATTAGAGCTAAACCAGGACTATTCTAGGTCTAAATTAGAGCTAAACCAGGACTATTCTAGGTCTAAATTAGAGCTAAACCAGGACTATTCTAGGTCTAAATTAGAGCTAAACCAGGACTATTCTAGGTCTAAATTAGAGCTAAACCAGGACTATTCTAGGTCTAAATTAGAGCTAAACCAGGACTACACACTTTCACTCGCTCTAAATACAGACTAACCCAGAGGACAGAAATGTGGATTAAATCAACTCTAAATTCAAAGCTAATTTATCTTTAAATCTCACACAACTCTGAACACAGAAATGCACAATTATCACTTTACTTGCTCGGTGAGAAGATAACACTGCAGCTTTTTGTACGTTTTTCCTCACCATCGAGACAATATTCTTGATTTTTAAACGTTGCAAACCTTTTAAAGCTATAATTTTGATATTTTCTTTTGCCAGTGTTACTCAAATTTAACCACGAAGCATAAACTTATCTCAGAAAGCATTTTTATAACTTTGGCCCATTCGCTTTAATACTCTGCAGGGTTTGTATCTCCACCTTGAGGGCAGATGGGTGAAATGACGTTATTTGAAGAGGCTTTTTGGAAACACCTTTGATTCCATATGAAGTGTTTTTATTATGTCTGTGTTTTATGTTCTCAGGACAATCCGAGTTTGGCTGAAGAGAGACAGCGGTCAGTACTGGCCCAGCGTGTACCACACCATGGCCTGTAAGTGCTTCATCTGCCTCTGTTTTAAATCATACTAACCTTCTATTCCTTTAGTTTACTTTTTTATCTCGTGTTAGTTAGTTAGTTGTATAATAATAAAGTAAAAAGGTATAGACTCTGGTAAACAAAGATAGTAAAGTAAATTTCCCATTTTTTTCCCCATAGACTGTCTGGAAAATCAATTTAAGTCACATTTAAAAGTGTAAAAGCCAACATGTGGTAACTAATGAGGATATGACACATGATTTAATTTTTTATCATGTAAAATCTTTTGGACAAAGTAGTTGGAAGTGTGTGCCGTGACTTTAAACTCTTAAAGGACACACATTCTGCTGCAGTGACTTTTTTGAGCTTTTAACCTTGTTCTAACAATGTTCCGTCATCAAAAACACACCTGGAGCTGCATTTAGCTGCGTTCACGCTCTGTTTTGTGGAATGTTTATCAGAAAATCCTCTCTTCTCCGAGCGTCAAAAACACTTCCTGCTGAACTTCCTCGATCCGTTACATTTTTTCAGATTTCATGCGTCATTTACCCCGAGAATCTTCTTCTGTTTTTAGTCCTTAAATCATTGCCAGACTTGTTCTAAGCATTTCTGCTGCTGCTAACTGTATCATAGCGTCTCTTAAAGTGATAACATAACTACATTGTGTGTAGCACTAGGCACCATCTGCTGGCTGCTGACAGTAAGTGTCCGGGCAAACAGCAACCCTTTCATTTAGTTCATGTTTTTTGTTTCAAAACATGAGATGACAAATTTAAAGTGCCTCTGACAGGTTGGAGTACTCATGTGACCAAAATGCACTTAAGATAAATATATTTCAATGTTTTCTAAAACACTTTATTAGCAGTTTTTAGGTTTATAATTTCACTTCCTGATTGTATATGATGACATCACACTACTGCAAAAGTAAATTGGGCAAAAACTCATCTAATGTCAGATTTTTTTATTTGACAAATAAAAACACATGTGAACTCTTTTATTTTGTTGAATCAATGTCAATAAAAGTAGTTTATTTTCTGTAAATTATGCATAACCTTCGTCTCCCCAGTGTGATGTCATCCATTTGCTTCCTGCATTTTCAACTGATTTTTCATTTTTCTCCACAAACATCTACTTGATTGGTGTAAAACTATAATTTATATTTACAAGACATATTAGTATACCAAATAAAGTCGAAAATGTTAAAAACATAAAACCTGTCATATGCACTTTAAGGCCTTGATTTTCAGCCAGTGCGCCGTGAGGTTTTGCCTTGAAGAAATTACCAGTTTCAGTTTACACACTGACAGTTGTGGACGGAATTGACTCATTTATGGAGTGTCCTGAGCAACTTCTGCAACGCAAAACCATCACTACTGATAGATTTAAAGAACCAGACAGCGGCGCATACATCATTTACCATATTTTTAAAAGTAAATGGTCTGGTTTGATCATGTTTTGATTGTAGTTGGTGTGCCGTGGTATCATTTCACCCCAAAAAGCGCGCCGCAACTGAAAAAAGGTTGAAAAACACAGCTTTAAGGTTCTCAAGAGCATGTTTAAAGGCTAATAACGCTATTATTTATTTATTTATTTGTTGGTTTTCATCCGTTGTCCTGCGTTCACGCTCACAAACACACTCCCAGTCACACACAGGTTTTCTAGTGTTTCGTTTTTAGTGGAAACCGCAGCTCCCGGTGGAAACCCACACAGACACAGGGAGAACATGCAAACTACACACACCGCTCTTGAAAAATGCATCATATTTTCCCTTTAATATTTTACTATACAGTATTATCATTCTGCGTTTTAATTTGCACTTTACCTTCTGAGGTAAGTTCCAAGTTTGTGATCGAGGAAGTTCAGTAGGAAGTGTTTTTGACGCTCAGAGAGGAGAGGATTTTCTGATAAACATTCCACAAAACAGAGCGTGAACGCAGCTAAATGCAGCTCCAGGTGTGTTTTTGATGACGGAACATTGTTAGAACAGGATTAAAAGCTCAAAAAAGTCACTGCAGCAGAATGTGTGTCCTTTAAGAGTTTAAAGTCACGGCACACACTTCCAACTACATTGTCCAAAAGATTTTACATGATAAAAAATTAAATCATGTGTCATATCCTCATTAGTTACCACGTGTTGGCTTTTACACTTTACTTAAATGTGACTTAAAGGTCCCATATTCTGCTCTTTTCCCCTTTACACAGTCTATTCTAAGGGCTTTGTTGATAAAATGTTGCGTTGTGTAATATCCATAACATAACAGTTTCTAAAAAACACCCATTTCTTGGACTGGCCCCCCTCCTTGCAAAAGCAAACGGCTCACTCTGAGATCTGACCCCCCCGAACAGAGAGCAGGCTGCCTCCCCGCCCAACTTCGCGCGCCTTCCCGCCCAACCCGTGCCGAAGCCTAGAGCGGAGATAGTGCACATGCGCCGTGTGCTCCGGTAAACAGTGATACACAAACACTGAATAAACATTTTATCCGTCCTGACGGTGCGTCGTGCTGAGTCCTACGTCCTGGATCTGACCTGGAGTTTGACGTGCTCCAGGGCCTCGACGACGGACGTTGCAGTTTGGTAAATAACAAGCTAACTCTTCGATCTGTCGTATCCATCGTGTAATTACTGTGTAGCATTAGCATTAGCTGTTTTTATTCTGCGGCTGCGCTCTTCCTGGAGGCGTGGCTTAAACACTGCGTCATCCTGGTGAAGCGCCTCATCTTAGTGAGGAGCCCCCGTCTGCTGCTCAGCCGAGGGGGACGGAAAAGACAGTTCTCTAGTGAAAACATGAGGGACTCAATCAAAAAACCACTTTGGGCACAACATACGAGGCCCAAATAGCACTGGAGGAAGGTTAAAACCTCTGAAAAGTCGATTTAGCATGTTATGGGACCTTTAAATTAATTTTCCAGACAGTCTATGGGAAAACCAATAGGAAATTGACTTTACTGTCTTTGTTTACCAGAGGCTATACCTTTTTACTTTATTATTATACAACTAACTAATATTATTCTACGCTGCTATCTGTTGCAAGTTTCTAGTTTGTGTATTTTGTTCAATAAAAACCTTTCTAATTCTGATTCTGATTGTTTACATGCACATCAAAGTCTGATTTCTGGATCTTTAAGACAATTTAAATGAAACAAATACAGGGCAGCGTAAATATGTTTAGTTTAAAAGGGTTTTCTTGCTTTACTTGTTCACACGTTTTAAATTATCTTTACTGTAACGTGTCAGATCTGTTGTTCCTGTTTGAGAATAAAACTCGTCTCTTACGCAGTGGCTCCGGAGAAGTTCCTCTTCGTTTTTGCAACTAAAGGACAATTCCCGCCGCCGTCAGCACAAAGTGTAGATCACAGAGCGCTAAATCAGTCCCACAGACAATAGAAAGGCTCAACTTTACCACAAAATGATCAATGAGTGTTGTTTCTTAGTTATTGATTTGAAATGTGATGCATTACGCTGCTAAATCTGGAGGCTGTTGTTGTTTATCACCTGCTAAATGCTTTTGGACTGGTTTCGAAAACATGTTTGCACAAAAAAATGGTGTTGAAGAAGACAGTTTAAGCTTTTTTTGTGGTATTTATAGCAAAACATCACATATTGGTTCTTTGTTTTATATTTAGTTCATTGTTAAAAGTAATATTGATTAAAAAAATGTCATGAATTAGAGCTGCACGATTTGGGAAAATAATCTAATTGTGATTTTTCTGACCAGTATTGTGATTTCGTGTCATGTTTTTATCACTTTTAGATGAGGTTTTGTCACATTTTTGTTGCTTTTAGACAACGTTTAGTCACTTTTAGACACTTCAGACATGTTTTTGTCGCTTTTAGGTGTGTTTTTCTCACTTTTAGTCACAATTTTGTCACATTTGGTCACGTTTTATTGCATTTAGTCACAGTTTTGGTGCTTTTGGATTGGATTGGTTTACTCACTTAGTCACGTTTTTGTCATTACTTGTCATGTTTTAGTCACTTTGTCTCTTTTTGCCATGTTTGTGTTGCTTTTAGACCTGTTTTAGTTACTTTTTTGTCACTTTTAGAGGCAGTTATGTCACTTTTAGATGCGTTTTTGTCACTTTTAGTCATTATGTCGATATTAGTCACATTTTTGTTGCTTTTAGATGAAGTTTAGTCTCTTTTAGTCACTTCAGACATGTTTTCGTTGCGTTTAGGTGCGTTCTTCTCATTTTTAGTCACAATTTTGTCACTTTTGTTCACGTTTTATTGCTTTTAGTCACATTTTTGTTGCTTTTGGATGTGGTTTACTCACTTAGTCACGTTTTTGTCACTACTTGTCGTGTTTTAGTCACTTTTAGTCATAATTTTGTCACTTTTTTCCTTGTTTGTGTTGCTTTTAGACCTGTTTTAGTTATTTTTTGTCACTTTTAGATGCAGTTATGTCACTTTTAGATGCATTGTTGTCACTTTTAGTCAATATGTCGATATTAGTCACATTTTTGTTGCTTTTAGATGAAGTTTAGTCACTTTTAGTCACTTCAGACATGTTTTCGTCGCTTTTAGGTGCATTCTTCTCATTTTTAGTCACAATTTTGTCACTTTTGTTCACGTTTTATTGCTTTTTGTCACATTTTTGTTGCTTTTGGATGTGGTTTACTCACTTAGTCACATTTTTGTCACTACTTGTCATGTTTTAGTCACTTTTAGTTGTAATTTTGTCACTTTTTGCCACGTTTGTGTTGCTTTTAGACCTGTTTCAGTTATTTTTTGTCACTTTTAGATGCAGTTATGTCACTTTTAGATGCGTTGTTGTCACTTTTAGTCAATATGTCGATATTAGTTACATTTTTGTTGCTTTTAGACGAGGTTAGATGCAGTTATGTCACTTTTAGATGCGTTGTTGTCACTTTTAGTCAATATGTCGATATTAGTTACATTTTTGTTGCTTTTAGACGAGGTTTAGTCACTTTTAGTCACTTCAGACATGTTTTCGTTGCGTTTAGGTGCGTTCTTCTCATTTTTAGTCACAATTTTGTCACTTTTGTTCACGTTTTATTGCTTTTAGTCACATTTTTGTTGCTTTTGGATGTGGTTTACTCACTTAGTCACATTTTTGTCACTACTTGTCGTGTTTTAGTCACTTTTAGTCATAATTTTGTCACTTTTTGCTTTGTTTGTGTTGTTTTTAGACCTGTTTTAGTTATTTTTTGTCACTTTTAGATGCAGTTATGTCACTTTTAGATGCATTGTTGTCACTTTTAGTCAATATGTCGATATTAGTCACATTTTTGTTGCTTTTAGATGAAGTTTAGTCACTTTTAGTCACTTCAGACATGTTTTCGTCGCTTTTAGGTGCATTCTTCTCATTTTTAGTCACAATTTTGTCACTTTTGTTCACGTTTTATTGCTTTTTGTCACATTTTTGTTGCTTTTGGATGTGGTTTACTCACTTAGTCACATTTTTGTCACTACTTGTCATGTTTTAGTCACTTTTAGTTGTAATTTTGTCACTTTTTGCCACGTTTGTGTTGCTTTTAGACCTGTTTCAGTTATTTTTTGTCACTTTTAGATGCAGTTATGTCACTTTTAGATGCGTTGTTGTCACTTTTAGTCAATATGTCGATATTAGTTACATTTTTGTTGCTTTTAGACGAGGTTTAGTCACTTTTAGTCACTTCAGACATGTTTTCGCTATGCTTTTAGGTCGTTCTTCTCATTTTTAGTCACAATTTTGTCACTTTTGTTCACGTTTTATTGCTTTTAGTCACATTTTTGTTGCTTTTGGATGTGGTTTACTCACTTAGTCACATTTTTGTCACTACTTGTCGTGTTTTAGTCACTTTTAGTCATAATTTTGTCACTTTTTGCTTTGTTTGTGTTGTTTTTAGACCTGTTTTAGTTATTTTTTGTCACTTTTAGATGCAGTTATGTCACTTTTAGATGCATTGTTGTCACTTTTAGTCAATATGTCGATATTAGTTACATTTTTGTTGCTTTTAGACGAGGTTTAGTCACTTTTAGTCACTTCAGACATGTTTTCGTCGCTTTTAGGTGCGTTCTTCTCATTTTTAGTCACAATTTTGTCACTTTTGTTCACGTTTTATTGCTTTTTGTCACATTTTTGTTGCTTTTGGATGTGGTTTACTCACTTAGTCACATTTTTGTCACTACTTGTCATGTTTTAGTCACTTTTAGTTGTAATTTTGTCACTTTTTGCCACGTTTGTGTTGCTTTTAGACCTGTTTTAGTTATTTTTTGTCACTTTTAGATGAAGTTATGTCGCTTTTAGATGCGTTTTTGTCACTTTTAGTCAATATGTCGATATTAGTCACATTTTTGTTGCTTTTAGTCAGATTTTTTTGCTTATAGTCACAATTTTGGCAGTCTTGTTTCTGTCACTTTTGGAAGCGTTTTTGCTGCTTATTTTTGCTGCGTTTTTGTCACTTTTAGTCACAATTTTGTCACTTAGTCACGTTTTTGTCTCCATTATATGCATTTTCACCGCTTTTAGACGTGCATTAGTCTCATTTTTGTTGCTTTTAGTTGTGTTTTTGTCACTTTTAGTTATAATTTTGTTACTTTTTGTCACATTTTATTGCCTATAGTCATTTTTATCACATTAAGTCACGTTTTAGTCACAACTTTGATGCTTTTAGTCACATTTTTGTTGTTTTTAGATGCGTTAAAGTCACAATTTTGTCACTTAGTCAATTTTAATACAAATACAATAATTGTGCAGCCCTAATATAAATAAACACAGATCCATTGACTTCCTGTTCAAAACTGCAGAACTGTTTCTCTGCTGCTGTTCCTGCTTCTTCAAAGTGACATTTCAGCTCATTTCAAGCAAAACATTGCCATTAGCTGTGCTTTTATTTTTGAAAACTTGATATGTAACATTTTTGAACATTTGTGTATGACTCGGAATCTGAATTTTTCAAATCGTCATATAATTAGTGCACATTTTATTTTACTTACATGAAAAAACAGACACACTTTGATTTTATAGTTAATAGAGATGTAAGGGTAACTCTACATCGTTTATGCCAGTTTAGTTTAGCTGCTATTTGTAGTTTAAATAGTAAAGTTGTAGTTTGTATGAAGGTAAAATTCTTGGGAAACATATCTGCAACACTTTATAATAACTACACCTTAATTAGCCCTATTTAAGTATTAAAATGTCATAATTCATAAAGAATAAGAAGGATTCAGGTTTAATTAAAGGGTTAAATTATTAATAAAGTCGTTTTTAACCCAGAATCATTCTTATTACACTTTTTGTTCTTTTTTATGCTTTGTTAAGGGGATTAAAGTGTAGTTAGTAAAGTGTTACTAATTAATCTTTAGTAAGTGTAAAACCAGTGTGGTTTGTTTTTCAGGCACATTAATGAATTAAAAAGATCACAAAAGCTGCCGTCTTAAAAAACTATTTGTTCATGATAAATTAAGTTTTTGTTCTAGGGCTATAACTAACCATTATTTTGGTAATTGATTAGTCTGTCGATTATTTCTTTTGATTAATCAATTAGTTGTTTAGATCGCAATGTGAGATTTTTACCAAATTTGATCAAGATGAAACTAAAACAATTCATCTTAAGAACATCTTCATAGATGAGTGTATTTTATATATATATATATTTTTTATAAAATATTAAATTAACACACACATTTGACACATTTTGAGTTAATTTCTGCTCTGTCTCAGTCATAAAGTCTCTTCCTCATGGCATGCTTTGGAGTCTATGTATTGTACAAAAAAACATTATTCGATCACTAAATTAGTTGGTGATTATTTCAATAATCGATTAGTTGAGATTAATTGATTAACTTGTTTCAGCCCTATTTTATTCATTCACTTTATTAATGCTATTTAAAATGTAATTATTTTAAAGTGGTGCCAATATATGTTTCCCCAAGATTTTTACCGATGTATAAACCACAACTTCATAATTTAATCTAACAACGGCAACAAAATTAAACTAAACTGTAAAGTGCTTGTCATACATACAGTTTAATTGTTCTTTTCTGTTTTAGCGTCGTGCACGTGTATGTCCTTTAATCCAGAGACCAGGAGACTTTCTATTGGGATGGACACCGGGAACATCTGTGTAAGTGTCACATGTCGCTCATTCACAAAACATGGAGTTAGCTTTAGCTCTGGAGAAGCTACATTAGCATTAGCCTTAGCGTTCATCTTTGACATTTACACTGGAAGTATCTCTGGTCACTAATGTTGCTTCCTTCTGTGAGAAAAACAACAAAATGGACCATATTTTGCCTCTAAAATAGTCTAAGTCCTGTATAATTCAGTTTTTATTTTAAAATATTGTGCCTAAAAGCTGTAGTCAACAAAATAAATTCTCTGTGCAACATTTTGTCGACTAAGTACAGGATTTCTGAAGGTAACTTAAGGCTGTAGAAACCCATATAAGTAGATTTTCTGTCTAAAGAGCACATCATTTTTGGTTGAATCTTCCATTTTCCTGTCTTTGTTCCAGGAGTTCATCCTGTCAGAGGATTACAATAAGATGACCCCAACCAACACCTACCAGGGTGAGACCGGAAACATGTTTATGAAAGTCTGCTCAAGCCGACCTTTTACAAACTGTCTGAGTGAAATGGGTTTAAAATGTCTTCTCAAATGTTCTCCCATTGGTTGTTTTTCCAAGTTCCTCAGCACTAAATGAATGACTCTTTATATTTTATTCCTAGATGAGTGTATAATACAAACAAAGTAATACAATTCAGTGTCACATGAATTTGATTAAATATAAAATCTAATTAAATTTCGTCAGTAAATACCGGGGAGTAAGGTTACAGCATGAATCACATTTGACTCAGAGACATACTTTGAATGGTCACTGTTTATGAATAACAAAATCTGCTCTTATTTAAGTAACATCCTCTGCACTTCAGGAGGACAAGTGTCACACAATTAAAACATCATTTAAAGAGCCACTAAACACCAAAACCACTGTATAAACTGATTAACTGTGTGAAAGGGTCTAAAACAGACACATCCTTGACCTTAGTTTGACATTTTATTGCATATTTGTTAAAGGTCGGACTTCTGGGTCCAAAAACAACTTGGGAACTCGGGTGAGAATCTGCTGCTCGACTTCAACATCTGATGTAACTTACCGTTTAGACGGATAAATCAGCTGATTTGTCATACTGTCTTAATCAGCTGAAGTCACTGACTGACGTAGCTACAGTTCAGGATTTACTGTCAGACGATTACATCATCAGAGCAGCACATTTGTGCAACAAAGAGCCGCTGCTGTTTATAGATTAGCCATCTAAAGTAAATAGTAAGAGTGTTTTACAAAACCAACAATACATTTTTTTGGGCAGGCTAACAAACTACAAATCTCAATGTTAGCCCTATTAAACTGTTTAAGATCGGAGTCTGTGATTTTATTATTGGTGAGCTAAAAGCACACGAATGCACACAAGTTGGAACCCCTACATTTAGAAATTTCAGTCTGTCTTCTTGTAATTATTAACTTTGAGATTCTTCTAATAAGACAGTTGTAAACAGCTCTGAGCTCATTTACATGTTTGGGCGGCAGGACTTCCGCCTTCATCAGAGTCTGATGGATGTGACTCTGTGTCTCTGATCAGATGTTGTTCCCAGGCTGGTCACATCTATCACACAGAGCGCTGCCCCCTGGTTGTCTCTGGAGAAGTGAGTGTGAGCCACAGTAAAAGCTCCCTTGTCTCTGTTGATGGTCCGTGTGCCCCGCTTCCTGATTCAACAGCCTCTTGAGAGCTTTGATAGAGCTGATCACTCCTGGGAACATCTGATCAGACACGTCACATCATCAGACGTGACTCTGATGGAGGCAGAAGTCCAAACATGTAAATGAGCTTAGAGCTGTTTTATTAGAAGAAACTTACAAGTTGGAACCCTGACATCTAATCTCAGAAACCTGAGTTCAAAACGACCACATGAACATGAACATTAGCAAAACAAAAAAAAAAAAAAATTTATTTGCTTAAAATCATTAAAATAATAAGTTTCACTGCATTTTAGTGAAATATGTTTTTGAACTTGTGATAAACATTTTAAATCAAAATGTGTCTAACAATAATTCATCTTTTTGCCCTTTCCTTCTCTACCTCACTCTCTCTCTCTCTCTCTCTATCCCTCCTCTTATCTCTCTCTCTTCCTCTCTCTCTCTATCCCCCTCACTCTCTCTCTAACCTCTCTCTCTCTCTCTCTCTTATCTCTCTCTCTCCCCCCCTCACCTCTCTCTCTACCTCCCCCCAAACCCCCCCTCTATCCCTCTCTCTCTCTCTCCCCCTCTTACCCCCCATTCTTGTCTCTCTCTCTCTTCCTCCCTCACTCTCTCTCCCCCTCCTCTCTCTCTCTTCCTCCCTCTCTCTCTCCTCCTCTCTCTCTTCCCTCTCTCTCTCTCTCCCCCTCTTACCCCCCCTCTTGTCTCTCTCTCTCTTCCTCCCTCACTCTCTCTCCCCCTCCTCTCTCTCTCTTCCTCCCTCTCTCTCTCCTCCTCTCTCTCTTCCCTCTCTCTCTCTCTCCTCTCCCCCCCTCTTACCCCTCCTCTTGTCTCTCTCTCTCTTCCTCCCTCGCTCTCTCCCCCTCCTCTCTCTCTCTCTCTCTTCCTCCCTCTCTTTCTCCTCCTCTCTCTCTTCCCTCTCTCTCTCTCCTCTCTCTCTCCCCCTCTTACCCCCCCTCTTGTCTCTCTCTCCTCTCCTCTCTCTCTCTCCCCCTCTTGTCTCTCTCTCTCTCTCTCTCCCCCCCTCTTGTCTCTCTCTCTCTCGCTTCCTCTCTCTCTCCCCCTCCCTCTCTCTCTCCTCCTCTCTCTCTTCCTCCCTCTCTCTCCCTCTTATCCCCCTCTTGTCTCTCTCTCTCTCTCTCTTCCTCCCTCTCTCTCGTCTCCTCTCTCTCTCTCCCCCTCTTGTCTCTCTCTCTCTTCCTCTCTCTCCCCCCTCTCTCCCCCTCTTACCCCCCCCTCTGCAGCTCATCAGGGTAAAGTGTCGGTGGTCCTGTTTGTGTTGGAGATGGAGTGGCTGCTGAGCACTGGGCAGGACAAGGGCTTCACGTGGCACTGTTCTGAGAGCGGGCAGCAGCTGGGCACACACCGCACCTCCTCCTGGGTCTCCGGACTCCAGTATCCTTAAACGAATCTGATCGTCCTCTCGCTCTAAACATCAAACCAGCTCCGACGTTTGTAGATTGACGTGTGAATCCAATTACTGCTCAACACCCGACAGCAAAGGAACATTTTATTCTGTCAACTGGACAAAAGTTTTAAGAGTGAAGACGTTTTGACACTCATCCAAGTAGTTAATTCAGTCCATCAAATGATCCAGTTTGACAGAATACAATTTTCTTCCGTTATGGAACCTTTGGGACGCAGACAACAATTGTTTTTTAGACACAAAATGATAATAGTTTCTTTATTTTTACCATGAGGTGTTATACTAGCTCTGATATTGATCCAGGACTGCTACGAGCAATAGAGTAATCAGGACTAATCGACTGTGAAAAAAAATATTGTAGTCGTATTTTGATAATCTGGACTAAACGGACTCTAAACACAGACTAAAGGACCTTTTATCACAAAGATTTTTTGTTTTATTTTTCATTTCATCGCTATGAAACTTTCATGGGTGGTTCAAAACATCACCTATCATACAACTTATGCAACATTTTAAATAAGTAAGTATTTTTTTCCTGATATGAAAATGTATATTTCTCTTTGACCAAATGTGCATTGCTCAAACGAAGAGAGCATGAGGGTTATATCAAAAAGTCATAAACATAAATACACTTTATTCGTAAATATTCTCTGTCTAGAAGCTTCTAGTCAACATATTTACATCTGTATTTAGTTGATAATATATTAAAACACTCTCAGTTGACAGTATAAATGATTGTTTTACTGAAATTACTCAGGAAAGGTCCAATTCAGTCCTATTTATGTGATTCATAAAAAGTATTGAGTGTCTAGATTTAATGTTGAATCGATTAGTTTCTTGGCAACTTTTTAAAGGAAATATTTTATGTATTTCTTGTATTGTTATTAGTCTTTAATCATGCCCTTGACTGTCTTAAGTTTGGCATCTTATGTTTTAGAACCACACAAAAAAAAGTTTATAAAACCAACATCTGTATCTCTGCTGCACTTACTGAGTTTAGGCGTTTGCACGATTTAGTTCTGTTATTACTTAAGAGACTGTGTGAGATGCTAATTAGGCTAGCAATAGCAGTCATCGTGTTTAGAGTCGGAGATGCTCAGAGCGATTTTGGTGATAATTTAAGGACTTAAAACAGCAGAAAAGTCTCAGATAAATGACGTCTAAAATCGGAAAAAACGTCATACATCGAGGGAGTTCAGCAGGAAGTGTTTTTGACGCTGGGAGGAAGAGGATTTTCTAACTCACGTTCCTCAAACTTGCGTGAATGAAGCTAAATACAACTCCAAGTATGTTTTTGATGATTTGAGCAGGATTAAAAGCTAAAAAAAAAAAAAGTAATCGCAGCATAATATGTGTCCTTTAAATCCTATTGAAATACATATATTTTTTAAATCATTGGCATTTTACTACTCGAGAACTTAAAGTGCCTCTGACAGGTTGAGCTACTAATTTGACTAAAATGCAGTTAAGATACATATATTTCAAATTCTGCTAAAATCTTTACAAATTTTACCCCATTTAGCAATTTCTGTAGGTTTTTAATTTTACTTCCTGGTTGTAAATGATGACATCACGCTAGGAAATTACCATAGCAACCGCACTGTACACTGGGCCAAAACTCCTCTAATGTCACGGATTTTTTCATTTGACAAAGAAAAATGCATTCTTACATTTATTTTGTTGAATTAATGTTAAAAAATTGTCAAAAAAGTAGTTTATTTTGTGTAAATTATGCACAACCTTCGTCTCCCCAGTGTGGTGTTCAGTTTGGTGTTCAGTTTGTTTACTTCCTGTAATTTTCAACAGATTTTTCAACTTTTCTCCACAAACAGTGACCTGATTGGTGGAAAACTATTATTTATATTTACAACAAGTATTAATGCACCGGATAAAGTCAAAATTAGAAAATCATAAAAATCTGTCATACGCACTTTAAGCTTTTCAATTTGGCCCTAAATCGTTGGCTCATTAAACACACTCGAGGCAAACAAACCGACCACAAACATAGGCCTAATGCTTTTCTGACCCACATTTTAACCAAGAAGATTGTCGAAGAGCACAAAAACACAACAGTAGAACTATATTGACAGGGATTTCATCTCCAGTATTTGTCTTTTTAGAGCTAACGTCTGCTTGGAGGATTATAGGATTACGTTCCATGCTTGTAGTTTTTGGTCCTTGATCTTCCTCAGGTTCGACGTGGAGACTCGACATGCGTTTGTGGGCGATCAGTCGGGACAAGTGACCATCCTGAAGCTGGAGCAGGACTCGTGCAGCCTGGTCACCACCTTCAAGGGCCACACCGGTACAATGACATTAGTATATGTATAGTATGGAACCTTTAAATATGAAGAGAGCTTAAGAAAACACTCCCTTTGAGCTCTGTAAACCATGCATAAAAAACTGTGACGCACAAAAGGCTCAAACAGTGAACAAACCATTCATGTTTCTTGGATCTAGCTTGGATCTGGTCAATAACATGCTACAACAGGAGCTACTGTCTGTTATAGTTAAGTGTATGCTATTGGATCAACACAATCTGTTTCTATTTCTCTTTTTTAACTTTTAGTTGTCACATTAGATCAAACTATGTCATGGATTACTCATATTAATTATATCATTACTAAAATCTGTAGAAATATCTCACTAATTAGAAGTAATGCACATTTTATGCCAAGAGAAGCAAAAACTTAATTCAATCACTTGTCTTATCTCATCTGGACTACTGGCCTATTCACTTTATTCCGGAAGTTGCCGTACGCGCCGCCGTCTTGTTTCCGTTGTAGTTTACACGGGGCAGACGAGCTCAACAGAAAATAAGTTCTACACGGACTAAAAAGCCGTTTTCAAGCCGCCCAGGAAATCGGTGTGTTGTTGACT
The DNA here is from genome assembly GCA_019453435.1 of Rhinogobius similis. Classification (NCBI taxonomy): domain Eukaryota; kingdom Metazoa; phylum Chordata; class Actinopteri; order Gobiiformes; family Gobiidae; genus Rhinogobius; species Rhinogobius similis. Next base: position 8,280,289 of record CM033633.1, on the reverse strand, counting down.
TGTTGCTTGTGTTCATCAAATATTTTACACAAATCATTCTACTTTATATAATGTTTTAGCGATGAGACTTTTCCCTCTTTCGTCATTAGCTTAAACAGAGTTCTCATCAAACAGGAAGTGCGTTTACAACAAAAGTGCATATCTGTGGCAAAAAGAGGCAAAAGTGGGCGGGGCCGAATAAGTCTGGACAAAGCACACACCCTTGAGCCTGTTTCACACTGACTGCCCACCTGTAACAGACATGGGTTTAACACGAGACGAGCCTCTCACACTTTCACTCTGTCTAAACCTAGAACTAACACGGGAAAAAACATTTCTATTGACCTTATTCTGCCCCGCCCACTTTTGCCGTTTTTGGCACTTCCGTTTGTAAACGCACTTCTGTTTGACGAGAACTCTGTCAAAGCTAATGACAATCGAGGGAAAAGTCTCGCCGCTAAAATGTTACATAAAGTAGATTGATTTGTGTAAAATGTTTAATGAACACGAGCAACAACAAGTCAACAACACAACGATTTCCTGGTCAGTCTGAAAACGGCTTTTTAGTCCATGTAGAACTTATTTTTTGTTAAGCTCGTCTGCTCTGTGTGAACTAATACAACAGAAACAAGACGGCGGCGCGTAAGACAAATTCCGGAATAAGGTGAATACAGAGCCGTTTCTCACTGGAATGCACTACCGCTAAAACTGATGATAATAAAGAACCATTATGTTTTCAAAAGAAGCTTAAAGAAATCACTGTTGGAAAATGTAATCATGCTCAAAGTTTAAGGCAAACTGTACCATCACTGACGTGTATTTTGTCATAACAACTTATAATTTAACCTATAATTTAGTGTTCTGTTTTTGATTGTTAAGGCTTGCATTTTTAATATGTCTTGTAATGTTTTAAATTGTGAAATTGGACCTAAGGAAGAATAGTTTCCACTACTGTAGAGACTAATGGGGAAAAAAAAAAAAAATCACAATTATTCACATTTATTCAGCATTTTAGTACCGACTGTTGTGAAAAAAACGGAAGTAGCCCGAGAGTTGAAAGAAGAGGCATGTTGCATCAGTACTGGAGACATGAACCCTAAGACATTGTGACTATGTGCATTCCAGTCTAGTCCAGTCCAGTCTATGCTTCTGCTGCGGAGGGTAATACATTTACCTCTGATGATGTGGGCAAAGATAACGAGAGCTGAGCTGGGGCAAAGTGCTATTTTCTAGAAACAATTACTGACTAAGAATTGTATTTTTGGAGCTACATTTTCAAACATTTTTTCTTTGTTTAAGTCTGAGAATTAGTGAAACATGTGCTTGTGTCACCAAAGGCTCCTGGTCTGACTGAAAGTACTTGACCCTGAGCAAGAGCAAAAAAGTCCTCAAAGTGTGGCAAATGTGCATCAAATGAGGACTGGACCTTGGTGCAAAAAATCCGGTATAGGTTCATCCTCTTTGTAAATACATCTCTGTGTTTGTCGCCCCCTGCAGGTAACGTGACGGCGCTGTGCTGGGACCCAGTTCAGAGAATGCTGTTCTCAGGGAGCTCGGACCATTCCATCATCATGTGGGACATCGGGGGAAGAAAAGGCACCGCCATCGAGCTGCAGGGCCACAGGTAAGATTAGATTAGAGAGAGTTGAGATCGGGCCCAAAAACCGGATCAGGACCGACCTGACCTGTGCACGTACTGTCTGAACTCATAGAACCAGAGTTACGTAATCTGAGCCCATACAGAGTTTTATTGGCAGATTAATGTTTATATGACAGGTTAGAGCAGTGTTTTTCAACCTTTTTTGAGCTGTGGCACACTTTTCAAGTTTAAACAATATCACGGCACACCACTTACTACTAAAACATGACCAAATCAGACCACTTAGTTTAAAAAAAATATGATGAAAGTATGAAAAAATAATGACTGTGCTACTGTCTGGTTCGTTAAATTTGGTAATAGTGATTGGTTTTGTATTCTTTTTCACTGCAGAAGTTGCTCAGGACACTCCAAAATGGTAAATTAGTTAATCACATCTGCATTTGTGAATCTGTTAACTCAAACTGGACATTTTTCAAGGCACACCTGGCAAAACCTCAAGGCCCACCAGTGTTCCCCCGTAGACTTGTTGTGAAATGTGTCGTCTGACCCCTTGATTTTCAACCAGACATGATTACATTTAAGATTTTACTAAACATTTTGCCTATTTGTCCCCGGTTTGACAGTTTTCATAGTGTTTATAATTGTACTTCCTGGTTGGACATGGGAAGCAAATATGGCATAGATAGAGGTAATTCTACAACTGTTACCCAGCACCCATTTTGAAAGCAAGAGCCAAAATCCATATAAATTACACAATATTTATGATTTGACAAATAATAATACCTGTTAACAACTTTTATTACTTGAATGACTGTTTAAACTGTCAAAAAATGGTGCTGGTTGTGTATAAAGAATCTTTATATTTCCAATGGCATGTCACTTTTTGATGACATTCTTTTTTTTTTTATGACTCAGCTCTACTTCCTGTAGTTTTAAACTTGTATTTTTCTAAATTTCTTCACAAACTGCAACTTCACGGATGTAAAACTATGTTAAATATTTTCCACTGGTGCCCTCCCACCAGTGTTGGGTAAGTTACTTTGAAAAAGTAATTAGTTACTAATTACTAGTTACTTTAAAAAAAGTAATTAGTTACATTACTTAGTTACTGCCTCAAGAAAGTAACTTAGTTACATTACTTTGGGATTACTTTGTTGTCTCACATAAAAAAACTCAACTCAAAAATGTATATTTATGCTTTATTAAAGCCTTTTAAATAAATGTCAACAACAAATAAGTAATAAACGCTTTCAATAAACGCTGCAACAAGCCTGTTTATTTTATTTACCTGACAGCGTAATTCAAGCCGAGGTTGCTTGCCTCTTGTCGTTGTCTCGTCGAAGGAGGCGGTGGCAGCAGCTTGCTGCTCTTCTTTAGCAACAAGTTTCACATTTGCGTGTTGACGTTGCAAGCGTTTCAGAAGGTTGGAGGATGAGTTGGTTGCAGTTGATAATCGTTTGCTACCCAGGCAGAGCTTGCACTCAACGACCAAATTTTTTTGTTTTTGCTCGACATCCTTAAAATAGTGTGCATATTTCCACCTGTGAAACGCCTTCGGCTCACACACCTCCACATTGGTGTTTTTCCCTACTCGTGCAGCATGCTAGACAACATGACTCGTGTTTTTAAGCGTAATGACGTAAATACGTCGCCACGCACCCGGACAAGCCGAGTCGGTGGCGCTAGTAATGTAGTAGTAGTAGATGTATTATAGTTCTATAACGAACTAAGTACTTTGTCAGTAACTGTAATGTAATTACAGGTATTTTCATAATAACGCGTTACACTACTGCATTTCTGAAAATTGTAATCTAATTATAATAACGCGTTACACCCAACACTGCCTCCCACCAAACCAAGTCAGAATTAGAACCTGTCGTATAGACTTTGATAGAGCTCCATGTGTTAATGTTCTACCTGTGTCCGATATCAGAGCGCTTGTGCCGCTGGTGCTGGCCCACATTATCTCTCTCCCGCGCTCCTTTCTTCGATTACGAGGGAGGGCATCCGTTTATCAGCCGCGCTTTCGATCACACGCCCTTTTGGCGGAGGAAAAGAACACAGCATCCGTTCCACTCTGTGCTCTTCTGCAGGTCGGGCCGCTCTGTCTCTAAAAAGTAAATAGCAACGTCTGTTAAACTGCACATTCAGGACAGAGCCAAAATTAAACCAGGACTAAACAAGGACTAAACCAGGTCTAGGGCAGAGTAAAACATAGGATTAAACCAGGACTAAACCAGGACTAAACCAGGACAAAACCAGGACAAAACCAGGACAAAACCAGGACAAAACCAGGACAAAACCAGGACAAAACAAGGACAAAACAAGGACAAAACAAGGACAAAACAAGGACAAAACAAGGACAAAACAAGGACAAAACAAGGACTAAACAAGGACTAAACAAGGACTAAACAAGGACTAAAGTAAAATAAAACAAGGACTAAACAAGGACTAAAGTAAAATAAAACAAGGACTAAACAAGGACTAAAGTAAAATAAAACAAGGACTAAACTAGATCTAAAGTAGAATAAAACTAAGGACTAAACAAGGACTAAAGTAAAATAAAACAAGGACTAAACTAGATCTAAAGTAGAATAAAACTAAGGACTAAACAAGGACTAAAGTAGAATAAAACAAGGACCAATCAAGGACTAAACTAGGTCTAAATTAGAATTTAAGGACTAAACGAGGTCAAAAGTAGAATAAAATTACTAAACAAGGTCTAAACCAGGTCTAAAGCAGAATAAAACGAGGACTAAACCAAATTTAAAGCAGGATAAAAACAGAACTAAACCAGACAAAATAAAGAAATAAAATATTTTAAATATTTTTGGAAGATACAGGCCCAGGGGCCTGATCTGGCCCCTGGGCCTGAAGTTGAATAGCCCTGCTCTAGAGAAAAGACTGAATACAAGAATCACATAATATTTCAGAACGTGTGTGAAGAGGTTACTTGATCAGGCTCAAAAATGAACAGACTCGTTTACGTGTTGTATATATTCTAAATACATTTACAATACAGTACAAAATAGCTTCTTTATTGCGATTAAGACCTTTACTTACTGGGATGAAAGGACAAATATTATGCAAAATATCCTTTTATGAGCTTTTCATCATGTTTTTACATAGTTCGGTCATCAAAAACATACCTGGAGTTCCATTTAGCTTCTTTCACTCCAGTTTGATGAATCCTGGTTAGAAAATCCTCTCCCTCCGACCGTCAAAAACACTTGATTTTCGATAACTTACAGATAAGTCACTTATCTGAGAATCCTGTGCTGTTTTAAGTCCATAAATCATCACCAGACTCGCTCTGAGCATTTCTGGCATCTAAACACAATCATCACAACTGCGACCCAGCTCTGGATGTGCACTGTGGATGTACAAATGTGTGTGATTCCCTCTGCAGCCAGTAGATGGAGCCACAGCTAAGTTAATCTGGCGTCTCCCAAGGCTGTGATAAAGTTATATTGTTCTTTTAGTTCTAAAGCATGAAAATTCAAAGTAAAGACACTCAAGAGCATGATTAAAGTGCGTATGACAGGTTTCTATGATTTTCTAATTTTGACTTTATTTAGTGTATTAATACTTGTAGTAAATAGTTCGTAATTATAGTTTTACACCAATCAGATCGCTGTTTGTGGAGAAAAGTTGAAAAACCTGTTGAAAAATACAGGAAGTAAACAAACTGATGACATCACACGGGGGGACAAAGGTTATGCATCATTTACACAAAATACACTACTTTTTTGACCCTTTAAACATTAATTCAACAAAATAAAAGGTGTTAACGTATTCTTATTTGTCAAATAAAAAAAAAGTGACATTAGATGAGTTTTGGCCCAGTTTACAGTGTTGTTGCTATGGTAATTTCCTAGCGTGATGTCATCATTTACAACCAGGAAGTAAAATTAAAAAGCTAAAGATTGCGAAAACTGTGTAAAATTTGTAAAGAATTTTAGCTAATTTTGAAATATGTTTATCTGAACTACATTTTGGTTAAATGAGTAGCCCAACCTGTCATGGGCACTTTAAAGGCCAATAACAACACAAATAATGCATAATATTTGTCCTTTAATACTTTCATAAACCCTACAACATTTTCTTTTCTTTTTTGTCTCGTCAGAGAGAAGATCGAGGGCCTGTGTTACGCCACTCACACTCGGCAGCTCATCTCCTGCAGCTCAGACGGATCCATCGTCGTCTGGAACATGGACGTCACTCGGCAAGAGGTGAGGCTCAAATGTGCAATAATATTTAGACTTTAATATCAAATAGTTATTGTATTATAAGTTATATTTTTGTGCTACAGACTCCTGAGTGGTTGGACAGCGACTCGTGTCAGAAATGCGAGCAGCCGTTTTTCTGGAACTTCAAACAGATGTGGGACACTAAGAAGATCGGCCTCAGACAAGTAATTATGTTATTAATCAAAGCAGTACAATAACATTATCGAGTAGATCAGAAGGAGGGTCTGTCTTGACTTGTTTGTCTTTGGAGGAAATGGAAACCGAAGAATGTTCAGGTTTATAATAATTAAACTTCTGAATTATCAAAACCAAAAGCAAAGAGGGCAGTGCACTCCATACAATCTTTAATGTGGGAGTCTAATTGTTCCAGACAACATGAATGTTTCATTTTTACGTTAAATAGCCTTTTTTTATCTTTTAGTTGTTGTTCTCATCTATCTTGCATTATTTCAGTTGGATTGAATGGCATACATATTTTAAAAGATTTTACATTGTTGATATCTAATTCTAAGCCTGATTTATTCAAGTTTTGATTAAAAAAAATGGGCACAATTTGAAATTTATTTCTGGCTCAATACATTTTTCATGAACCAAATATGTGCATTTTTTACAATGAGCATTTCGGTCATTATATAATGAAAACCTTGTTATTAATGTTGCACAGTTAATCAAAACCAAATTGAAATCACAATTTGTAAATCGCAAAGGCTTCAATTTTTGAAGAGCAATAAAAAAACTGCTAAACCTGTGGTTTGGATTTATTAAAATGTTCTGATACTAGTTCCAAAAACGTGACTAAAATTTACATAAACGTGGCAACTGAAAATGACAAACACACGACTTAAAGTGATAAAAACGTGACTAAAAGCAAAAAACAAAAACAAAAAAAACATCACAAAAACAGTCAGAAACACGTGATTCTTTTTATCCGTTTGTCAGTTCATTTTTCAGTCATTTGTTTAAAATTTAATCACATTATACTGGTCAGAATAATCACAATTAGATATTTTTCCCACATCGTACACCTCTATCATACATCTTTTTTCTCACATTTATGTTAGAAAACTACAGAAAAAAAATACTTTAGTGTATTATTTATTTGTCAGGAACCATGTACAAACACATTAATCTGACAAAGGAGTATTCAAAGTAATGTCTCTAGATTTCAGATTTTTTCCTCTTCACCCTGAGTGGCCTTAAATGCCTTTGTTTCTTACTTTTTTCTCCCAGCACCACTGCAGGAAGTGCGGCCAGGCGGTGTGTGGCAAGTGCTCGTCGAAGCGCTCGTCGATCCCTCTGATGGGCTTCGAGTTCGAGGTGCGAGTGTGCGACAGCTGCTTCGGCTCCATCACAGACGAGGAGTGAGTCACAAGTGCCCTCTGTTCTCCCAAACTAAAGCGACGCCTGCTGCCGTTTGTCAGCCCGAGCGCCGTCACGACATTCAGCAAAGACCGTCGAAGTTTAGCCGGAGCAGATTAGATTACTACGCGAGGATTTGCTGTTTGAGGCAAAACTCAAGATTTTCAGATCAGTTTTCTCTCTCAACGTATCGGCTTACGTCAAATTTCATCAGCAAACTCTGCTCCTTAAGATATTTTATTATTTCATTTAATCTTTAATCTTGACTCTTTCCTGCGTTTGATTAGGGTTAGTGTTACCTCCATGTTTGTTTTTCTTGTTCCTCTTTTTCTTACGTACTTTTTTGTTTAGTCGACTAGTCAAATAAGTCAATCCAATTCTATTTATTTTTGTCGTGCCACAGGAAGAAAAGCAGTTTAAATAAACAATGTTCAAGAGACTTTAGCAAATGGATAACTGTCCCAGAGCATCCCCTGTCCTTGACCCTCCTTCTCTACAACAAAAACTACAAAAAGAAGTAATTATTTCTATTGTATATTTAGATTTTTAAAATACATTTTCAGCCAAATAAAAGTTGAAATATGAGACTGAAGGCTGAAGTTAAAGGACACTTATTCTGCTACAGTGAGTTTTGAGCTTTTTACCTTTTTCTAACAATGTTCCGTTCTCAAAAACATACCTGGAGTTGCATTCAGTTACATTCACGCTGTTTTTAGGAATGTTCCCCCCCTCCGAGTGTCAAAAACACTTCCTGTTGAACTTCCTGGATCTGGGACATATTTTCGGATCATCTATCTTCTGCTGTTTTAACTTCTTAAATCATCACAGACTCGTTCTGAGCATTTACTCCGTCTAAACATGATAAATGCTGCTGCTAGCTTGATAAGTGTGTGTAGCATGTTCACTTATAGAGATAATATAGCTAAACACTTGGCGCCATCCACTGGCTGGATGCACTAAGTAAGTGTCTTTCTAGACTCATTGAATAATAAACTGTTTTTGTTTGTTTCAAAACATGAGATGGCAAATTAAAGGTACTCAAGAACATGTTTAAAGGCTAAAAATAATACAAAAAATGAATAATAGTTTTCCTTTAAAGAATAGTTATGAATAAAGTGTATCATTGATCAAAATCAGTGCTAATCTATTCTTTTTTTGACATTTTGATGCATTAATGACACTGTATTTGTTATAGTTGGTCTTTGTGTCTATAGTTCAGTTAACAATTAGTGGATAATCAATTTTTATAGTTGATAATTATAGTCAACTAGTCACGATTAGTCAATTAATCGTTGCAGCCCTAAATGTTTTGCTCATAGTTTTTCTGACTTGGCGACTAGAACACAGAAACTCAAGAAAGCATCACTCTGAGCTCCGGGGACGACTGGAACACAGCGTTAGCATCGATTCGTGTCTGATTGTCTAGACTTTTAAAAACTCAACCTCCTTCTGACAAAATCACACCACATCCTCATACGTGAACCGATAAAACAGCTGTCAAAATAAGGAAAATTGCTTCTGGATGTGAAACGTTTGAGCGACGCACGACAGGACGACACACCGACACAAACGTCTGTAAAACTCCTGCACAGTTAAATCTATTTCTTCTCTTGTTTTTCAGCCGCGCGCCCACAGCCACCTTCCACGACAGCAAGCACAACATTGTTTACATGCACTATGAGCCGACCACAGGCTGCCTGCTCACCTCCGGCACAGACAAGGTCATCAAGGTACTGAGAGAGACTCATTTAGACGCACAGTACCACAGGATTAGTCATGCATTTAGTTGTACCGTTGAGAATGCAGGATTAAATTGGTTTTATTGGTTGCGTTCATGTCAGACTTTGCAGATTTATGGCTCATATCTCTGTAATTTCTCATTTCTGGGCCTGTCCACGTTGAACAAAAACTGACACAAAGTTCAACGACTTTTCTGTCAGCATCAATAAACAAAAGTTGAATTATTTTTTTACAACTGCATTAGAAAATTGTGTCATTATTCAACCGCAAAGATGTGATTGTTGTTAGTTTGGGATGGGACGATTTAATGCATTGTTTTTGCAGTGCAACTGAAGAGTGCAATAACCGTCCGGGAAGAATTATTATTTAACAGAATTGACAGTTTTTATTGTCTTATGCCATGTTTCATTTGTAAAACAGAAAGGAATGGAGTTTATTAGGCTTGCTTTTTCTTATTTTTTAAGATAAACAACTTCAATTTTAGTGTTATTAAAAAGGCAAACAATGAAAATCTCATCTTGTTCTCGTCTCGTCAAAATTCAATCTCATTACACCCCTATTTTCAGTTGAAAGGAAGTTTGTGGAGCTCATCCCAAACAAATAATGATAAAGCTCAACATTTTTGGACCAAGTTTGGATATTTATTTCAGAAACAGTGAAAATCAAGCAGTGTTATAAAGACCCGGCCCTCCATTTGAAACTTTGACATAATCCAAGTCTAGAACGTGAGCACAACCAAGGGACACAAAGTAAATAAAGCGCTTTTCACCGGCCGAGGTCACAAAGTGCTTCACAAGCTGCAGTAGTATTTCTCGTTTCTGGGTCCAGCTGACCTTTGTTTTTGACGCCACAGTGTTGTGTGTCGTTCAAAAAGAGCAATAATCAATATCAACAGGACGAGGGCTGTAGGCGACCAAAGAAAAGAAGAAAGTCCTGCCCGAATTGACCGATTAGTCGACGAAAAGGGGTGTGGTTAACGCTATCAAAGCTCTGAAGTATCTCCGTGTATCTGACCCAAACTGCACTCAAAGACCAAAACTGCAAATGCAAAATCAACTATTTATACAGAATAATCCTAGCAAACAGTGTATGTGTTTGTTAGATATAGAGAAGCTAGAATACACTTACAAGTCACTCCAAAATCTTCTCTCTCATTTCTCATTTTTGCCATACAACTATATAACTATGCAAAAAAGTGCTTGGATTAAGTAGTATTTATTTAGATATAAGAATTGTCAATGGAATAAGCAATTTTATTTCAAGCTCAAGCTCGCTTTTTTTCAAGAGTTTTCAAGATAGTTTCAAGAAAAATGCTTGTGTTAAACCTTATTTTAATAAAAGCCAGATATTTAATGGTTTTTCCACTGGCTAATCTGATTTTAAGACAGGCAGAATATCCTCAAATCAAGAAACACAAATTTGCAGCATTAAAATTGTATTTTAGCATCCAAAGAATCTAATTCATGCTATAGTATCTAATACATCTCTAGATAAAATGAAAAATAATTGTGGGCTCAACATTTTTCCAGTAAAACCCATAAATCTGGATTGTTCCTTCATCAAAAATGCAAAGCGTTTATCACAGTTTCCTAAAACATGATGTAAAATACAATAATAAATGTGTTTAAAGCAGCTCTGATGTCACTCACATGTGTCTGAGGCTTTTCATTTTCCAAAGTCATCTAAATGTGTCATATTTTGTGATATTCTGAGGTTAAATCCCAGTTTTTCCAGTGAAATCACATTATGTTGCACTTCACTTTTGCCTCTACTCTGGGATTTATAATGCTTTAGTTTACACACTTTTAAAGGGTCTATTTCATAAATCATAACTATTGTGTATTTTATAAGGGTTTTGGCCCTTGTTTACAGTCTAGTTGCTATGGTAACAGTTGTAGAATTAGCTCTAACTATGTCATATTTGCTGCTCACGTCCAACCAGGAAGTAACATTATAAACATTACAAAAACTGTCAAACTGGGGACAAATAGGCTTGAAATCTTAAATATAAAAATGTTTGCTATGTTTTTTGCGATGCTTGATATAAAAACGTGTTGATAGAGGTCTGAACTAACAGAATTAACATGTTTTATACAGAATAATACCCCATGGAAACAGGATATGTTGTTTGTGTGCTGGGAATATTACATTAAACAAGCCTCGCAGCCGTTCTGAACCGTACAACTTTAACGTATTTCTCTCTCGCAGTTGTGGGACATGACGGCCGTGGTGTCCTGAAGCATCTCAAAGCGCGACTGCGGAGAAAAGGAAGGATTCTCTGTTCGATCGAGCCGCTGGATAATGTTTGACGAGCGTTTTCTGGTGCACGTTTACATCAAGAGTTACTGCAGCACGGACACAGTTAAGACGCTTCTACATAAGATTTCTGAAGGTTTCGTTTTCCGTGGTCTGTTTCTACAAAAATGCGACTGAACAACGGTAATAATGCAACTTAAATTCAGTACTCGTTAGTTTAATTGATCGTTTTTGTGTCTGTGTTTCCATGCGCACCAAAAATCTGATTTCTGGAGTTAAAACAGTTGCATCTGATGTGAGTAATCTGATTTGTGCAGGTTTTGACAAGAAAACGATGCATAAGAAAGAGCAAACTAATGTGGAAAACACAAAAATGAAAGAGAAAATGTTAACTATTGAAAGAGTTTAATGCAAAAAAGCATGAAACTAGAACAACTGGACTAGTTTCATTCTTGTTTGGATATATTTTTATGCCCGGATGTCTCAAAATCTTCATTGTTTAGTTGAAAAAGTTATCTTCTAAATACAAAAACAGTTACTCTAAAGGTGTTTTTGCTGATCAGATTTTTCTTGTGCTGTAAACACACACCAAAATCAGGTTTTGTTGGGTTTTCTGTTTATTCTAGTTCTCTGATTTTACTGTAAACTCACCTCTGTTTGGTTTAGTTTGGTACATTTCAATGCAAATATCATGTACAACCTGCAGAGGGAGCAAGAGAGTCACAAATAACAATGAAAACTGTTTTAAAAAAAAGCTTTCTGAGTGGTACCTTGATTTACAAGCTATTTAATTTCAATCTTGACATGATTGCTTTTGTTTTTTACGGTTGTCGGACGAAATTATTGCTAAAAATGTACTTTTTCAAAATAAATGATAATATTTTGCCACTGACAGCAGAGGAATCGCCTAAAAACTGTGCAAAATCGTTAAAAAACTTCAGCTACAATTAATAAACGGCACAATTACTCAAATGTTATCAAAAAACTCAGAAAAAGTTCCCAAATTGCTAAGAAAATGTGCAACATAAATACTGAGCCTCAAATATATTATTCTTTTTGTCATATATTTAACGATAAGTTGATATAGTGATTATCGTGACAGGCTGAACAGGAGCAAAATGGTTATTTAAGTAAAAGTATCACATGAAAAAATCGACTCAATTAAAAGTATTGATTGATTTAATAGAAATAAGAACACAAGTAAAACATAACAACTAAAACAGAATCAAAATACAATCCTGGTGCATTAAAATCAAAGTAGGAGTCTGATTTTAGTGCACAGTCTCTCAGAAAAGAAGGTAAATTTTTAGTCCAAATGTTTTTTTTTTCCCATTTTGCTCCAGTCCTTGATTGACGGAGCAGTCTGTGTCATCCAGTATTTCTTATTAGCCTTCTTTCCCGCTGCCAACAGTAAAATATTGCAATTTTGATAAGAAATCGTGTTTATTTTTGTTCAACAGGAACAATTTAATCAATTTCCGTTGCTTTTATTTGTATATTTTCTTTGCTCAAGGTTGGGACACTGACTCATGCTAAAAATAAACCCCTCAGTCGTTTAAGTGGCCTCAAACGGAAAGGAAATGATCAAAAATGTAGAAGAAATGGAAAAGTAAAGGTATAAAAAGTATCTACTCTAAAAATGGTACTTAAAGGTGCTGTACCTGATTTTTAATGTTTGAAAGGTGAAAAACAGAACGAGTTGATGTTAAAGTCTTTACATCAGTCGCATGTATCGCTCACTTACATAATGCCGTCCCAGCATCATAAATATTCACTGGAACAAGTTTATAAGCACTTTCAACGGGTTTCTGAGCCGTCACAAGTGCGTCCTTTTTTCTCTCCAACCCAGTTCTGCCGAGACCCGGTTAGCTTACCTGCCCCAAAGCCCTGAACTCAATCTCTTTATCTGCTCCTAAACCCAACCCTAACCTTAATCCTAACTGTGAAAAAATATATTCTAAAAATACACTTTTGCTTGTGGCGGTCGTGTGGCGTAAGTGGGTTGAGAAAAAAAATGAAGCATTACGAGTTATTCTAACAAACATTAGCATGCCAACGGTGCACTTCCTGCTTCTCGTAGAATAAAGCGCTCAATAAACAGATGCAGAGAAAACGCTGTGGTCTCATTTTCACCCAAATAGATGCTTTTACAATATATCTGTGCTGGAGCAACACACATTTTACTTTTTCATGTTTCAAAACAGTAAAAATCAGGTGCAGCTCCTTTAATTAAAGTACTTTTGCTTTCGTGTTTTGTCACATTTTCACCTGTGACGATGTAAGTTTTCTGGAGATGTTATTGCTTTGCCTGGAATGCTGCACGGTAAAACTTCTTGACATCTTTATCTTTTTCCAGGGTTTTCGCGGGGCATTGAAAAGTATTTAAAACAGTAAAAATAAGGCCTTAAAATGCATTTAAAAGCATTAAATTCAAACCCCACAGGCATTAAATCTAAAAACTAGTTTGACAAAAATGTACCCATCAAAATAATAAATCTAAATGTAATAAAAACAAGAGTCAATACTTTGAAACTACTTTAAAATTTAACATCCAAATATATTTTGACTGGATTTATTGAATCTAGATGTTAATAGCTTGGGTCAAATCATCTGAAAAGTAAAATATAAGGTTCAAAACATTAATGTGCATGATTTAAATTTCATGTAAATTAACTTTTTGAATATTTTAAAATAGTTTATTACACTGTCGTCATTTTGTTGCCTGATGGACTGGTCTTGAAACCTTGAAATGTGGCATTAAAAAGCATTCAATTTGATTTGCTGAAACCTGCATAAACCCTGTTTTTAATTGCAGTTGTTTTTATCACTCAGAAATACTTTGAAAAACTCTCAAATTCTTCTGCCGTACTGTGGAACATTCAATAACATCTCCCTGGAGAACATAGTGCACCTTTAAAACCAGAATTATTCACTAAAAGTCTTGAAAATGACGATAAAGGCATTAAAACTCAATATTGTTTCTTAAATAAAGTTTTTTCTGTCCTGTTTTTGAATCTGTGCTTGAATTGTTTCTTGTTTTGGAATAATTTATTGTTCTTTTTTGTAATTATCAGTGCTAATCTATACACAGTGAATATAATATCAATCGTGCAACAATATAAAACAAACGGCTAAATGTTACTGTCACAAACAATATCACGTACTACGGAAGCACTGATAAAGATGAAACAAAGTCGCTGCTATGAAGTGAAATTATTAAAACATGTCTTGATCGTTCTGTTTACTTTAATTTTAAAATCATTTTGTCTGTGAATTGATTTCAGATTTTTACGTAGTGTCTGTACATGTATGTTCTTGTGGCATTTCAAGTGTAAAAAATTGAAAATATAAAGTAAGATTTATAAAGAACTGTTCTGGTGTTGCTGTTTTGTTGCACTGACGCCGTTCAATCTTGATGTTAGGTTTGAATTGTTAAGATTTATTATTGCCCATTAAACTGTTTTCTCATAAATATTTTCTATTATAAATTTTGTGGAGTCGTAATAGTTGAGTGAACTTGTTCAGTCTAACTTTTGGCTGATACAAAGTCCAGAATCATCAAGTTTTAGGCGAATATATCTGTAACTATAAGTATATTGTGAATTATTACATTATTATAGTTTCTTGTTTTGACGATATTGATGTCCAAATTCCACAAAACATGCTTATAATGTTGTAAAATGTACTGCAAAGAACTTTTTCGAATCCAAATACTGTTAAATTCCAGAAAAAGGAGCCTCGGATTGTCTTTTTCTGAACATTTTTCCCCACTGTGGTCCTGAAGACAAGGCCTGCGACAAGTTGGCCACTGTCCAGGGTGTACCCCGCCTAAGGCCCAAAGTCACTGGGATAGGCTCCAGTCACCCGCGACGCCTAACGGGAATAAGCGGTAGAAAATGAATGAATGAATGGTCCTGAAGGGCCCCTGACGTGACCTCACACTTGATCGACTCAAGCACTCATCTTTACCTATTCACTGTTAAAACCCACTTTCATTTAAAACCTGAATTCATTCTGAGTAGTTTCTGGTGCTTGTCTTCCTCCAGGGCAGTGTTTCCCAACCACTTAGAAAGGTTTCAGGTTTTAAATGAAGTTGAAATGTACTTTTATCAGAATAAAAAAGTGTCACTAGTTGTACATTTTTCATATTTTGGAGTATCTTGGATCATAACAACTATAATTAAAACAAAACTATGATAGTAATGATTGATTATATTTGAATAAACCCATTTATCTGACGAAAATCAAGTTAAGGGATACTCTGAGTGTGGAGCAAACCTTAGGGCAGGGGTCCCCAACCTTTTTCCTCCAGAGAGCTACTTTTGCAAAAAAAAAAGAAAAAAATTATAGAGAGAGAGCTACTCCGTTGCGAGAAATGTAGTTGATACTTTAGTTGACCGCAACGACAAGCCTTAGGTGGAGCACGTCAGATCCTAATAAAACATTAATTGTTATCCATTTATCAGAGCACAAAGGTATCTTAAGTTTATTTTAGTACATTTGACAGTTGTTCAAAGTATCAAAAATCAGAGACTCATCATATCCCGACAACATTAGTACATTTACACAAATAATAAGCATGTGAGGAATTAAAGTTAAGTTACTCACTGTATATGTATAATTGTATAAAATGTATAAAATAAATTCTTTGGGGAGTTACTTAGAAGGGGGTGGAGAGCTACTGGTATCTCCTGAGCTACAGGTTGGAGACCCCTGCCTTACTCGAGACATAAAAGGTTGGGAACCACTGCTCTAGGGGCCCCATACCTCTCATTGAGAAACACTAATTGATAATAAATCAGGCTGAAACTAACGATACTTTAAGGTCGACGAGTCAAACGCTTACTTTTAATGTAACTGATACTTTAAATACATTTTAACAAAATAAAAGCTGAATACGGCAGCTGAAGGCTTCTAAACAGATATTTTCAAATAAAGTGCCTATTATTATTGATTAAAATCAGAAATTGTTTATTTTTTTAACATTTTGATTTAACAGTGCAGCTGTTTTTGCAATAGAAAGGTTTTTTCGTATGTGTTTAGAGTCCGCAAAGTCCAGGTAACGCTTAAAAAATCTGCAATCGAAATGACTTCACACAGCGGCCTCTGGTGGTGATGAAGAACAAAACAAATCAATTAACTTTTTTTCTGTTCATCAAATTGTTCACTAATTCAATAAAATTTTAATAATGATTCAAATGTATTTCAAACAGTTAGTTACAAAGGACAAAATCAATCAATTTCACCCAAACTTGTGTGAAATGTTTACGTTTTTTGCAGCGGGAGGTTATTTGTGCCACCTGCGCGCCACTTCCGGTTCACCTCCTCCGGTGCAGAGCCGCGGTTCGGGGCAGAGCCGAGTGGACCGGGCCCGGGCAGGACGGTACCATGAGGGCCGCTCTGCACGTGGCTTGGGTTTGGATCTTTTGGAGTCTAGCCCGGCCAGTCAGCGCGTGGCGGCCCCGGGACGACACGCAGGATTTTAGGCCCGTCCGTTCGTCCCCGGGCCACGGACACGGACCGGACCAGGGCGGGTCCGCACAAGAAGCTCTGCCAAGCTTCACTGCGCCCGTGTGGGACTTTGTACAAGGTGAAGCACTGAGCACTGACGGGGTTTGTCCAGCGGTGGAGGGATTTCCTACATTAAAAGTAAAACTATCACATAAAAAATCATAAAAGAGTCAGTAACAGATTTTATAGAAAGTTCTTTGTTGTGAACTTGATCTAAAGGGGACATATTAGAGGGCTGTAGTCGAGTAAAGAAATTCTTCTCTATCGACCAATTAATCGACTAAACCATTAGTTCTTAAACTAGGGGTTGATTTCCAGGGGTCCCCAGATGATGGGAAAAATGGATACAATAGCGTTAAACAAGGCTTGACCCCCTTTAAATGCAGTGGTAAATGTAGATTCCCATTTGTCGGCCTGTTGAAGTCATTTTTCTAGGTCTATATTCTCAAAATAAAATCAAACATCAGATATGAGGCTAATTTATCACTTTGTGTGTCGCCTATTTTTAGTGTTTGGGAGTCGTGAGTGTGAACTATTGTAATTTTGGGGGTCGTGACTGAAAAAGTTTGAGAACCACTGGACTAAACCATGAAGTGTTTATCTCTATCTGACCCAAACTGCACCAAAAAAACCCCACAACTGCTTTCAAAAAATAATAATTTATACAGAAAAGTACCAGGAAACTGTGTATTTATGTGTTAGATATAATTGCATTAAACCCGATTCACTCCAAAATCTCCATATCTTCACTTTTTCGCTGTTTTTGTTGTATAAATCCTTCTAATCAAAACAAAGTAATTCTTGACTAATAAAAATGTTGGTCGACTAAAACAGTGGTTCTTAAACTAGGGGTCGGGGCCCCAATGGGGGTCACAAAAGGTTTTCCAGGGGTCCCCAGATGATGGGAAAAATGTATACAATAGTGTTAAACAAGGATTGACACCCTTCAAATACAGTGGTAAATGTAGATTCCTATTTGTCGGCCTGTTAAAGTAATTTTTCTAGGTCTATATTCTCAAAATAAAGTCAAACATTAGATATTACGCTAATTTATCACTTTTTTGTCCGGTTCAAAATGTAAAGGAGTAGAAAGTACAGTTACCTGCTCTCTGATGCTGTGAAGTAGAAAGTACAAAGTTAAATTTAAGTATTTACTTTTGTACTTTATTACTTTCCTTTTCTGATACACACTGATGAAAAGGCTTGTTTTAAAGCTACTTTTTCTTCCCTTTCATTTTCCCTGTGGAGACAAATAAAGTTATTTTATTGATTGAAGAGAGGAGGTGACAGATGAAGATGAAGACGCTCTCGTTAGGCCTTCTTCAGATTGGAGAATGTCCTGCTTTAGTCCAGGAGTGTCCAAACAAACGTGGCCCAGTTTTTCTTGGTTCTCTGCCAGGCCCAAACGATCATAGATAATACTTTCCATTGCAAATGTTAGCAATTTACCACTTAACACCACTTAACCTCAAAAACATCACATTGTATTGTGATAACAAACTTAAAATGAATGTCCTAAAGATGCTGTGGCTCTTTCGTTCTCCTGCTGTATGCACCATCAGTCTGTGGCCTTTTGCTTTGAACATTTAGACTCCAACACCAAATAAATCGATTCCATTCCATAAAACACCTCGAAAAATAACATTCTCTGCTGCTGTTTTTGTACTTTCTACATTTCTATTTGCAATAATAAGGGTATCTATCGTATCTAATCATTCAAATAGGACTGCGCATTTTTGGAAAGGAAATCTAATTGTGATTTTGCGGACGTCTGATGTATTGTGAGTGCAATCAGTTTTCCAATTTATGGTTAAAAATTAGGATTTTGTGTACACACTGTAAACAACTTTTGGGACTTTAACATTTCAGAGAAGACTGAAGCATTGATTAGTGATCCCATGAGTTGCAGATGACTTTCTATGATCTAAATCAGTGGTTCCCAACCTTTTTACCTTCATGCCCCCCATGTGTGAAGTTACCAGGCCCTGTGTGCTGTGCTGGGCCCCGACAGATGCTGTACAAGATAAAAAATACTAATAACAAGCATTTATTTCAAACTAATACACAGACATTGTGTTTATTTTCCCACACCCAATGTCCAACTAATTATTGGGATTTAATTTGGATAAATGATTCCTTTGAGGACCTGATGGGCTGCCCAGACAAAGCCCCTGAAATCTAAACAGTTGTAGCCTTTGCGATTTTATACTTGCATCAACTGCAAATTGTGCAGCCCTATTATAATCACAACTTCAAATCCTAAAAACCAGGTAATACGCTGCCCTTTTTACAAATGGAGGCAAAGCATTAGAGATTGTAGAAGTCTTTAAAGCAAAATCTTTTGTCGAAGTCAAAGTAATGCATGTATTCATCCACATTTCTTCTCGTTGTGTTTTCAGTGAGTGGACAAAGCCGAGCGCCGTCACATTTTAACCCTCTTTTGTTCCGCTGCAGCAAAGAAACGCTCCTCCTTCGTTTCTCGCTGCTACGATACAGAAGTCTTAGATTTGAAGGTGGGTCCATATGAGGGTCTGTGTTGTCTTCACTGTATGTTTTATGTTTTTGTCGTCGTGTTTCTCCACAGATGGCTCTCAGCTGCTGTCGCTGCCTAAAAGTTGCCACAGCTCCACCAGTTTTTATAAGAAGTGGTTCTTGGTGAAGCTCAACCTAAAGGATTGTGGTCCCAAGAAGCCGGTACTTACTCTTGTTATATGTTCACACTGACCACAGCATTACTTTGTGAAAAAATATACTGGGAGACAAAAAAAAAAGCATGTTTTAAGGTGAGACACTGCAGGTGAATAGGAAAAGTTTAAAGTTTAAAGATATAAATCTGAAACTTCTTCTGTAGTTCACTCATATAAATGTAAGAAATTTATTTTTAAAAAGTTATTGATTGTAGAAAAAAAATGCATTTTGTTTGTAAAAATGACAAAAACTGCACATGTTTGGGACATTATAAATTTGAAAAATGGACATAACCAGGTACTTTTTTCTTCTTTTTTTTTTTTTTTTACTTTGATAAATCAGGCTTAGAATTAACTCTCAACAAATCCTTCTGTACATTCTGTCAAAATCTTGTTAAGTACAAGATTGTAAAGTTTGGTGTGTGTAGGTTTTACCCTTATTTAACCAAGATTGTCCCACTGAGATTCAGAATCTCTTTTTCAGGGCAGGAGCCTATCGTTTGTTTTTTTTTTGTGGTAGGGGTAAGCTACACAAACACGGGGAGATCATGCAAACTTCACACAAGGCCCCACGCCGCCCGGGAGTCGAACCCACAACCTTCTAGCTGTGAAGTGAGAGTGCTAACCACTGCGCTACCATGTCGCCCAATTTTTGGAGAAAAATGCATTTTCAGAAAACTGCCTTTGCCTATTACCTATTACTGCCTTTTGAAGTAAAAGTTAAATGAAATAATAAAACATATTTAGGAGTAGACTGGGCATTGGGTTTGTTGTTTCCACATGAAAGCCGATATTTTGAGAGAGCAAACTGACCAAGTGTCTCGCCTTAAATTATAAATGTAGTTGACAATAGTAAGAATTTTCATCAAAAAAACGTGTGTGGAAGTTGGCTACTGCACTCATCCATAGCCAAGTTTGAGAAGATATAAAAAAATACTTACAGTTGTGATTATTTTCAGATTTCGGCAGAAGCGTGGAGACTGAAACTGTTTTATTTCGACGTTCTCCTGAAGAAGCGGAGCGTGGGTTCAGTGCGATGTGATCAGACCGAGGCAGAGGCAGATGTGACCTGTTCAAAAACACACGTCACTCTGAAAATACCTGCAGCAGCTGAACTCAGGACTGTCAAAACACTTGGTGAGACAGAATCAAACAAACGGAAATGTAAACGTGCTGAGTTTGTTTAAGGAAGTGCTCTGTCCACAGGTCGATCAACCAGTGAAGATTTTACTGTGAGACAATGGAGAGGAAACAGAGATTTGATTGTAGAGATTTCTCGACCTAATGATGTGGTGAGTTTTATTTGACTTTATAATGTTTAGACCTAATTGTTGATAAGAAGCCTTGGCTGGAGAATGTGTGCTGTACAAAATGTAATCAATTATAGGCTAAGCTAAGCACAAACTGGAAAAAAACATCAATAGGACATCGGGTTTGGTCCTTTCCTGAAGTTTTAGAATGATCTTCAACATATTTTAACATAAACATGAACAAACTACTATTATGTTGTGTTGAAAATTACATTCTTTTGTATGAAAATTCTAGAGGTGGAAGATATATATGTATAAAAAAATAATAATATCTCAACTGTTTGAGGGATATGTGTAAGTAATAATGCGTATGTTGTCTATAACTCAAATGATTCAGAATGAACCCAAAAAATGTCTGACATGATTAGGGCTGTAACAAGTAAGTTATCGATTATAGAAGATTATAGATTATAGGAATGGTTCTCAACTTAAGTATCAAATAATCGTAAACTGGTCTATATACAGAGTTGACAGACTCTGATAACAAAAAAAAGACCCGAGAAATGTGTACATTTTGTGTTTTTTGATTTAAAAAGACTTCATCTGTAAATATTCTCCATCAGGACATTGTCAAACCGCTTAATTTCAGCTTCGTCTGGCTCATATTGAGTAGCTTTTCACGTTCTAAACAATTAATTGATTAATGGAAAGAATATTAGCGTGATTAATTGTTTGTCGCAGCCCTAAATGTAATCTTCCACACTAAGGTTTTCTCTCAAAACTGAAACTCATATGTTCTGACCATTTTTCTTTTTTTTTTTGCAGGACTATGACTTTGAGGTAATTTATTTCGACTGGAAGAGAAAACTTCACTCGGTGCCGGTGACATGTTCCCTAAACCTGCTGAAACATAAAGAGAAAAGGGCTGCACGTCAACATTCCCACAATGCACCTCCCTCAATAAGAAGGTCCAGCTCAAGATTCAGGACGAAAGGCATGTCTTCAAATCAACAAAACAGACGCACAAGATTTCATAATTTCTGGGGATTTCGAGAAATACCCCAAATCCCATATAATGGAATAGTTGTACCAAAGACTACAACTACTTCTACAACGACAACCACAACAACAACAACAACAACAAAAGCGACTAGAAGGTCCAATAAATGCAGAAATTGTAGAAAGAAGAAAACAAACAATTATAAAAGCAAAGAAAGGTTTAGTTTATGGGGATTTGTTACAATTCCTAATCAGCCATTTACAGGATTCCATGAAGCTGAGCCAACTTTTTCGACAAATTCTGTAACAAGCAAAGATAAAATACAAAAAAACACCACTGACGAAGATAGAACTACTACCACCTCTTCCCTAGATGTTGATTGTGAAAATTTGAGGATTCAGATCAACAGAAAAAGATTGTTCAACATGTGGGGTTTTGACACAATTCCCAATGACAATAAATTGGAAACGGCTCAACCAGGTACTACAAACACGATTTCAACCTCTTCTACCAAAACAAATGGACAGGAATATGGCGGAAGAGTTGCAATATCATCTAGCACTGCCAATCGAGACATTTTTGAGGTTACGCAAATGACCAATGCATCCAAAACAAGTAAAATGTCAACTGTCAATGCTTTTACGTCGCTTAAATTGACCAATACAGCAGCACAGACCAGCACAGATCCAGCTCTTTCGGACACAACTCCAAAACATGCAAGCTCAAGCTCAACTATAATTGAAACGGTCCGTAATGATTCTCAGCCCAGCAAAATGTCAGCACTCGTGGACGAAGGAGTAAAAGGAGTAGCTACAACTATCAATGAGGCCGTACCGTATACAACTGTTAACCCAAGTCAAGCTACAATGTCAAATGCGCTATTAAGTACAATTGCAAATACCAGCCAAAAACAAGTTATTCTGCACTCTACAATTGAAACTACTGGTTCGCTTGTCAAAAACACACGCGCGTATTCGACTTTAAATATGGAGTCGACTACCGCTAATCAAGAAACCTCAGATGCTAAAGATGCAACTGCACAGACAAGCAAAGGTCCAGCTTTTTCAGACACAACCGTAAAAATTGCGAGTTCGACTGTAAATGGTGAAGTTCCCTATACATTTTCAAGGGCAGAGACATCCAAAACAAATAAACCCTCTACTTTGTCAAATATAATGGCAAGAACAACTAAAATTGCTAATAGAGATGTACAGACAAGCGCTAGTCCAGTTCTTTCAGATTCTACCATTGAGACCATTGGTTCACCTAGAAGTAATTTTCCTTATACGCAATTAAATCTGGAACCAACTACTATTCCAAATCAAATAACTACATCGAATGCAATATTTACTGTAAACAACTTGGCCAGTGCAGATCAACAAGCCAGCGCAGGTCCAGTTCTTTCAGATGACGCAATTGAAACTACAAATCCCACAACGTTTGATGAAATTACCTCAACTATGCCAAGAATTAAAGAGTTTTTGTCAAATACTGTGTTGACGACAAGAAAAGTTGCGGGTATAAAAGCACAGACAAGTGAAAGTCCAGTTCTGTCAGAAGCTCTTGATAAAACTGTGAGTTCAACTATGAGTGGTGCGATTCCATTTACAACTTTAAAAGCAGATGTAACTAATATAAGACCAGACTCAACAACTCCAAGTACTATTAGTACGTCTGCTACTTCTACTACTTCTACGACTGCTACTAGCACTTCTCCTCCGTCTACTATTACTACTAGTACTCCTCCTTCTACGAGTACCACTACTTCTACTACGACTACGACTAGCACAACTGCTGCTCCTACTATTACCAAAACTATTACCACTACTGCTACTCCTCGGACTACTACTAAAACTATTACTACTACTTCTGTTACCACGACTGCTACTAGCACCACTCCTCCGCCTACTACTACTATTAGTACTAAAACTATTACTTCTACTCCTTCTACGAGTGCCACTACTTTTACTACTTCTACTACTACGACTTCTACTAGAACTACTGCTTATTCTATGACTACTACTACAACTCCTCCTCCTACGAGTACCACTACTTCTACTACGACTAGGACTAGCACAACTGCTACTCCTCCTCATACTCCTACTCCTATTACTACTTCTGCTACCACGACAGCTATTAGCTCTACTCCTCCGTCTACTACTACTACTACAAAAATTACTACTTCTGCTCCTTCTACGAGTGCCACTACTTTTACTACTACTACGACTACTATCAGAACTATTGCTCCTTCTACTACTACTACTACTACTACTCCTCCTCCTCCTACAAGTACCACTAGTTCTACTACAACAACGACTAGCACAACTGCTGCTCCTACTACTACTAAAACTACTACTACTTCTACTACTCCTATTACTACTACTTCTGTTACCACGACTGCTACTAGCTCTACTCCTCCGTCTACTAGTACTATTAGTACTAAAACTACTACTTCTACTCCTTCTACTAGTGCCACTACTTTTACTACTATGACTACAACTAGAACTACTGCTCCTTCTACTACTAAAACTACTTCTACTCCTCCTTCTACGAGTGCCACTACTTCAACTACAACTAGCACAACTGCTGCTCCTACTACTATTAAAACTACTACTACTGCTACTCCTACTCCTATTACTACTACTTCTGCTACCACGACTGCTACTAGCTCTACTCCTCCGTCTACTAGTACTAAAACTACTACTTCTACTCCTTCTACTAGTGCCACTACTTTTACTACTATGACTACAACTAGAACTACTGCTCCTTCTACTACTAAAACTACTTCTACTCATTCTACGAGTGCCACTACTTCAACTACGACTAGCACAACTGCTGCTCCTACTTCTACTAAAACTACTACTACTCCTCCTCCTATGAGTGCCACTACTTCTACTACTTCTTCTACTACTAAGTCTACTACGAGCACCACTGCTCCTCCTACTGCTACTAAAACTATTACTACTACTACTACTACTCCTTCTACCGGTGCTGCTGCTTCCACTACTAGTACTGCGACTACTACCACTACGAATATTACTACCAAAACTATTTCTACTACTCCTTCTACTGCTAGTGCTGTGACTACTACTCCTACTAGTGCCACTACTACCACCTTTCCTAATTCTACAACTACAAGGTCTTCTACTACTACTACTGCCAATACTACTGCTA
This sequence comes from Rhinogobius similis, assembly GCA_019453435.1. Taxonomy (NCBI): domain Eukaryota; kingdom Metazoa; phylum Chordata; class Actinopteri; order Gobiiformes; family Gobiidae; genus Rhinogobius; species Rhinogobius similis. Next base: position 8,255,483 of record CM033633.1, on the reverse strand, counting down.
CTACAATGTCTAGTCCTACTACTACTGCCACAATTGCTTCTTCTACTCCTTCTGAAACTACTATTTCTGTTACTTCAAACAAAACAGACTTAATTATGAATGACATGGCCTATGATGAGTTTGTTTATGACTATCCAACGTCTACAAAGGACACAACAACAATACCTACCTCTACTACCTCGACAACAAAAACCATGAGCGTAAGTCCAAAAATGAATGCAAAAACGACTAAATCTACTACACTAACTAGCGCTAAACCACCTTTAAAACTTAGGGCGTTTGAAACTATCAAAATACAAGACAAAGTTGATACGTCAGCTGATGCCCAAGAAACTAAAACAACTACTGCAACTTCTAAGCCGGTTTCCCCATTTTCTTCCACAACAAAAACTTCAAGATCACCCAGCAACATAATGTCTACCACCACCCAAGAGTCTGTGTTGTACAGCAACTGGGACTACGATTATGGGTTGAGTTTTATGGACATTTATGATTTTCCATATTTAGATTCAGTCACAGAAATTGGTCAAGATGTTGTGGCTAGAACTACCCCAACCAATATGATTAGAAAGGATGACAAAAGAAAGATTACAATGAACAAAATGTTGTCTGAAACGCCTTCAATTTCAACTAGTGCCTCAATGAAAGCTTTAGCAAACAGACACGAGACATTGACAACCCCCGGTTCTGACTCTGTAAAAACGAAAGCAAGTTTCATGGTCCCTTTTCTAGAATCCTTTGCCCCCCAAAGTGAAATAAAGGCTACATCTGCTGGTGCTGCCTCTAGATCTATTGCAAAGACAAAAACCGCAACATCGACACCTACCTCAAGTTTAATCTCCATTGGTAGCAGTGTAACAAGCAGAAATCCAGCCTCCCTAACAATGAGTGCTGTCTTTCTGACTACTTCAGAAAATGCTACTTCACGAACAACAAAGTCAACCAAAAATATACCCACTCTTAAAGCAAAAGTCCCAAGACAGAGTACTGCGTCCTCGAGAGAGACAAATAATGTGACAATAAGAAATGATTCAATGTTATTTTTGACTGCTGTAGGCAATGTAACAAGCAGAAATACAGCCTCCCTAACAATGAGTGCTGCTTCTGTGAGTACAACCTATGCAATTTTAGCAACTACAAAGACAACCAAAAATGTTATCACTTTGAAAGCAAAGGTTTCAAGAAGTACTACTTTATCAAGAAAGATTAGTTTGTCAAGTATAAAGGAAAAACCTTTAGCCACAACAGCAAAACCCACAGTTTCTTCTGTAGCATCTTTTGTCACTACAAGTCAAATTAAAACTGCCAGAAATACTACTGCTAAGACAATGGATGCAACCTCTACAATTGCCTTAGGTTCACAGTCAACTGCTGCTGGAAGTTTAGCCTCCCTAACAATGAGTGTGACTTCAGTGAGCACAGACAATGTAACTTTGGCAACTTCAAAGTCCATCAAAAGCAACATTCAGCATACAACTACATCAAGAAACAATAGTTTGTTAAGCATAAATGTAAAACCCATAGCCACAACATCTATGGCTTCTTGCATGACATCTTTAGCCCCTAAAAGTGAAATTAAGACTAGAAAAACTACTGCTACTGCGTCCATTGCAAGCACAAATCTTGAAACCTCTACAATTTTATTACGTTTATTATCGACTGTCAAAAGTGTAACAAGCCAAAACACAGCCTCCCTAACAATGAGTGCTGCTTCTGCAAGTTCAACTAATGCAATTTTAGCAACTATGAAGTCAACTAAAAATGTACCCACTTTGAAAGCAAAGGTTCCAAGAAGGAGTACAACTTTATCAAGAAAGATTAGTTTGACAAGTATACATGGAAAACCTATTGCATCAACTGCATCTCCTGTGGCATCTTTTGCCCCTATAAGTGAAATTAAGACCACTACCTTTGCTGCTACTACTGTATCCATTGCAAAAGCAAATAATTCAATTCCTACAATTGCCTCAAGGTTATTGTCCACTGTTGTAGGCAGTGCAACAAGCAGAAATCCAGCTTCCCTAACAATAAGTGCTGCTTCTGCAAGTTCAACTAATGCAAGTTTAGCAACTACAAAGTCAACCAAAAATGTACCCACTCTGAAAGCAAACGTTTCAAGAAAGAGCACAACTTTATCGAGATTGATAGGTTTGTCAAGCATAACTGAGAAATCAACAGTCACAACAGATTTCCCCATAGCATATTTATCCCCTTCAGGTGCAATTAAGACTTCAAGCACTACTTCTATTACTACTACTGAAGTCAATGCAAAGACAAATAATGAAACCTCTACACGTGCCTCAATGTTTTCCATTCGTTTAGGCAATGTAACGAGCAGAAATCCAGCCTCCCTAACAATGAGTGCTGCCTCTGCAAGTTCAAACAAATCAATTTCAACAACCACAAAGTCAACCAAAAATATTCCTACTTTGGAAGCAAAGAGAAAAGTTTCAACTTCATTCAGAAAATGCATTGCAAAGACAAATGGCACGGTCTCTACAATTTCCTCAAGTTTATTTCCCACAGTTGTTGGAAATGTAACAAGCAGAAAGCCAGCCTCCCTAACAATGAGTGCTGCCGTTCTGACTACTACAACTAATGCAACTTTGGCTACAACAAAATCTACCACCAATATTATAGGAACTATGAAAACAAAGGTTCCAAAAAGCACAACAGTGTCAAGAAACTTAGATTTACCATGCATTAATAGAAAATCTATTTCTACTACAACTGCAACCATTGAAATGGCCAGTGATGCAAACACTACAAGTTTGTCGTCTATTTTTGTTGAACAAGCAAGCAGAAATCCTATCAACACAGTTACTCCCTCACATGATGTTTTGCCGACCACCAAAGCATGGATAAAAACTTCCAGAAAAATTATTAAAAACACAACTTCAAATACAATTTCAACTTCAACAAATGCACCAATTTTACTTACAAGATTGACTTCAGTGAAAAAAACGCCAACCACTACTGCTAAATCAACAATGGTCTTGCCAACCACCAAGACAATGTTGACAACCGTAAGATTACTTTCAATACCAGCTACCAAAATTAAATGTAACAGACTGCCCATTTTCACAAAACCTGTGTCAGTTAAAAATATAACTCAAGTCTTGCCTACCACCAAGACTTTCCCAATAACGGCATATGCACCAAAGCCCATGTCAACGACTAGCAATGCCACTACTTTCTTCAAAATATCTAAAACAAACACTGAGTCATTGCGTACCAACATTTCTACCACCAATCCATCTAAAATAAATATCAGCACAACTAAAAGAGAGACAACTACACTATTGTCAAGATTTACTTCAATGAAAAGGACAAAGTCAACAAAGGTCTTGCCGACAAACAAGACAATGTTGACCACTATAAGGCAACTTTCAACTCCAAGTAAAGTTTCAATTTCATGCAATGCAGCTACAGTATTGACCAAAATAACCCCAATTGCAAATAAAACAGGCTTAAATGGGGTCTTGCATACCACCAAGACCACTACAAGCAATGCCACAACTTTTTATTGCAAACTGGTGTCTATCAAAAGTGGATCTTCAAATAAAAGTTACATGCCTACTAAGACGACAGCCTCAAATACAGTTTCAAATAGAAGCAATACATCTACCGTCTTCAGCTGTTTATTCTCATGCAAAAGAACAACCAACAATATTACAAAGTCGACAACAACCTTGCCCACCATCAAGCTGTTTTTGAATACCAGCAGGTCCCCACAATCCTCAAATTTCGTTTCAGCTGCTTCTACTTCTTTCTACACAAGATTAGCATCAGTCAAAAGTTCAGTTTCATATGATAAACCGACAATAAAACATTTGCCTACAAACAGAGTGATGACCGTTTCAACACCAATTTCAAGCAGAGTTTCTACCTTTTACAGAAAAATATGTTCTAGCAAAAATAAAACCACATCAACAAGGGTCTTTCCAACTCACAAGACAACGTTGACGTCAAGTAGCCCAAATGCTTTAAATATGGGTTCAGGTTCAGTCAAACAAAAACCCTACAATGTTACTCGGCCAACAAGTACCTCGTCTACTAATAGAATGACTAATACGCACCCATTACTTGTGAAAGGCAAGACAACTTTATCAAATTCAAGAAATGCATCGGTTCTATTGACAAGATTAACCACAGTTAAAAGTGCAGTTGTCAATGTTACAAAGTTGACAACAATCTTTCCCACTGCCAAGATGTTTTTGAATGTCTCCAGGAGTCCACAAGCCTCAGATTCTGTCAACGCTACGTCAAAGTACAATGAATTGGTCTCAAGCAAAAGTTCCGTCGCTAAAACAAACCAATCCACAAAAGTCTTGTGTACAAAGAAGGCAATTTTGACTCACACAACACCGTCAATTTTATCCGAAAGAATAAGTTCAAATTTTGCCTCAACTTCAAGAAAAGCAACAACATTTGAAAGAAATAAGGGTACAAAGGTCTTGCCAACAACCAAGACTACCCCCAGAAGCTTGAATACGTTAAATTCAGTTTTGACAACAACCAACGCTACTGCTTTTATCACAAGATTGGCTTCAATTAGGAGTCAAGTGTGCAATAAATCCAACTCGATGCATTCATATGAAGTAAATGCAGACACTACTTCATCAACTACAACTACAGGAACTACCTTCATCGCAAGATTTGTATCAGTCAAAAATAAAAGTTGCTCGCCCAAATCTTTAACCAACAATAGAACTACCACCATCAATACCTCGGTTACAACTAAGAACACGACTTCAAATCCAGTTTCAACGACAAGAACCGCAACTATCCTGTTTAAAAGATTTACGTCACTGAAAAAGACGACTTCCAATGTTACTGAGTCAACACGAGTCTTGCCAACAAACAAGGCAATGTTGACAAATCTGAAAACTGCAAATAATGTTGACGATGCTATCGTAAAGATGACCAAAATGTGTCCTTGTAAATGTGCAAAAAAGGTCTTGACAACAACAAGCAAATCTAAAGTCAAGAAATTAGACGAGGTGCAAAACCAAGATTCAGTCGACATAAAAAAGACTCCTGCATCTTTGAATTTGATTTATGTAACTTTGCCTTCTACAAAAACAACTCCCCAAATTACAACAATGTTCACAGCGTCTACCAAAATGAGTGCAACTTTGTCCACAAGTAAACCAACATCTACAAAAGGAGTCTTAACTAAAACCAAGACAATGTTGACAACATTCAAGAAACCTATTCCAACAAACAGAACTACAAGTAAAGCATCTACCATCTCTGCAAACACGTTTACATCCACAGTTAAACCACCTTGTTTGGTAAAAAGTACAACCGAGTCAACCACTTTCTTCACAAGTTTAGCTTCAATAAAAAATGCAGTCTCTAGAAATTCTATTACAGCATCCTCTTCAAATGTTGCCAGAACCTCGTCAAATTTAGTTCCAAGTACGAGAAACGAGTCAAGCTTCGTCACAAGATTAACTTCAGTGAAAAGAACATCCTCCAATGTTCCTCAGTCAACACGAGTCTTGCCAACAAACAAGGCAATGTTGACAAATCTGAAAACTACAAATAATGTTGACGACGCTTCGACTTCTGCAAATCAGGAGATAAAAGCAAGCACTACAAAATTGGCGTCAAGCTCGGCTAACGTAAGATTAACCAAAATGTGTCCGTGTAATTGTTCAAATAAAGAATTGACAACAGCAAACACTGCAATCAAATCAACAATTGCCAAGAAATGTGGAAATGGACAAACAAAGAATTCTAAAAGATTGTCCACGACCATAAATCCAACTACTCCAAAACGAATTAATACGACTAGAGTCTTGCCTAAAACTAAGACATTGTTGACAATCTTCAGGAGTTTGAATTCAACAACAAATCCAGTTTCACCAAAGATAGATGCGTCCTCCTTTTACACAAGGCTGACTTCAAAGATAAAAAATTCAACTAATAAAAAATGTACTACAACAAAAGTCTTGCCAACAAACAAGACAACGTTGAGAAGTCCAGAAATTACTAAAGCATCAAACCTTTTAACTTCTTCAAAACTTGATAATGACAGTGGAGTTAGTTCAACAATAGCTGTTCCTATAAGAAATCGGACCACAGCTAAAAGAACCACTCAAAGAAAAATGTCTACTAACCAAACAAGTACAACTTCAACAACATTCAATGCATCTACTTTATTCACAAGATTGGTCTCTTATAAGTCAACTAAAGTCTTGCCAACAAACAAGACAAACTTGACAACCTTATCACCAAAACTGTCAAATAAAAATCATGAAAGTTCAACTGTCAACAGTAACTTTACCAAACCAAGCCATTCCACTGCTGTCAAACGCTTGATTTTGACTATAATGGGCTCCAACGCTACATCAACACATAGAAATTCAGCGAAAACCACAAAATCTCCAAGCTTTCTTTCAGCAAAAAGTGATACAACCCATGCAAAAGCTGTAACTATCAGAACTTCAAGAAAAACAACCACAAATGCTGCAAAATGTTCAAGTAAAATCCATGCCACATCAACTACAATGGGTACTACAACTAAAATAAAGTGTCAAAAGGCTGGAATTAGGAGTTCTTCTACTTTAACGTCTGCTAATATTGTTCGTCCAACTATATCTCAGACAAAATCGACATTAACGACTTCAGCTAGCATAAAGATGACCAAAATGTGTCCTTGTAAATGTGCAAAAAAGGTCTTGACAACAACAAGCAAATCTAAAGTCAAGAAATTAGACGAGGTGCAAAACCAAGATTCAATCAACGTAAAAAAGACTCCTGCATCTTTGAATTCTATTAATGTAACTTTGCTTTCAACAAAAACAACTCCCCATTTTACAACAATGTTCACAGCGTCTACGAGAATGAGTGCAACTTTGTCCACAAGTAAACCAACATCTACAAAAGGAGTCTTAACTAAAACCAAGACAATGTTGACAACATTCAAGAAACCTATTCCAACAAACAGAACTTTGTCTAAATCAAATTCAAGTACAAGTAAAGCATCTACCATCTCTGCAAACATGTTTACATCCACAGTTAAACCACCTTGTTTGGTAAAAAGTACAACCGAGTCAACTACTTACTTCACAAGTTTAGCTTCAACAAAAAATGCGGTCTCTAGAAATTCTATTACAGCATCCTCTTCAAATGTTGCCAGAACCTCGTCAAATTTAGTTCCAAGTACGAGAAACAAATCAATCTTCATCACAAGATTAACTTCAGTGAAAAGAACATCCTCCAGTGTACCTCAGTCAAAACGAGTCTTGCCAACAAACAAGGCAACGTTGACGAAGCAAAAAACATCTAAAATGTTTACAGTTTTAACAGCTGGAAACAGGAAGGCAAGCAAAAACTCAAATATGACAAGACGTGTATCAACTGTCTCACCTTTAGTCGCCAATTCTGCGTCGTCTGTGCAGAAAAGACCAGAAGCTACACTTGGAACTGCAAAATCACCATCGAGTTTGGCTGGATTTACCAAGAAGTGTCCGTGTAAATGTTCAAACAAAGAGTTGACGACTTCAGCGAGTGACTCAACTACAACGACCAGGAGGCAATTAAAAAATACAACAACTTCAACTTCATCAAATTCAAGTTTAACAAATGCATCAACACTTACAAAACTAGTCTTCAAAAGTACGTTAGCAACTATTTCTAAGTCAACAAAAGTCTTGCCAACTAACAAGACAAAGCTGACAAACTCTTCACTAGAAAATGACCCAAATATAGGTACAATATTTGCTCCGACTGATGAAACAGGTCATAGTTCAGCATTACCTACAAGAGATTCTGCGTCAATTAGAAAAGTCTCAACAAAGCCAACCGAAATCCATGCTTTCAGTCGCTTATCGTCAACTTTATTGTCTTCTGTCCCAAAAATGACGAACTCTACACAAAAATCAACTCTTGACGCTACAAGTTCTCCCCCAAATTTGAGTTCTGCTCCAAGCAATGCACCGAGAAAATGTTTTACTTTGACAACTCGCCTACAAACTCTAAGAGATGTGGAAATGCAACTGCTGTCTCAATAAACAGCACAGCATCACTCGGTCAACTACAGTCTTGCCTGCGAACAAGATAAAGTTGATACAAACAAATCTCAAATGCTCAAAGAAATTCTACCAAAGATGGAAAATCTGTCTCAATTTCTTCAACTTTGGCGTCAACAAACAAAAGAAATGTTGGATCTTGATGTGCTACAACTTATGCTACAACTTTGACTCAACTTTACCCTCAAAAACAGCTTCTGCAACTGTGTGAAAACTTTGTAATATTCAATAAGTCTTTCTTACAACCAATTACAGCTTCTAAAAGACCTATTTGACTGCAGCTACAACCAAAGCTTGAACAAATTCAGTCACAAGTTCAAGAAATGCAGCTATCTCTTTCACAAAATCTAAACAATTAAAAGCATTTCATCCAAGTCAACAGAGTCTTGCCTGCAAACAGGACAATGTTGAAAACCCTAACGAAAGTAAATGGCTCATATGTAGTTCATAAACCGAATTCAGGTTAAATTTTACCAACAGATAAAGCCGTTTTGAATGGAAATTTGAGTAAACTGAGCAAGATCATGCATTCTACTTGAAAGGGAAAAGATTCAAGATTACAAGTAAAACAAACTTGAGAAATACAAGTAAATTAATCTATGTTCCCAAGAGAAATGATAAAGGACAATATCATTATATATTTAATAACAACAACTTTCTTTACAACTCTTAACTCTTCAACTTATGTCTTGCCTACCACCAAGACGATATGTTGAAAAACCCATGAAGTAACGCCTGAACAAGGTCAAATATACTTGCAACAACAATATGGAAGTCTACGTGCCAAGCAAACCCCACTGCAAAGACGACAATTTGTACTATTTTTGCCAAAAATGGATGCAACAATGACCAGTGCAACAAACTGCAGAGATGTCAGCTGAAAAGGAAAAAAAACTGTTGAAACAAGAGAAAAATTGACAACAAATATGAAAGTGTGAATAACAATCGAAGAAAAGAAAGCAAAAGTACAAATACACCATTTACTGGAAATGGTGGAGAATTGCACACTAAGTTTGTGTTTACAAGTTTGGCTAAAATTGCCAAAGCGTCCTCCTCGACTCGTGTTCAGAAGGACAAATGTGTCTTAATCCAGTGCCTCTGTCTCCAGCGTGTGTCCATGCTGCAGACAGAGCCTCCTAAAACATTTTAAAGATTATTTAATAAACTTAATTTTATACTAAATTATCTGTCATTGTTTTTAATGCATGTGAAAAATGTCTGAACTATTTAAAATTATGATAAGGTAATGTGATCGCTCGAATCGTATCTATTTTTATTTTATGGTTTTATAGTACGGTTTGTTATCGACGAAATTAAGACAATCTGCCAAATTCTCCTGAAAATGTCGCGTGTGCTAATGTTAAAAACATGCATAGTGCGATTTAGTATGATTTCCAAAATATTTTTTACAAATGACTGAAATTAATCTTTTTTTTAAATTGAGTGCTACATTTTAGTTAAATTAGTTCAGTTAATAACGATAGACTATTAAAATAAACAATTTGAAACCTGATTTAAACACGTTTTACAGGTTGAGTATCAGTTTCTTCCCGAGTTGTTTGCGGCTGTTTCAGGGCTCCTGGTCTCAGCAGTTTGAAAAACCCAGAGGAACAGAAAACCAGGAATGGTACAGGAAGCGACAGCTGCCAGCAGAGGTCACTGTTTATAGATTATCATTCATCTATAAAATGCATTTAAAAGTATTTAAAATGAATTTACCACAGTATGAAAAGATCAATAGGAAAAACACTTTAGATTCTTTTATGTCTTAAACTTTTTATTTCTTACAATATTCTTCAAATGTTATAATTTTCTACACATTTTACTTTGAATGCTGTTCTACACATTATATTTTGTATCTTATTTTTGCATGGTCTATATTTTTTACTTGACTATTATAATACATTGCTATCTGATGCATGTTACCCCCAAAGCAAGTTCCTTAGGGAATTTTATCAATTTGCAATAAAACATTTCTGATTATGATTTTATACGTTTATACTTTTTGCCTCAGTCTGACTGTTATTATAACAACTAAATGGATTCTGTGTTTCAATTGTATCTTAGATTTTCCTTTTTGGAGTTGCAGCAACTAAATAATAGCACTTGAGGAAGTATTCTCTGCTTGTCTTTTAAGACATTTTCGTTTTCTAGCGTTTTTTGTTGATTAAATAAGGCGACTGCTGTTGTGATATTGGGTTATACTAAAACAAACTGAATTAAAACTAAGTTGAAAAGATTTGATGGAACGACTTAACATGATGTATTTTTCTTCTTATTCATCTGTTTGTTTATAACATCAATAGTGTCTTTTATGTTGTGTTCAAAGTAAAAAATAATGACCCAATCTATTCAGTCAAAAAGTGATTTATAGCTATTAATATGGTACAGTGAGTTTCATTTCAACATTTCAAAATAATAATAGATTTGACAATTTCACAATCAGTAAATAAAATACAATAGTTAATCTCATAGTATCGTTTAATATATCGTTTTAAAGGTGCATTACACAAATTTTCTGACAGAACAACCCATCTTTTTTGTCCTCATGATGTTGTTAATGCTTTTCCAAGAATGTTTCACACTATGGCATTAAACTTATCTCCATGGAGACAAGGAGTGTGAATTAACACTTTTCTGAGGTATTTTCTGAGCAATTAAACAATCAAAATGAAATAAATTCTGGACCGATATCCTGTGGAACATTCAAGGCAAAGTAGTAACATGTTTAAATAGTTTGTGGACTAGAAAAGTTACATATTGCACCTTTAATTATAGGCTTAACACTGGATTAAATGTTTTAAATGATTGCTTACCTAAATCACAGAGCCCACTTTATTTTATAATCCAAAGCAGATATCAAAATGTTCTTTAATAAAAGTGTAAACAACATGGATATTTGAATGAGAAGTGCTCATTTGTTCAAGTTATTTCAAGTTACTTTGGCAGAAGAATTTAAGGTTTGAATTTCTGAGCGAACTCTTCCAAAACGTTCATGAGTTTTTCTTCTTCCTGTGGAGTGGATCTGGAGGCGGCCAGAGGCAAATGTGTGGAAACGGCAGTGCGGTCTGGAAAGAAGAAGGATTCAACTTTTAAAGATACATTTCCAGAAAACTACATACCATTAACAAGAACTAAAATTATAGGACTAAATCAAGACCAAATCTAGACTCATTAAGGACAAAACCAGGGCTAAAACCAGGAATGAACTAGAATTTAACCTGGACTAAAGTGTGACTAAAACTGGGACTAAACCATGACTATAGCAGGACTGACCAAGGACTAAAGCAGAGCTAAAATTAGGACAAAACCAAGACTGAACAATGGCTAAAGATGGACTATAACAGGACTAAACCAGGACTAAAACTATAACTGAACCATGGCTAAAGATGGACTATGCCAAAACTGAACCAGGATAAAAACCAGGACTGAACCATGGCTAAAGATGGACTATAACAGGACTGAACCAGGACTACAACCAGGACTGACCAAGGACTAAACTAGGACTGAACCAGCACTAAAACTAGGACTGAACCATGGTTGAAGATGGACTATAACAGGACTGAACCAGGACTAAAGATGGACCAAAACAAGACTGAACTAGGACTAGAACAAGGACTGAACCATGGCTAAAGATGGACTATACCAAAACTGAACCAGGACTGACCAAGGCCAAAACTAGGACTAAACCAGGACTAAAACTAGGACTGAACCATGGCTAAAGATGGACTATAACAGGACTGAACCACGGCTAAAGATGGACTATAACAGGACTGAACCAGGACTAAAACCAGGACTGACCAAGGCCTAAACTAGGACTAAACCAGGACTAAAACTAGGACTGAACCATGGCTAAAGATGGACTATAACAGGACTGAACCAGGACTAAAACTCGGACTGAACCATGGCTAAAGATGGACTATAACAGGACTGAACCAAGACTAAAACTCGGACTGAACCATGGCTAAAGATGGACTATAACAGGACTGAACCAGGACTAAAGATGGACTATAACAGGACTGAACCAGGACTAAAACTCGGACTGAACCATAGCTAAAGATGGACTTTAACAGGACTCAACCAGGACTAAAGAAGACCATGGTTGCATTTACACTTGTCATTCTTTGGTTCTTAATTTAGCCCATTTTAGTCTTGGTTTGGTCCTGTTATAATCCTTGCCTAGTCCTGGTTTAGTCCCAGTTTTGATGTGATGAATGATGTGTGAACACACCCTTGAGCAGAACTAAACCAGGACTAATCCAGGTCTAAACACGACTTTAACCTATCATAACAGTGAGTAGGTGTCAGTCTGTGTAATAATAATTGGTGTTTACAGCTTCAATCTCGTAGCCACTCTTTATTATTGTAGTAATAAATCAGAATCTAAACGAATAATAATCTGACCCTGGAAGAAGAGTCCGCTCTGGAGGTTGGAGGCGGCCGCAGACACAGCTAACCAGACCACGGTGTCGGCCCCCATGGCCTCCGTCCGGAGCCGCGACTGCATCTTGGCGTGGAACGAGGGCATCGACGTCTGGACCGCTGCAGACATTTAGACATGTTCAGTGAGTATTTCTTTGGATTCTCTTAACGACTGATTCAGAATACATTTTTGCATTTCATTAGATTGTAAATGTCTCGGTTGGGGTTCAAGTACGGCTGCAACGAACGATTATTTTAGTAGTCGACCAGTCAAACGATTATTTTTATTGTATGTTGAGACTTTTAAAATCCATTCTCAACAAAATAGAGAATGAAATATGGTGATTGAAGGCTTCTAGATAACAAATAGACAAATAAAGCAAGTCCCAAGTCGATGGTCCACAAGTCCAAATTAAGTTCAAGTCCTCTGCTTTGAGTTTCAATCATATTTTTGCATTTTTTTTTCAAATTGTCCCTCTTCAAAACGTTCTGGAGGAATGGAGAGGGAAACATTCCTAGAAAATTAAACACAGAAAGTACATCTATCAGCTGTAAAGTGAAAATGTTTTTTAAAACACGTGTATGCTTTTGAGGAGACGCCGCAAGTCGTCTCAAGTTACAAGGCTCAAGTCCAACTGGTAACTGAGATATTTCCCACCTCAAACTTGAAAAAACGCCCTGGAACGCCGCTCGAACTGGTAAATCCTACTGAAGCTGGTCGAGAGACTCCTCCTTCACTTACGAGACCAAATGTGACGTGATACAGCGATAATCATCATCACAAAAAGTAGATGTGAGTGATTAACCACCGCATAAACGATGTAAACATTTGGTACAGGCTAAATCCAAAAATAATCTGGTATTTAACATGTTTGAGACGTTTGTTTAGTTTAGTTTAGTTTACGGTTAGCATTAGCCAAATTGTTTACATCCGAGTTCATTCAGCTGGAACGCTCCCGAAGACAGAGCTCATATCTTTCAAGTGGAAAATAACTGACTTCCCAGTGTCAGGAACGCAGCATTAGTCCATTTTATCAACTCAAGTCACAACTTTCAAGTCCAATCTGAACGCGTTAATTCTTTTTTTTAACATTTTGATTTATTAACGCTGCTGTCTTTGTTATGAAATGTGTTTTGGCCTGTGTTTTAGACTCTTTATAGTCAAGATAACAATTATGATTCTCAAAATACGACTATAATTAGTATTTTTTGTAATCCATTAGTCACAATAAGTCAATTAATAGTTTCAGCCCTTGATTAAAGTATTGAAAAAAGTAAATGGACTGTTGAAACTAGACCTTGTTTGGACAATTACTCAGCAAGTTTTTGTTCTTGTTCATCAGCTCTTTTTGCAGCTTTTTGACAGTTTACTTACATAAAAACTATTGCAATATCATGACACACAGAGCATTTATAGGAAAGTTAAGCTACAACCAACAGAACAAGAGAAAAAGAAAAGAGAAAAAGTACCACAAAACAAGTCGACACCAACAAAAGCGACTGAATATGTTTGTCCTCCTGAGCAGGTCATGTCCCAGAACAACCTGAGACATGTTCCCTCCTCCTTAAACAGTGCTGCAGTGTGTTTTGTGCGTGACATTGGGGCGTTTTCTTGCCTGGAGTGTCGGCCCATCCCGGGTGCATGGAGGAGAAGTGGACCTCTTTGTGCTGCGCGGCCCATCGCTCAGTGAGGATCACCTGCTGCCTCTGGACAAACAAAACAGAAACAAAAGCCACGTCAAACAGAAAAGAGAAAGAAAAACAAGTCCCATTCACTGTTAAAAAAGCAAAGTGTAAAGGCGTTTTGAGAGTCAGGGATTGGAATGTTGTATTATTCTGTGCCTCGTCCGCTTCACTGTTTTGAAAATGGGACTGAAATGTTGTAGATCCCCTTTAAAATACACTGTGAAAGGCACGGCTCTAAATCAGATCTCTGCGTGCTGTGTGTGTCTAATAATGAAGTGTTTTATTAATAGAAAACCCGAAATAATGACCAGAATGTTGATAGTGGATTGGTTTAGTCCTGTTTCACTTTTACAGCTGAAAAAAGGTCTTTTAAATCTGTGCATGAGAAAGAGAGAGAGAAAAGAGAGAGAGTGAAAGAGCAAGAGAGAAAGGAGAGAATGGAAGAGAGAGAGGAATGAGAGGGGAGGGAAAGAGAGGAAAGAGGGAGAGAGAGAGAGAGAGGAATGAGACAGAGGTGTGGGAGAGAGAGAGAGAACAATGAGAGAGGGAGAGAGACAGAGAGAGGCAGAGAGAGAGAGAAAGAGAGAGAGAGAAAGAGAGACAGAGAGAGGAATGAGAGGGGAGGGAAAGAGAGGAAAGAGGGAGAGAGACAGAGAGGGGAATGAGACAGAGGTGTGGGAGAGAGAGAGAGAGAAAGAATGAGAGAAGCAGAGAGCGAGAGAGAAAGAGAGACAGAGAGGAATGAGACAGCGGTGTGGGAGCGAGAGAGAGATAGAGAGAGAACAATGAGAGAGGGAGAAAGACAGAGAGAGGAATGAGAGAGAGGCAGAGAGAGAGAGAGACAGAGAGGGGAATGAGACAGAGGTGTGGGAGAGAGAGAGAGAGAAAGAATGAGAGAAGCAGAGAGCGAGAGAGAAAGAGAGACAGAGAGGAATGAGACAGAGGTGTGGGAGAGAGAGAGAGAGAGAGATGAGAGAGAGAGACAGAGAGAGGAATGAGACAGAGAGAGAGGAAAAGGAGACAGAGAGAGGGCAGAGAGAGAGAGAGAGATAGAGAGAGTGAAGTGAGAGAGAGAGAGAGGGACAGAGAGAGAGAGGAAAGAGAGAGAGAGGAAAGAGAGAGAGAGGAAGAAGAGAGACAGAGAGAGGAATGAGACAGAGGTGTGGGAGAGAGAGAGAGACAGAGGGAGAGAGGAAAGAGGGAGAGAGAGAGACAGAGAGAGGAATGAGACAGAGGTGTAGGAGAGAGAGAGAAAGAGAGACAGTGAGAGGAGAGAATGGAAGTGAGGAAGAGAGAGAGGAATGAGACAGAAGTGGGAGAGAGAAAGAAGGAAAGAGACAGAGAGAAAAAAGAGAGAGAGAGAAATGAGAGAGAGAGAATGAGAGAGAGAGAGAGAGGAAAAGAGAGACAGAGAGGGAATGAGACAGAGGGAGAGAGAGAGAGAGAAGAGAGAGAGAGAGAGAGAGGAAAGAGAGAGAAAGAGGGAGAGAGACAGAGAGGAATGAGACAGAGGTGTGGGAGCGAGAGAGAAAGAGAGACAGAGAGGAGAGAATGGAAGTGAGGAAGAGAGAGAGGAATGAGACAGAGAAGTGGGAGAGAGAAAGAAGGAAAGAGACAGAGAGAAAAAAGAGAGAGAGAGGAATGAGAGAGAAGTGGGAGGGAGAGGGAGAGAGGAAAAAGAGAGAAGGAGAGAAAGACAGACAGAGGGAAAGAGGGACAGAGAGAGAGAGGAAAGAGAGGAAAGAGGGAGAGAGACAGAGAGAGACAAAGGGTGAGAGAAAGGGAGACAGAGAGAATTCTTATTGTCCTAAATCATACTGTATTAAAATGTGTTCTGGATTTAACTCTAAAATGTCGATGAGGACATTTGTCTGTGCGTCTTTATGCACCGCTCGCACTTCAGGTTTGGTTTGGTCCCGTGTTAGTCCTGATATAATCCTGATCGTCCTGGTTTGGTGTTAAGTTCCAGTTTAGTCCCATTTTATATGAACTAAAATAGGACTAAACAAGGTCTCAACCAAGAAGAATAACGACTGAAGTCTTTGTCAGCTTCTGTATCACTTTAGGAATAAGACATTATACTTATTATAGTTACACGTTTCATATATTTCACCTTGTTCTGGGCATAAGCCATGGTCCCGTCAAATGTTCCTTTTTCAAACTGAAGGTCGTCTACGTTGAGTTTTTGTGTCAGCATCCCGCCTGACGACACCGTGACCTGAGCAAAATAAAGAACGTGATGAGGGTTTTTAAATTGATATAAACTGAACACTAGGGCAGTGTGGTTTGAACGTACCACTCTGGGGTCTGTGGCTTGCTTCAACAGAGGGAACAGAGCCGTGGTGAGGATGTAAGTGCCTGAAAAACACAAAAGGATTCATTACATTCATTTAGTAATCTCACATTCATTTGTCCATTGATTAAAGGACAAATATTCATCATTTGTATTGTTGTTAGCCTTTAAACCTACTCTTGAATATCTTTTTGACATGTCATGTTTTAGAACTAAAAATAAAATGTTTTTACAAAGAACAATATAACTTTCTCACTGCGTTGGGAGACGCCATATTACAGTTTTTCTTTGTTGGTTTGGCTCATTTCTTGAAACAGAAAATGGACAAACCTCCAAACCTCTTGGCAACTGATCACAACAGAATCATTCATTGATCAAATGTCAGATGTCTTAGTTCATGTCTCAACTGTCTCTGTGCATCTTTGAAAATGATGAAGTACAAGTGGCCTACAGTTAACACAGTTAACTACATTCAGCACATTTGTCAAATGAATAGATCTTGTAGATCAAAACTGATGAGTTGATTCTCGGTCTAATGATCATTCTCTCCAAAACATGTAGCATGATCTCATTGTTCAGTCCTCACCTGCACAACAGTCTGTTCAACTGTCAAAACTGGTCAAGAATATAATACTATGAATACCATATATGAATTTCTTGGAATATTCGATTAATTGAATTGAATAAGTCCTTGATTTTTGATTGTGTGTTTGTTACTGTATTACAGCTTATTTACATATGTATGGAACTTACTTTATGTGTATGAATAAAATGGTTATAATTTCCTTGGTTGTTTGAATGCAGTCTGGGATTTCAAACCTTGGAGGCTATTCTTAGTGTGAAATCCTTGTTTTCTGTCCAGTGTGAGCTGGTCCTCTGCCAGTGACACAACATCTGAACATTTTGACTTGCAGAGCTGACACAATGCAAGGACACAATTCATTTTGGGGGCACTGACTATTCATATGAGACAGAAATGTAGTTTGACACATAAGTGAACAGTTTTGGGAGAGACATGAGCTTTTGCAGGAGAGCTTTAGTGTTGTGCAGAACTGTACGACTGTTTTGCCAAATGATCTTGAGCCAAACCAATGGAGAAAAACTGTAACTTAGCTGTGGCTCCATCTACTGGCTGTAAGGGAAGTGCACATGTGTGAATACACAATGGTTTGTTATACTAAGCTATCACAGAGTTACACCGATCGTGTTTAGAAATGCTCAGAACAAGTCTGACAATGATTTAAGGAATTAAAACAGACAAAGATTCTCTGATAAACGACGTCTAAAATTGGAAAAAACATCACACATCGAGGGAGTTCAGCAGGAAGTATTTTTGACGCTGGGAGGAGAGGATTTTCTAATAAACATTCCCCAAAACAGCGTGGATGAAGCTAAATGCATCTCAGGTGTGTTTTTGATGACGGGACATTGTTAAAACTGGGTTAAAAGCTCAAAAACGTCTATAGCATAATACGTGTCCTTTAAACATAAAAACCCATCTTTAAAACCGCCTTTCAATATCCGCCTTATGTAAAGCGCCTTTGGGTTTCTTAAAAAGCATCATTCCAATTACAGGTGTTTATTTCCTTATGGCGTCGCCTGCTTGTCTCCATGGAGATAATGGCCCTCCAATAGAGAAATTATACTTCAACGTTAAGTAAGATAAAATTAGGTTATAAAATCTGGGAAATTGGTGCATGAGGTGTAAACAATTTGACTAAACTGATTAGCACAGCTGCTCAACTTTAAGGGAAATTATTGTTACATTTCAGGGTCATTTTGGTCATATGATGTTTTGTCAAGTTCTTTTAAATTAACCGTGAAAACTGGATTATCATTGGTGGTAAGTTCACAAAAAGTCCAAGTCTGTGTGGATTTCAATGGAGCCTGAAGCTAAATTTGCAATAAACGTCGACTTTCTCTTTTACCGAGTGTGTTCGTGGCAAAGTTCTTCTCCAGTCCTTCCTCCGTCAGTTCCCTCTGGTTTATCATGCAGCCGGCATTATTGATCTGAGGAGAAGAAAACATAAAGGGCTGATTCCCACAAAAGGTCCGGATTTGGTCCCCAGACTTTTGCTTTCTCTCTAGCTCCCTAAAGTCTGGAGTATCTGACGTTCTCTGATGCTGGCTCTATTGTCGTCATGACAACGGGAGCGTAAAAAAATGAAAATAATAGGTTTTTTTCTCTTGTTTTGGGATGATGTGATGGTGATTGGCTAAAAAACAGATGGACTTGAAGTGATCAATCAAAAGCAGAGGGAGGCGGGGTCAAAGAGTTCCCTAATTTCATTGGTTTAGATCTTCCACTTGGGGTTTGTTATGTTCTCTGTATTTCCAAAACAAACGTGCCGATACAAATGGATAATATGAATAAACTTATTTTTGGACGACTCATTGAAATGGGATTAAATCTGTACGGAAAACAGAAAAAATTATGTTTCAGAGTCGTTATTGATGCAAAATACACATCTCAGCGACACATTTAACTGGTTGGATTTATTTTTGTGGCCTTTTGTTGTGGGCTTTTTCGTCATTTAACATCACTTAAAGCTTGCTGCTCTCTGAAAACCTGGCAACCCTGCTCTCATGACATCAGAGGCGAGTGATGCAGTGGCAGAGTTTAACCACAGGTGGCAGCAGACACTTGGTTTTTGAACGTTTTCGACCACAAAACTAAAAAAAAATAACCTAGCTTGCATTAAAGTCAATTTAGAACAAGAAAACATGTCTGCCACAGCTTTTCATTACAATAAAGAAATACTAGTTCGATTTAAACATAACACTCAATGATGCTGAACTCACGAGAACATGGAGTGTGTTGTTTTGGGCAAAGTTTTGGGCGAACTCCCAAACCTGCTTCATATTTGACATGTCGACGATGTGGACGTGAACATCCTGCGAAGACAGATACAGCTTAGACAATCAACGTTATAATTATCTCAGGTCACGCTTTCAATAATGCATGACCTTTGAAACCCTCACCTGATTTTTGCTGTTTTCTACGATCTCGTCTTTGGCTGCGTCTGCTCTGCCTTTGTTTCTGCAAACCATGTGAACAGTGCCCCCTGGAGACAGATACCGCACAGAACTTTAAAGTTACTCCTTTTGTACACGGACTTAAAGGGCCCATGACAGGTTGGACTACACATTTGACTAAAATGTAGTTAAGATAAATATATTTCAATGTTTGCTAAAATGCTGTTCAAATTTTATCCCAATTAAGCAATTTTTCAGGTTTTAATTTCACTTCCTGGTTGTGAATGATGACATCACACTAGGAAATTAGAAAGTACATCGGGCAAAACCTGATCTAATGTTAGAGATTTTTTTAATTTGACAAATAAAAATACACATGAACGCATTTATTTCGTTGAATTAATGTTTAAATGGTCAAAAAAGTAGTCTCTTTTACGAAAATTATGCATAACCTTGTCTCCCTAGTGTGATGTCATCAATTTGTTTACTTCCTGTGATTTTCCATTTTCTCTACAAACAGCTACTTAATTGATGTAAAACTATCATTTATATTTACAACAGGTATTAATACACCAAATAAAGTTAAAATTAGAAAATGTTAAAAACCTGTTAAAGTGCCCATGACGGGTTGAGCTACGCATTTCACAAAAATGTAGTTTAGATAAATATATTTCACATTTTGCCAAGATACTTTACAAATTTGATCACGGTTTAGCAATTTTTTAGGCTTTTAACTTCACTTCCTGGTTGTAAATGATGACATCACACTAGGAAATTACCATAGCAACATCCTGTAAACTGGGCCAAAACATTTTTACACATAAAAATAGATGTGAACACCTTTTTTGTTAAAGTGCGTATGACAGGTTTTTATGATTTTCTAATTTTGACTTTATTCAGTGTATTAATACCTCTTGTAAATACAAATTATAGTTTTGCACCAATCGGGTCGCTGTTTGTGGAGAAAAGTTGAAAAATCTGTCGACAACTACAGGAAGTAAACAAACTGATGACATCACACTGGGGAGACAAAGGTCATGCATAATTTACACAAAATAATCTACTTTTTTGACCCTTTTGTTGAAACATTCATTCAACAAAATAAAGATGTTCAAGTGTGTTATTCTTTGTCAAATGAACAAAATCTGTGACATTAGTGTGTACAGTGTGGTTGCTATGGTGATTTCCTAGTTTGATGTCATACTTTACAACCAGGAAGTAAAATTTAAAACCTAAAAAACAGCTAAACTGGGGTTAAATTTGTAAAGATTTTAGTAGAAATTTGAATATATTTATCTTAACTGCATTTTAGTTAAATGTGTATTTTAACTTGTCATAGGCCCTTTAAATTAATGTGTGAAGGTTAAAAAAAAGTAGTTTATTTTGTGTAAATTATGCATGACATGTGTCTCCCCAGTGTGATGTCATGTATCTGTTTACTTCCTGTAACTTTCTGCAGATTTTTCAACTTTTCTCCACAAACGGCTACTTGATCAGTGTAAAACTATCATTTTAATTTATAACAAGTATTAATCCACCAAACAAAGAGAAAATTAGAAAATCATGAAAACCTGTCATACGCACTTTAAAGCTGTATTACCTGATTTTCAAACCACAAAAGGAAGAAGTAGGTATTTAAATCTAATTTGTTAAATCGAATCTATCTAATTTGTTATCTAACCTCACATGACTACTATGGGCATGCATTTATTTTTGAGTGTGCACAGCTTTAGAACTGCTTTATTTCAGACGACATAGTGAAGACGAGAACAAGACAGAAGGCAGACCCAGGTGTAGGGATGGGACAATAAACAATAATATCGTTTATCGTGATAAAAAGGGAAGACAAGACAACATTTTGTATCATTGTGATAATCGCCAACAAAGATAATCGCCATTTTATCACCAGATTGTGCAAAAAAAAAGCAACTTACCCTTTATGTTCTCTTCTAGATGGTTTTTTTTTCACTTATAATAAAGTACAAACATGTCAGAGTAATTTATAATGAGAAAGTAATGTCTTTATATGTCACATTTTCAAACTGTCGGCAATTTTAATAACTTTCGTGATATTATCGTTAATCGCAATTATTTTGGCCGTGATAATCGTGACACAAAATTTCAATATCGTCCCGTGCCGACTCAGGTGAGAACGAAACGGCAAATATATATAACAAATACTAATTCCTTCCCAAACACTGACTTGATCTAGTGACAAACCATTAAACATCAAACCCAACGCTCAGAGAAGTGAAATAAATGCAGAATAAGATGGAAATAAACCAGAAGTTGTGCCTTGTTTTCTTTATCTTCTCACAGTGTCACAAACGAATTACTGAATGTCTTTTTGTGAGTCGTTGAGATGGACTGTCTTAAGAAAAAGTATAAATTACGGGTGTGGCTTATGGGAGAAAACAAAATGTACTCAATAACGTGGAGAATCCCATTGTTTGTTGATTGTAGGGCAGTGGTTCACGACCCCCAAAATAACAACATTTGACGTTCGCGACCTCCAAACACAAAAAATAGGCGACCCGTGATGTGATAAAGCAGCTTTATGTCTAATGTTTGATCTTATTTTGAGAATTTAGACCTAGATGAATTACTTTGGAAAGCCAACAAATAGGAATGTACGGTAACACTTTATAATAACTACACTTATTCATGCCTTAATAAAGCATGAACAAAGACTTAATTCATAATCAATTGTTTATTAAGAATGATTCAGACTTAGTAACTATTCTAACCCCAATTTCTAACCCTAACCCTAACCTTAAAGGGCCCATGACAGGTTGGACTCATTTACCTAAAATGCAGTTAAGATAAATATATTTCAAGTTTTGCTAAAATTCTTTACAAATGTTATCCCGGTTTAGCAGTTTTATAAGTTTTAATTTCACTTCCTGGTTGTAAATATTGACATCACACTAGGAAATTGCCATAGCAACCACACTGTACACCGGGCTAAAATTCATCTAATGTCATCAATTCTTTTACCTGACAAATAAAAATATATTTGAACTTATTTATTTGGTTGAATTCATGTTTAAATGGTCAAAAAAGTAGTTTATTTTGTGTAAATCATGTATAAAGTTTGTCTCCCCAGTGTGATGTCATCAGTCTGTTTACTTCCTGTTATTTTCAACATATTTTTCAACTTTTCTCCACAAACAGCGACTTGATTGGTGTGAAACTAACTAATGAAAGTATTAATACACTGAATAAAGTCAAAATTAGAAAATCATAAAAACCTGTCATGCACTTTAATCAAGTAGTTACTAATCCTGAATCATGTTGAATAAACTATATATTTTTTATTAATTAAGTCTTTGTTAATGCTTTATTAAGGCGAAATAAGATGTAGTTGTTATAAAGTGGTACCAAATGTACTTTTACCACTGCAATTGAAAAGTGTCATGCCTTGTTTAAACCTACTCTACCAATTTTAACTTTTCCCCCACGTCATCTGGGAACCCACAGAATTAATTTCGGACCCTCCAGGTTGAGAACAATATCATGATCGCGACTGTAAACACACATTTATAGTTTTTGCACTGCTTATGGATGAAGTATTGCAGCAGTCTTTCCACATTACATGCTTTGCAGTCATGCGTTCACCTCTGCTGGCGATCTCCTGCGCTGTGGCTTTCCCGATGCCGCTGTTTGCTCCGGTGATCATGAAGGACCTCCCCTTCAGGTTCACCTCCAGGTCTGAGGGGTTAAAGCGCTTTGCCGCCGACTCGTAGCCGCACCTACAGAGTCCAGAGTGCACCGCGGAGACGATCGATCGAGAGAGAGTAATAAAAGCAGAGCAGACGGAGCAGAAATGACAGTGAGCAAAGAGCGTAACGTCTGTAGTTTAGTCACAGTCGAGTTGTAGAACAGCTGTGCAATTAATCAAACTTTAATCAACATTTGGTCATTTCAAATCGTCAATCCTCTGTCAGTAAAAACGTGTGGTTGGAGTAAAATTGTTTGGTACTTCATCATGTTAAATTGTAATATTTCTTTTTCTTACAGGACATAATGTAACGTAATTTACTGTACAGACACAATATTTACATTTTTTCTTTCCACTTTTTGTCCCATTTCTGTGCTGAAACAAACCACTTAACAATGAAATAAACAAATATTACCAAAAAGTATACCCAAGTACGTAAACATACACTTAAACATGTATATTTTTTGCATTTGTCATCCTTTGCTCATAAAGTTAACGTAATGTGCACTATGGGTGAGAGAAAAAGATTGTTATTGTATGCCCTTCTGTACTGATAAATATGTTGAAGAAAAAAAAAAGAAATAATGATGATGATACACGATAAAGTCAAAAAAATAAAATAAATACACGTGAAGGAGAAAAATAAGACATTTAAAATATATAAAAATGATAGAAATACTTTTTCCATTACACCATTTTTGTTTTGTCAAGGAGGAA
Source organism: Rhinogobius similis (assembly GCA_019453435.1). Classification (NCBI taxonomy): domain Eukaryota; kingdom Metazoa; phylum Chordata; class Actinopteri; order Gobiiformes; family Gobiidae; genus Rhinogobius; species Rhinogobius similis. The sequence goes on along the minus strand of CM033633.1, from coordinate 8,231,626 downwards.
ATTACAATTTTTGTTTTAAATTCCAATAAGTTATCCATTCTACTTCATCTCTAGAGCACATTTTATAAACAAGAGATGTTTCCAAAGTGCTGCACTTAGTGAAATAAAATCAACAAGTTAACACAGTAATTAAACCGTTAAATAGGATGAAAAGTGTTAGTTTTGTTACAACTATTTAACGTCGGTCAGGTTTATGTCTCTGTAATTAACATTGCAAGCTGTTTTTATTTGTTTTAATAAGACAAAGCAAAATAAAATTGAAATCTTGGTGAATCAGTGCTCAGTATTATTATTCAATATTATTATTATTAGTAGTAGTATTCATATTGTCCAGTCGTATTATACATTTACTCTCATTAGCACCTTGTTGCTTTTCATGCTTGTATAACTTATTCACAAAATTCAATAAATCTATTCACCCTCCTCGTCACTCTTGTTAAAGTTTTGTAAGATTATCAATCATCACAGTAGATCTTTGTTCCAGGCAGCATTACATCAACCTGGATTTCCAAACAAGTTATGAAAGTTATTACTAAGAATTACAGAAATTGTCACATACTGTCAGTTAGTCATGTGAAACACTGTGTCACTGAATCATTACTGATATAATAAGTCACTATTTGTATTTTATTCTTGTCCATATGCTGTACAAAAGCATTCACATTCAGCCACTCACTGCACATAATTGTGTTGTAGCCTTGTAGTTTTAATCTACTTTCATAGTTTTTAAGCTTTTATTTTTATTTTTTTAGTAGCATACTTCTAATTCCAGGCTGTTTTTGCATTTTGCGTTTCAACACTGGAATTTTCCCATTGTAGGACAAGGACTAGAGGTAATTTGAGGTCACAGAAAGCTACCCTATTGCCATATTATACTCTTTTAGTCAATAAAACTACAGCATACAGTCTATTGCCAAAGTAAATGCAAATACCCAACTGAATTAGCAAAAGAAAACAAAATTTCTGCACAGACAACGGCTAAAACACGTGAATTACTCAACAAGTCAGGATTTCCACACCTACCTCGTATACTCCTGCATGCCTTTCATAAACCACACCGCGTTTCTGTAGATCGACATGTTGGCGCGGTAGCTACCTCGTAAAACTAATCAAAAATCGTCTTTGAATGAAAAAGCGGCTTCTTTTAAGGGCGTAGGAGTGTTTTATGTTTCGTAAGAATGACTTGTTTGCGTTATGTATGGAGTAAAGTGGGCGCGGTCTAGGAATCACGTGTGCTAAACCCCGGAAGCGGAAGTTAGCATTACAGTGGCTAAAAACAATGCTAACGGAGAGAACGCAACAGAAACGCATTAAATTGGCTATAATAAAGAATCAATACTAGTTACATAAACGTTAACCTACATTTTTAATCACATTAGAAGACGTTTGTACCTAAAACAATACAATTTCGTTTTAATTTCTTTCGTTTTTATTGCATTGACGTTAATAAAGCAATAATCTGGTTTTATTAACGATACTATGAAAGTTGCTGCATTTATACTCACTTAAATAAATATATGTTGACACCAAAGATAATTTTAACGGATTAAAAATCTATTTCGGTGTGTTATGATTTATAAGCGCAATATTACGCACTAAGAGCATAGTTGTCAGGATGGCCGAGTGGTCTAAGGCGCCAGACTCAAGGTTACTCCTTCCTCTGAACATGGGGATTCTGGTCTCCGAATGGAGGCGTGGGTTCGAATCCCACTTCTGACAATAACTTTTTGTCTGAATTACAAAAAAATGTCGTTGTTGCCGCTTCCAATTATTCACTATTGTGTACTATCGACATTGCGCTGTTTGATATTTGTTTAGTGTTATTTTGTAGAAGCTGCACGGTTTATATGCACCGTCTCCAGCGCCTGTATCTTTGAATCAGAATCAGAAAGGTAATTGTTGGACAAATTCACAAAATAAGAACTTGCTTTGGCAGTAGCGCATCATATAACATTAAATGGTAATAATAGAAAGGTAAAAAATATATACTATGTTAAAATAAGATAAAATAAGGGCATGCAAAATTAAATATGTGTAGAAAAAAATTAAATACAATATATATACAGGACAAGAGAAAGCGTTGGATTCCCTTTGTTGCGCCTAATAAGAATTCTAGAACAGGAATTTAAAACAGTACCAAAGATGTCGCCATTGAACTCATCCACAGATTATTCTTTTGGCAAATAAACCTGGTTGTTACTGTCCGTTATTTATGTGTTTAGCTTGTTTTAATGCAGTCCGATCTTCTTAAAACTTTTACTTAAAAAACTCAATTAAAAAAAACTATTCTCTTAAAAAACGTGACAAACTGACATCATTTTAATTCAAAGTAGGCTCCCCGTAACCCTGGATGGAAAACTCTACAGGTTAGTTATTATCGATGCTTTTTATCTGTTTTCTTAAAAATAAAAGACCTAAACTATAATAAAATGACGTTAACTGTGCGTATGAGCCGCTAGATGGCAGTATAATACAACTTTAATGTAATAGACTGTAATACTCAGGATGTACCGTTAGATGGAGCCAATGTCACACATCACAGCAGAGGCGAGCGCAGTTCTACAAAATGTGAATTTAAATGTGTTAATTCATTAAAATCGAGATATAGTTGCGCTTGTTTGAGTGGTTTGGACAATATTAGAGTTGATTTGGGATATTTAAGATATTTCTGAAGAATGCCCTTGGGTGGAAAGTGTACTGAATATTGTACAGTTTCATGGCAAAACATTTAAATAAAAAATAAAAATCTAAATTACAAGTACAACTGCTGCTGCTAAAACTGTAAATTAAGTAAAAAGTACTTGTGGAAAAGTACTACCCAATACAGCAGATTAATGAAAGCGTTTAGAGCTTAATTAAATTGTTTTAATTCTCAAAACCACATATTTTCGGATCCAGTTTTGTTATTCTTATTCTGCAACCATAGATTCATAACTTTACAATTTCACCGTTTAAAATACTATGTCATCAGAATGTTTAAAACTATGAAAAATTAAGATTATAAAAAAACATGTTTAATGATTAACATGACATCAGCTTTAAAAGAAAAGTTATTTTTTGTTTTGTTTTTTAAACAAAAAGGCAACAATATTTTTTCCTGCAGAGTAAAAATGTCTCTTAATTTTATTTTTAGTTTTAAACAATGAAAATTAATTCTGTTTTCCAGCATTAAACTTGCATTTGAGCTTCACAAAAGTATAATTCATGAGATGGTAAGTACGTGATATATCTGAAAATAAAATGAAAAAAACACGTTGTCAAGTATTTGTCAAGTAAAATCTTTATTTTTCCTTTATCAAAAATTATAAGTTTATTTAAAAACCTCAGATTAAATAAAGAAATACTGTAAAACACAAGTGTAAACATGTTTAAACCGGGTTCTGAGTAGTTTCCACTTTGATTTTTCATATTTTGTGATTTTCTGAGTTTAATCCCAGTTTCTCCAGTGAAATCACATTATGCTCCACTTCACTTTTGCCTCCATTACAGAATAAAGAATGTATTTGTTTACTTTTATAGGATCCATTGGTTAGAATTTTACTCAAGCATAAAAATCTACAAAAGAAAAGTACAATTCCCCTCAAAAATCGACTCAGATCTACTTTAATAGTTCCTTTTTCTCCGTGCGTCCATCTTTCCCTCTCGCTCTCTTATCCCAAGCGTAAACAGCTCCAGTGCGTTGTATAATTCAGGGTTTGGGGGACAGCGTGTGACTTTAACAGTTTGTGCTCAGTCCCCGTCTTAAGTCCTTTCACCCTTTGGCCTTTGTCTGGACCAACTTGAACCTGACACGTCGGACCTGGGAAAGTCTTCAAGTCTCCACCACTTGTGTTAATCGGAGCAAGAGTGTCTGCCGTCAGATTTGGAGCCATTGTTCGTTATAATAAAGATCGTGTCACTTTGTTGAAGGCTTAGTTCAGTATAAAGTCTGCAACATTTGTCAACAGCACAAATAGTAAAAAACTGGACAAGAAAATCAGTCATAACAGCCACAACAGCCTTCTGAGGTAGAGTTACATAAACCGTGTTGATTAGTGCAAGGAAACACTATTTAACTCTAATATATGGTTAAACTGATCTTGTCAGTAACACTCTGTGCACTGGGGATTGTATGGTTTTACTTTAAACAGTCTTTGCTTTTCTAACACTTTTTTTAGGATTTTAAATTGTAGTTTTATACCAATACGGTCGCTATTTGTGGAGAAAAGTTGAAAAATATGTTTAAAATTACAGGAAGTAAACAAATTGATGACATCACACTGGGGAGTCAAAGTTTATGCATAATTTACACAAAAGAAACAACATTTTTGACCCTTTAACACTGATCTGTTCACATGTGTCTCTCTTTGTCAAATGAACAAAATCTGTGACATTACATGAGTTTTGGCCCAGTGGTTGCTATGGTAATTTCCTAGTGTGATGTCATACTTTACAACCAGGAAGTAAAATTAAAAACCTAAAAGAATGGCTAAACTGGGGTTAAATGCGTAAAGACTTTAGTAGAAATTGAAATATATTTATCTTAACTGCATTTTAGTTAAATGAGTAATTCAACCTGTCAGAGGCCCTTTAAGCTCTCACACTGTCTAAAAGACTTGATATTGTCAAATTTGCTAATCCTTTTTCTGTGCTGGAGATGAGCAGTTTAAGTATCTGTTTGAGTATTTGGTTAAATTAAGGATAGATCTGCTCAGCAATAGATAAAAAATCCAAATACTCTTTGCAAGATTGTGGTCTTAGTTTGGCAGCACAGTTCTAACTCAGTCCTGTTCATTCCTGTTTACTTTATTATTTAGTCCTAGTTTACCCATGGTTTAGTCCTCGTGCGTCAGTTTAGTCCTGGTTCAGTCTTGTCCAGGTTTAGCCCAGTTTATTCCTGGCTTGTGTCCTGGTTTAGTCCTGGTTTTGTCCTGGTTTAGTCCTTATTTTGGCCAGTTTATTCCTGTCTTGTGTCCCGGTTTAGTCCTTGTTTGGTACAGTTTATTTGGTCTTGGCTAAACAGAGGATTAAAGGGTCTAGAGCCGGTGCCTGGAGTCAGGTCAGAAAAGCGCGGTGGATAAAAGAGGAAATGTACAGCCGGAGTCGTTCACACGGTTCTGTTTCAAAACAAGACGCTGAGAAGATGGAGACCAGACTGAGACCGGACTGAGACCGGACTGAGACCAGACTGAGACCGGACTGAGACCGGACTGAGACCGGACTGAGACCGGACCGAGACCAGACTGAGACCGGCCTGAGACCGGACCGAGACCAGACTGAGACCGGACCGAGACCAGACTGAGACCGGACCGAGACCAGACTGAGACCGGACCGAGACCAGACTGAGAACCAGACCGAGACCAGACTGAGACCAGACTGAGATCAGACCGAGACCGGACTGAGAACCAGACCGAGACCAGACTGAGACCAGACTGAGATCAGACCGAGACCGGACTGAGAACCAGACCGAGACCAGACTGAGACCAGACTGAGATCAGACCGAGACCGGACTGAGAACCAGACCGAGACCAGACTGAGACCGGACTGAGAACCAGACTGAGACCGGACTGAGAACCAGACCGAGACCGGACTGAGAACCAGACCGAGACCAGACTGAGACCGGACCGAGACCAGACTGAGACCAGACCGAGACCGGACTGAGAACCAGACCGAGACCAGACTGAGACCGGACTGAGACCAGACTGAGACCAGACTGAGAACCAGACCGAGACCAGACCGAGACCGGACTGAGACCGGACTGAGACCGGACTGAGAGCGGACCGAGAACTAGACCGAGACCAGACTGAGACTGGTCTGAGACCGGACTGAGACCGGACTGAGAGCGGACTGAGACCGGACTGAGAACCAGACTGAGACCAGACTGAGACTGGACTGAGACCGGACCAACAACCAGATTGAGAACCAGACTGAGACCAGACCGAGACCGGACCGAGAACCAGACTGAGAACCAGACGGAGACCGGACCGGGACCAGACTGAGACCGGACTGAGACCGGACTGAGACCAGACTGAGACCGGACTGAGACCGGACTGAGACCGGACTGAGACCGGACCGGGACCAGACTGAGACCGGACTGAGACCGGACTGAGACCAGACTGAGACCGGACCGAGACCAGACTGAGACCGGACCGAGACCAGACTGAGACCGGACCGAGACCAGACTGAGAACCAGACCGAGACCAGACTGAGACCAGACTGAGATCAGACCGAGACCGGACTGAGAACCAGACCGAGACCAGACTGAGACCAGACTGAGATCAGACCGAGACCGGACTGAGAACCAGACCGAGACCAGACTGAGACCAGACTGAGATCAGACCGAGACCGGACTGAGAACCAGACCGAGACCAGACTGAGACCGGACTGAGAACCAGACTGAGACCGGACTGAGAACCAGACCGAGACCGGACTGAGAACCAGACCGAGACCAGACTGAGACCGGACCGAGACCAGACTGAGACCAGACCGAGACCGGACTGAGAACCAGACCGAGACCAGACTGAGACCGGACTGAGACCAGACTGAGACCAGACTGAGAACCAGACCGAGACCAGACCGAGAACCAGACTGAGACCGGACTGAGACCGGACTGAGACCGGACCGAGAACCTGGGACCGAGACCAGACTGAGAACAGGTCTGAGACCGGACTGAGACCGGACTGAGAGCGGACTGAGACCGGACTGAGAACCAGACTGAGACCAGACTGAGACTGGACTGAGACCGGACCAACAACCAGATTGAGAACCAGACTGAGACCAGACCGAGACCGGACCGAGAACCAGACTGAGAACCAGACGGAGACCGGACCGAGACCAGACTGAGACCGGACTGAGACCGGGACTGAGACCAGACTGAGACCGGACTGAGACCGGACTGAGACCGGACTGAGACCGGACCGAGACCAGACTGAGACCGGACTGAGACCGGACCGAGACCAGACTGAGACCGGACCGAGACCAGACTGAGACCGGACCGAGACCAGACTGAGACCGGACTGAGACCAGACTGAGAACCAGACCGAGACCAGACTGAGACCAGACTGAGATCAGACCGAGACCGGACTGAGAACCAGACCGAGACCAGACTGAGACCAGACTGAGATCAGACCGAGACCGGACTGAGAACCAGACCGAGACCAGACTGAGACCAGACTGAGATCAGACCGAGACCGGACTGAGAACCAGACCGAGACCAGACTGAGACCGGACTGAGAACCAGACTGAGACCGGACTGAGAACCAGACCGAGACCGGACTGAGAACCAGACCGAGACCAGACTGAGACCGGACCGAGACCAGACTGAGACCAGACCGAGACCGGACTGAGAACCAGACCGAGACCAGACTGAGACCGGACTGAGACCAGACTGAGACCAGACTGAGAACCAGACCGAGACCAGACCGAGACCGGACTGAGACCGGACTGAGACCGGACTGAGAGCGGACCGAGAACTAGACCGAGACCAGACTGAGACTGGTCTGAGACCGGACTGAGACCGGACTGAGAGCGGACTGAGACCGGACTGAGAACCAGACTGAGACCAGACTGAGACTGGACTGAGACCGGACCAACAACCAGATTGAGAACCAGACTGAGACCAGACCGAGACCGGACCGAGAACCAGACTGAGAACCAGACGGAGACCGGACCGAGACCAGACTGAGACCGGACTGAAACCGGACTGAGACCAGACTGAGACCGGACTGAGACTGGACCAAACAGGCTAGACTTCTCACACTGAAGCCTCTTCACTCTGTGTGGGGCAAACGATTGCTCCAGTTTTGTCTGTGATTTTTGGTGAATTTTCAAAAATAAAAATGTCTCAAAGCTTAAAAATGTCATATTGTTTGCATATTTTGAACAATTAAACTTATATTTCTTGATAACATGACCTCCTGATTGACATATTGACAGTTGGTATAACAAATGTGACCAATTTAATTCTGTATTTGTTGGTCTTGATCAGAATCAGAATCAGTTTATTGCCATTGTCTGTGATCAAAATTCACAAACATCGGAACTTGCTTTGACGTAAGGTGCAACATAAAACAATGAATAAAATATATAAAATCGGCATGCATAAGATTAAGATAAAGATAAAATAAAATAAAGTAGACTAAGACTATATACAGACATGTACAGTTGGACAGTGCAGTAGATGCCTAAACCTTCTTTCGTATAAAGCCGTTGTGATCACATTTGGCATTTAATACTTTATTTTTTTCTCTCTCGGCTGTAAAAGCACAAAGAACTTCTCGGATAACAACACTTCGACTCGAGTAATGTTGTATTTGAAGTATTTTTCTGACCTTCTCCAGTCCAAACACGTGCAGGTTCATTCATTCACGTTGGACAAATTCACCTGTTGCACAATTAACTGCATCTGTTCAGAGGCGCGTCAGGGCATCAGGGTGAAATGTGGTTGGACTCCCTCCAGCTCTGGTTCATTGGCTTTGGCTCAGAGCTGCTCAGGCCTCATTATAACATTAACTGAAGAGGCTTGTGCTGCAGGGGCCGACATCCAAACACAACACTGTGATGGGCGAGTTAAAGGGCCCATGACAGGTCGGGCGACTCATTTAACCAAAATGTAGTTCAGATAAACATATTTCAAAATTAGCTAAAATTCTTTACAAACTATACACCGTTTTCGCAATTTTTAGCTTTTTAATTTTACTTCCTGGTTGTGAATGATGACATCACGCTAGGAAATTACCATAGCAACAACACTGTACATTGGGCTAAAACTCATCTATTGTCACTTTTTTTTAATTTGACAAATAAAAATAAATGTGAACACTTTTATTTTGTTGAATTAATGTTTAAATGGTCAAAAAAGTAGTGTATTTTGTCTAAATGATGTATAATCTTTGTCTCCCCAGTGTGATGTCATCAGTTTGTTTACTTCCTGTATTTTTCAACAGGTTTTTCAACTTTTCTCCACAAACAGTGACCTGATTGGTGTAAAACTATAATTTCTATTTACAACAGATATTAATACACTAAATAAAGTCAAAATTAGAAAATCATAGAAACCCGTCATACGCACTTTAAGGTTAGAATTGTATTGTAGCTAAATTTGAATTAATCCTGACTGTATTTTAGTGAAATGAGTAGTTCAACCTGTCAAATGTACTTTAAGACAAAGCAAAAACTACTTTATGAGAAAATCAGGCGCCGGACCCTGAACAGTGCACCTTTAATCACATTTGCACTTGTTCATGTTTTAGATCATTTTAAGCCAAAGATAAGGCGCCGTGGTAGATTTATTTGCGACATTGACATAGCATTACTTGGTATTGAAGCAAAACAGAAATCGACAAAATGTGATTGACTTAAAGCAGCGCTGCGTGAGATTCTTAGCGAGAAAAGCCACCTGCACAACTCCAGGCAAATAAAGTTAAAACTAAAATGAAAACTATATTTGGAACATTCTCTTTTCAGATGCCACTCTGTATTTACCTTTTTCTGCCCCGCCCACTTTTGCCGTTTTTTTTTGCATTTTTGTTGTAAACGCACTTCCGCTTGATGAGAACTCTGTTAAAGCTAATGACGAACGAGGGAAAAGTCTAAAATGTTACATAAAGTAGATTGATTTGTGTAAAATGTTTAATGAACACGAGCAACAACAAGTCAACAACGCAACGATTTCCTGGTCAGTCTGAAAATGTCTTTTTAGTCCATGTAGAACTTATTTTCTGTTGAGCTCGTCTGCTCCATGTGAACTACAACAAGACAGCGGTGTGTACGGCAACATCCAGAATAAGGTGAATAATCTACAGATAAAGCACAGACCGGACAAAAACCACTGGACACTGGAGTGTGACGTCACAGCGTTCGGCTCCAGCCAAACGAAGTGGATGTATTAAATGAACTGGATAAGACACGCCCCCTCTGTCCGTGTCCCAGATTGATTAGTGGCCGTGCGAGGTACTGCAGCCTCTTGGAACCAGCCTTTTTATAAAATTGCAACCGGTTCTAAAATCACCGAAATTACCGTTTTTATATGAAGTGACGTCACGGTAAACATGTGTGAGCCGCGTGAACGAGTGTCAGACGATACAAACAGAAGCTCATGGAAAAGGCTCGACTAGAGACACCTGTAAGTTGTATTTTATTTCATTTCAGACGCTTTCACGTGTGTCTAACATGAAGAACACAATTACAATCACACAAGCTAACGTTAACACACAAAAAAACTTGTAAGCTGTGTGGTCGCTCCCTCAAAGCATCATGGGAAATTATTGTCACGTGGTGCCCTAAAACAAAGATGTCAGCCTCCGTATCAGGAAGTAAATGCGGAAGTAAGAAATTTTTTTGGGGTCATGCGCCAATGAGCTCACGCCATAGGGATAAACAGGGCGCCATTTGGATTCATCTTCCAGGTTTTATTATTCACCTTATTTCGGACGTTGCCTTATGCGCCGCTGTCTTGTTTCCCTTGTATTCGTTTTACATGGAGCAGACGAGCTCAACAGAAAATAAGTTCTACATGGACTAAAAAGCTGTTTTCAGACTGACCAGAGAATCGTTGCGTTGTTGACTTGTTGTTGCTCGTGTTCATTAAATATTTTACACAAATCAATCTACTTTATGTAACATTTTAGCGGCAAGACTTTTCCCTCGGAACGGAACGGAAGTGCGTTTACAGACGGAAGTGCAGAAAACGGCAAAAGTGGGCGGGGCAGAATAAGGTCAATAGTTCTATATGTGCTAGCTGTCAATCAAACCTGTTGCTAACACAAGCAAAAGCGGCCCCTGGAAAAGGAAGCACCTGATTGGTCAGTTATGATTGCTGATAACTTGATTTATGAATAATCTAACAAGAAAAACACACACCAGGATCATGTAGAGTGAGTCAGACGGACATTTTAGTTCCAGATGTGAGTTTGACAGAAGCAGTTACAGAGTAAAGGCACCAATGTTCCAATAGAAAGTGAACGGCAGCTCGATTTGAAGGAGTCGGATTAGCTCCCAGGTCACTTCCTGTTTGGATCACGGCGGCTCCGATGTCCAGCGATATCTATGAGGCACATTTCCATGGAAAACCAGCAGAAAGAGGCTCCTCCAGGCCAAGTACGAGTCGGGTTTGTGGAGATGCAAGCCAGCTCATAAGGACACAGTTTTCTATAAATTTAGTACTAACAAAACTACCCAAATAAATAAAAAAATCTCTTGTTTTAATTAATCTTTTCAGCTAAAAAAGTTGCACTGTGCCTTTAAAACAATGAACTGAACCGCGAGCATCTTCGAGCGTCATGAAAAGCGCTATTAAAGGCGCACTGTGTCACTTTTCGGACAAGCAGGTGCAGACGCTCAGACCTGACACATGCGCCTTCGAGTCAACAACGCAGTGGAACTTGTTTGGACGTAAATCACCTTCAGGGGTGTTTTTCCACTTTGGGATTGTCAGGTTCTTGAATACTGACCGTCTTGAGTCCAACCCGGTCCAGACTGACAAACATAAGGGCCGCTTTAGTCCCTCGTTGATGCCACATTTGCACTTTTTCCTTTGACTTCCACACCATTTACATACTCAAGTCCTCCCAAAACTCGCCGCGTCTCAAGCACCCAATTAGCTCAAGCCAAATTAGAGCCGAGACAAAAGCTCCGTCACTTCTTTTAGACTTTTACGCTCCTTCTTCCTGCCGGAGACACAGGAGGAAAGTGACGAGAGTGACAGTGGAATTAGGCCTCCTCCCTCAGTGTTTGTTTGGCCTTTTGTCGACGGCACAGAACGCCCCGGGACAGGACCGATGCCTCTTCCTGTTTTAAGGCGAAGAAGTCGACGAAGAGAGCGACGTTCATAAGGCGCTCGCTGTATGTATTCTGAGCTTCAAATCGAGCGTTCACCCACTGAGATCACAGGACATTTGGATTTTAGACAGAGGTTTTCAGTTTTGTTACTCAAGTAAAAGTACGGATCAATGTGCAACAGAATAAGTAAAAGTATGACATTAAAAACGACTTAAAAACATGTTGAAGTATCTGTTAGAAAATGTACTTTAAAGGGCCTATGATGGTTGAAATACACATTTAACTAAAATGCAGTTAAGATAAACATATTCACATTTCTACTAACATCTTTACAAATGTAACCCCAGTGTAGCTATATTTTAGGTTTTAAATTTTACTTCCTGGTTGTAAAGTATGACATCACACTAGGAAATTACCATAGCAACCACACTTTACATTGGCCAAAACTCATCTAATGTCACAGATTTTGTTCACTTGACAAAGAATAACACACGTGAACACCTTTATTTTGTTGAATCAAAGTTTAAAGGGTCAAAAAGTAGTTTATTTTGTGTAAATTATGCGTAACCTTTGTCTCCCCAGTGTGATGTCATCAGTTTGTTTACTTCCTGTAGTTGTCGACAGATTTTTCTCCACAAACAGCGACCCGATTGGTGCAAAACTATAATTTGTATTTAGACAAAGTATTAACACACTGAATAAAGTCAAAATTAGAAAATCATAAAAACCTGTCATACGCACTTTAAGAGTGAAAAGTAAAAGTATTTCGTGCAGATTATGAGGCCAGTTTTGTGTAATAAATGTCGTACTTTTGGTAAAGAACAGAGGTGGATTTTTGAGTAAATGTTTAAGGTATCTGTACTTTACTTAACTACATTTTACAGTAGATACTTTTACCTCACTACATTTCAGAGCTTGTATCTGTACTTTCTACTCTACTGCATTTTTGAACTGGACTGAAAAGTAAAAGTATATTTTCTTGAGGTTTTAGAGCTGCTGAAGGCTGAGGGGTTTGTTTTTAGCACATTTACAGCGACACGTTGCCTGTTGTTTTTTCTAGTTCCCTTTGAACAAACAAAAAGCCTCTGAACAGAAAAATAACCAGGAAAGTTGCCAATAATGACCAAATCAAGATTACAATTCGATGCTTTAATAGTTCTCCAAACCAAAAAGAGTTCGTTTTACTCTTTACTCTTAAAATACATTTTTAAAGGACTACTTTATTACTTTTACTTTAGTAGATTTTACAATGTGATACTTTTACTTGAGTATTTTTTTCCTGCTGTATTTGTAATTTTACTTGAGTAACAAAATGGAAAAAATCATCCACTGCTGGTAAAGAATTTAGCTTAATTTTGGTCAACAAAGGTCAGTCCGAATGAATTTCTTTAATTTTCTGTGTATATTTTTCTTTGCTTGTTGCTCTTGAGCTTGAGGCAGAACGTCTCCATCAACGAGCTCAGAATAAACCCTTGAAAAGAATGAAAACAACTTCTACTTTTCAGTCCAGTTAAAAAATGTAGTGGAGCAAAAAGTACAGACTCTTGGTCTCAAATGTACTGAAGTAAAAAGTATCCACTGAAAAAACGACTTAAGTAAAGTACAGATACCTAAAAAATGTACTTAAGTACAGCACTTTCACTTTTGTACTTTGTTACTTTCCACCACTGATTTTAAAGTCACAGAATCAACAGAACTGGGTAAAAGGCCTTCAGAAACTGCAGAACAGAAGTGTATTTAAATGAAAGTGTCTATGACAAGTTTAAAGGTCCCATAACATGCAAAATCGACTTTTCAGAGGTTTTAACCTTCCTCCAGTGCTATTTGGGCCTCGTATGTTGTGCCCAAAGTGGTTTTTTGATTGATTCCCGCATGTTTTCGCTAGAGAACTGTCTTTTCCGTCCCCCTCGGCTGAGCAGCAGACGGGGGCTCCTCACTAAGATGACGCGCTTCACCAGGATGACGCGGTGTTTAAGCCACGCCTCCAGGAAGCGCGCAGCCGCAGAATAAAAACAGCTAAAGCTAATGCTACACAGTAATTACACGATGGATACGACAGATAGAAGAGTTAGCTTGTTATTTACCAAACGGCAACGTCCGTCGTCGAGGTACTGGAGCACATCAAACTCCAGGTCAGATCCAGGACGTAGGACTCAGCACGACGCACCGTCAGGACGATAAAAGGTTTATTCAGTGTTTGTGTATCGCTGTTTACCGGAGCACACGGCCCATGCACCATCTCCACTCTAGGCTTCGGCACGAGTTGGGCGGGGGAGGCAGACTGCTCTCTGTTTGGGGGGGTCAGATCTCAGAGTGAGCCGTTTGCTTTTACAAGGAGGGGGGCCAGTCCAAGAAATGGGTGTTTTTTGGAAACTGTTATGTTATGGATATTACACAACGCAAACATTTTATCAACAAAGCCCTTAGAATAGACTGTGTGAAGGGGAAAATAGCAGAATATGGGACCTTTAAAGTGTCTATGACAGGTTTAAAGTGTCTATGACAGGTTTAAAGTGTCTATGACAAGTTTAAAGTGTCTATGACAGGTTGAACTAAGATGCAATTAAGATAGATATATTTAAAATTCTGCCAAAATCTTGACAAATTTACCCCAGATTATCTTTTTTTTTGTTTTTTTTTAAAGGTTTTTAATTTGACTTCCTGGTTGTAAATGATGACATCACACCAAGAAATGACCCAGTGAATTGTGGTGTCTAACCTGTCATATAGACTTTGGCAGATTATTTGTCTTAAAGTGTAATTAATGTAAGTCAGAAATGGTTTGAAGCAAGTTTTTCCCATCATGTAGTGTTTTCTTGTAGAAATAAGGACAGATCCAGAATAAATCAAATGTCTTGGTTTATTCTGTACTCACACTGTATTAGGTACAAAAAAGATCTGACTGAAAATTGTCCTAAAAATTCAAATTTGGCCTAATTTATTCTAAACTTAAAACTTTAATAAGTTTAGAAATAGATTGTACAGTTTGGTGTAGGATCTACTTTAAGACTGATCTTTATGTCTCTGTGGAAGAAAAATGCATTTTAAGAAAACGGCCTTTGAATTTACAACGTCCCAGAGAAATACACTGGAAAAAATATTGTCTTAAATAAGATATCAAGTTAATAAGTGCTTGAAAAAAGTAGTATTTATCTTGTTTTGAGTATATTTTGAAGTAAGATTACCAATGGAACAAGCATTAAAGAAAAAGACAAGCATTTTCTATCTTGAAATTAGAAAAAAAAGACGCCACTGCACTTGAAATAAGGTCAAAACTTAACTTTAAGACAATGTAAATGTTCTCAAATCAAGATAAATACTGCTAATCCAATCCCTTTTTAACTTCTCTTCTCATTTAAGGTTGTACATTTTTCCAGTGTGGATGGACAAAGTGGATTAAATGAAATAATAAAACATCTTAACAAATCAGAATCAGTTTGAAACAAGTAAAATAACGTAGTTCCATGAAATAATTAAACTGAACGTATCAAAATCTCTTAAATCAAGACGTTTTAACTCATCTAGAAGTGTATTTTTTGCAATCGTTTTACTTTAACGCTGCGCAGCTTGATCAAAAAGACAAATTCAAACACGCTGCTCTACATGAGACCCATATGTCCCGCATTCTTATCCCCCACAAATCCGACGTGTCCAAAACCCGCTCGGTCGCCGGTGCACCTTTGTGAGCGCACGTGCATGTTTTTTTGCACAATATGGCCCTTAATTCAGAGCGGCAGCCTCTCAGTCAAAAAGTAGGAGGGTCCCGAGCGTTTAGCCCCCCGTCCCAAATAAAGAAACAACATTGGCGATTGTGAATTTGACACGTTAAATAGCGGCGGTAATTAGCATGCTCCTGTTTAGCGCCGTAGCATTCAGCCCGGCCCTGAATTGGTTTGGTTCTGCCCTGTCCATCAAGCCGGGACCACCCCATTTGCGCCTATTATTTTACCTCACGCCTCTACAGCTTTTCAGCGTCGCTCGTAGCACCGGCGCAAAACAAATTAGGACGATAATTAGCCGCTACAGTCGCTAAGCTCGGTCAGAGGCTAATCGCTCTGGCATTGCGACCGACCGGACTTTGTTAAAACGCGCGTCTCTGGGCAGGTTTTGTCGGGGGGAAGGTGGATTGTGCGAGCGTAAATGGCAACTTCGGGGCGCGGATTCGGCGTTTGGTGCTAGCTGCCGTGTCGACGTAGCGCGATGACTGCAAAAGAGCAAAGTGCAGCTCAGCGTGGGGACGGGGTCGCTTTTGTGGAGCGGTTAGCGTTAGCTGCGTTAGCGAATGTCAAACTTCGCTGCAAAAAGATGAATTAAAAAAAATGAGTTAAAAGGACTTGATTTCAGGATTTCAATCTTAATTCAGTTGAGATTAGTTAAAGGGCCTATGACAAGTTGAAATACACATCTGACTAAAATGCAGTTAAGATAAATATATTTGAATTTCTACTAAAATCTTTACAAATTTAACTCCAGTTTAGCTGTTTTTTAGGTTTTAAATTTTATTCCCTGGTTTTAAAGTATGACATCACACTAGGAAATTACCATAGCAACCACACTGTACACTGGGCCAAAACTCATCCAATGTCACAGATTTGTTCATTTGACAAAGAAAACCACAAGTGACACCTTTATTTTGTTGAATCAAAGTTTAAAGGGTCAAAAAGTAGTTTATTTTGTGTACATTTTGCGTAACCTTTGTCTCCCCAGCGTGATGTCATCAGTTTGTTTACTTCCTGTAAAACATATTTTTCAACTTTTCTCCACAAATAGCGACTTGATTGGTGTCAAACTCTAATTTGTATTTACACAAGATATTAATACACCAAATAAAGTCAAAATTCATCATCATAAAAACCCGTCATACGCACTTTAAGATTATTTATTTGATGTGTTTATTTTGTTTCAGTGCATACATACATTTCTTACTTAAAACAAATTATCTGCCAATGGGTTTAGGTCATTTTACTTTTTTAATTTGTTTTCTTATTTTAAATTAAATTAGCGCAGGATCAGTCCGAAATACCTTGAAACCAGTAAAATATTCTGCATCACAAAAGCAATTACATTTTTATCGAGTCAAAACTGCTTAAATCCAGATTATTGGAACAGTATTGGATTATTAGGATTATTTTAAGATAATATAGAGTTACTTTTTTACTGTATGAGCTTAAATCCTGTTATGTCAGTAAGATTTGTAATATTTAATGGTGTTATATCTATAGTTGCAACAGATGGTCAGTATTTTATATTTTGTTTGTGTAAACCAGCAGGACATAAATCATAAAAATGTGATTCAAATGCACAAAGCTAAAAAAGAGAAGGGTTCAGACCAGAACAGAACTAGAAAGATTTAGTCTAAGGACGTATAATTAAAGCTGGCATCAAAACTAGCAACATTTGTACATGAATGAGCAAAATTGACTTATATAATACATTTAAAACATGTTAAAGTTGTTTTTTCCTTCTCATTTATCAAAGTCGTATTCAGAGTGATTCATCCATTCATCAATACTCTTCAATTACTGCTCCAACATTTTTCTTAAAGGCGATGCACCTGTTTTATACTGTCTTAATTAAAAATATGCAACAGAATTTTTAAAAAACTGTTTACAGCGTCCTCATTACAAGCATCTTAAACATTCACTGCAATAAGTTTCTAAGCACTTTTCTCACTTTCAGGGGCCAGAGCGGAGTCCAAGGTAAAGTTAAGTTGGGGCCAAACTTCCTCGTCCATCCCGTTCTCATTAGATCTCAGAAGCTGACACCAGGGGCCACAGGGGGGCGGCTGGAGCAAACTGTAGTTGTGTCCTTAAGCAAGACACTTTTTGACACCTATTGATGATAATTATAGTGATTATTAATGCCATTCAGTTAAATAAGGAACCTATTTTAAAGTGTTACCTTAAAGGGACATTTAAACCATACTGTCTCTCTTTATCTCTCCCCCTCTCTCTTTCTCACTCTCTCTCCTTCTCTTGCTTTCTCTCTCTCTCTTTCCTTCCTTCCTTCCCTCTCTCTCCCTCGTCTCTCTAACTCTCTCCTTGCTCTTTCTCTTCTCTCTCTCTCCTCCTGTCTTCTCTGTCTTTCTCTCTTCCCTCTCTCTCCCTTTCTTTCTCTCTCTCTTCTCTCGCTTTCTCCCTCTCTCTTCCCTCTTTCTCTTCTCATTCTCTCTCGCTCCCTCTCTCTCTTTCTCTCTCATTCGTTCTCCCTCTCTTCTCTCTCTCTCCTCGCTCTTTACTTCTCTCTCTTTCCTTCTCTCTCCCCGCTCTTTCTCCCTCTCTCCTCTCCCTCTTCCCTCTCTCTCTCCTCTATTTCTCGCTCTTCTCGCTCTTTCCTTCTCTCTCCCCTCTCCCTCCTTTCTCTCTCCTCTCTCCTCTTCCCTCTCTCCCTTTCTCCTCCTCTTTCTCTCTCTCTCCTCCCTTTCTCCCTCTTCTCTCTTCCCTCTCCTCTCTCCCTCTCTCCTCTCTCTCCCCTCTCTTCTCTCCCTCCCTCTCTCCCTCTCCCCCCTCTCTCTTTCTCCTTCCTCTTTCTCTCTCTCTCCTCTCTTTCTCCCCTCTCTTCTCTCCCTCACCTCTCTTTTCCTCCTCACTCTCTCCTCTCTTTCTCTCCTCTCTCCCCTCTCTCTCTCCTTTCTCTCCCACTCCTCTCTCTCTCCTCTCTCTTCCCTCTCCCCTCTTCCTCTCCCTCCCCTCTCTCTCCTTCCCCTCTCCCCCCCTCTCTCTCCTCTCTTTCTCTCACCTCTCCCCTCTTTGTCTCCTCTCTCCCCCCCTCTCTCTCCCTCCCCCTCTCTCTCTCCCTCTCTCTCTCCCCTCTCTCCTCTCCCCCTCTCTCCCCCCTCCCTCTCTCTCTCCCCCTCTCTCTCTCTCTCTCTCTCTCCCTCCCCTCTCTCTCTCCCCTCTCTCTCTCCCTCTCTCTCCCTCTCTCTCTCTCTCCCTCTCTCTCTCTCCCTATCCCTCTCTTCTCTCTCTCCCTCCCCTCTCTCTCCACTCCCCTGCCCTCCCCCCTCTCCCCTCTCTCTCCCCTCTCTCTCCTCTCTCTCCCTTCCCTCTCCTCTCTCCCTCTCCTCTCTCCCTCTCCCTCCCCTCTCTCTCCCTCTCCCCTCCCTCTCTCCTCTCTCCCTCCCCTCTCTCTCTCCTCTCTCTCTCTCCCCTCTCTCCTCTCTTTTCTCTCCCCCTATCCCCTCTCCCTCCCTCCCCTCTCTCCTCTTCCCTCTCTCTCCTCTCCCTCTCCCTCTCCTCTCTTCCCTCTCACTCTTTCTCTTCTCCCCTCTCTCTCTCCTCTCTCCCTCCCCTCTCTCTCTTCCCCCTCTCTCCCCTCTCTCTCTCCCCTCTCTCTCCCTCTCCCCTCCCTCTCTCGGTGCATTAGTATGGAAATGAGCCAGGGTCTGACAGGTGGCCGGTCGACAGCTCAATTAAACCACTCATTAAACGGCCGAGTTAACGAAGTGCGGGCCACGGCGGCTCAGCGAGGGAGCGGGGTCTGCACACGGCGCTCAATGAGAGGGTCCGGCGTGATGGAGTGGCTGTGGAAACGACGGACGGACGGACGTTTATAACAAGCAGGAGAGAGATGAGAGGAAAAGAGAGAGGAGTCAATCAAATGTGTCCTTAAAGAGTCACCTGGAAATAACACAGTAATGAGCTGATCACTGCAGAGACGGAAGTGTTTATCCACAGACCTTTTATAAAGTCTATATGACAGGTTCTCATTAAATTCAAATTATGGTAAAGTATATAGTTTTGCATTATATATTTTAGTTTGTTAGTTTATTTTTCTTCGATCAGTTGGCAGAAAGTACAGAGAAGGAAAGAGCGTAAGAATAAAGAAAACCTTTCACAGACCAAAAGGGTTTAGGCTGAAGTTTAACACTTATTTAACGTAACCCTAATAACATGATAGAAATCTATTTACACAGGGACATGTAACACTTTTCATATACATAAATATATATCGTTTTACAGTTTTGAAGTTGCAGTTCTAGAAAAAAGCGTGATAGATAAAAATGACGGGAAGTAGAGCTGAGTTTTAAATGAAATCCCTCTGTGATGTCATCAAACAGCGACGTACAATTGAAAATAAACAGACAGTTAACACTCAACCATAGAACTATAATAAATCCTGGAAGATTAATCCAAAATGGCCGTCCTGTTTATCTCTATGGAGTGAGCTCATTGGTGCATGACCCCAAAAAAGTTTCTTACTTCCGCATTTACTTCCTGATACGGAGGCGGCCATCTTTGCTGCAGTACCTTGCACGGCCACTAATCAATCTGGGACACGGACAGAGGGGGGCGTGCCTTATCCAGTTAATTTAATACATCCATGCACTCAACTGACACATTTTTTCTGACAGTTTAAAACATCATTCAACAAAATAAAGTTGTTATCAGGTATTATTATTTGTCAAATCTTAATTATTGTGGACTTTATATGGATTTTGGGCCTTGTTTTCAAAATGGTTGCTAACAGTTGTGGAATTACCTCTAACTATGTCTTATTTGCTGCTCATGTTCAACCTGGAAGTGCAATTATGAAAAATATGAAAATTGGCATACTGGGGATAAATAGGCAAAATGTTTAGTATAAAATCTTAATAAAATAAAATCTTAAATAGAATCATGTTCACTATGTTTTATTATCGATGTGACGTAGACAATTCCACTGGTTTCAAGACATTTCTGAATGGTTATAAGATAATTTAGCTTAAAATGAGAAAATTAATTTGCCAATGAGTTAAGTAAAAAAAAAAAAGATTACCTCATTGGCAAATAATTTGGTTTATTGGCTAATTATGCAACCAAACTAGATTAATATAGTGTTTTTTCTACACTGGATGAACTGATCCTCATCTGCCTGGAGGAATTCTCTCTCTACACTCTTAGAAATAAAGTGTAAAAGTTGTACCTTAAAGGGTACATCGGCTGGGGCAGTACCCTCAAGGGTACACACATTGTACCCCTAAAAGAGGGTACAATTTAGTACTCTTACATTTTGTACCCTTTCGAAAGCGGATGTAAAATTGTGTTTGAATAAGAGTATAAAACTGGATAAGGTAGGTCTATTAATTTCTTTACATCCAAATTTCCCTGGTCATATAAATTGTTGTCCTATTTGCGATATGAATACCTTTTATTCTCATTGAGATAATAAAAGGTACAAATATGTGCCTTTTATCATTGGATACATAAATGTTCCATTTCAGACAGGAGAAGGTACATATATGTATCTTTGGGTTCAAATGTGACACATCGAGGGGACAATGCTCAAAATTGTACCTTAGAGAACATATTTGTATCCTATTCATACCCTTATTTTTGACACTAGTCAAGTCAAGTCAAATTTATTTATAAAGCACAATTAAAAACAACCACAATGGCCCAAAGTGCTGTACAGATACAATATAAAATACAATAAGACAAAAAACAGACATGCAGAAACAAGCTAAAAAAAAAGCAATACAAATGTTCTGCTCAGCTCGTGTTAAAAGCCCGTGCAAACAGATGGGTTTTCAACAAAGTCTTAAAAATATTCAGGGATTGGGCTGTTCTAATGTCCAGAGGAAGACTGTTCAGAGTCTGGGACCTGCCACAGAGAAAGCCCTGTCCCCTCGGGTTTTTAACCGTGATCTCGGGACGTCTAAGATCATGAGTTTTGCTGATCTCAACGCTCTACATGGAGCATGGACAGACAGAAGCTCCGAGAGATAAGGAGGAGCCAACCCATTCAAACATTTAAAAACCATTAGTAAAATCTTAAAATCAATTCTGTAGCTGACAGGGAGCCAGTGCAAAGAGGCCAGCACGGGAGAAATATGCTCATATTTCCTGGTGCCTGTGAGCAAACGAGCAGCAGCATTCTGGACCAACTGCAGGCGGTGGATGGAGGCCTGGTCCAACCTGGTGTACAGGGAGTTGCAGTAGTCTAAGCGGCTGGTAATAAATGTGTGAATAACACGCTCTAGATCTGAACGGGGCAGGTATGGTTTCACCTTACTGAGCAAGCGCAATTGATAAAAAGCTGATTTAACAACTTGACTTATTTGTTTGTCAAACTTGAAAGAACCATCTAAAATCACTAGATGAGCCACCTTCCTTCCTCCTGAGTGGTTCTGGCTCCAGAGTCCAAATGGATACGCATCGGTCCAAATCTTCCTCACGCGCTTGGAGGAGCTGTCTCTACACTGGATGAACTGGTCCTCTATTACAGTCTGTCCATTTGTGAGAGTATCACTTTCACTGGTTCTCCCCGAGGTTTGTACTTTTTCCCACAAGGATTTTTTTTGCCGAGAAGGAAGGTCAAGGACAGGGGGCGCTCTGGGACAGTTATCCGTTTGCTATATTCATTCAATTTAATTCAAACATCCTTTATTTAATCTGCTTTTCTATTATTAACCAATCATTGTTTCATTTGAAATGTAATTTAATTGAATACTAACACTGCAAAAAATGACTTTCTAGATACGTTAAAATGTCTAATTTCAGATGTTTTTACTAGCCAAGATTAGTATTTACTTGATGGAACTAGATAATTTTTCTTGTTTCAACAGATTACTTTCTTACTTCAAGCCTAATTATCTGTCAGTGGGTTAAGATTATTTTACTTACCCAATCAGCACATTTATTTTCTTATTTTAAGATGAAGTATCGCATAATCAGGCAAAAACACACTAAAACCAGTGAAATATTCTGCATCATTTAAGAAATAAAATCTCACTGAGTCAAATCCATTCAAATCCAGGAGAAAAATTATAAATTCATGTCATTTTAAGCCAGGCTAGACGTACATTTTTTGCTGCGAGGAAACAGATCTACAAATACATCGTAAATTCGGTGGTTTTCTCGTGGGCTGTTATTCACGGCCCCGGTGTCCTCTGTCTTCCCCCGTGACCCTCGTCCAACCCTGGGGTGACCTCTGCGTCCCTCTCAGGCCTCTGTGTGACCTCATCCATCAGCGCTCCGGTCTGCGGCGCCGGAGAGGCCTTTGTCCCCGATACACGCTCCCATTCTCCTCGTCCTCCTCCTCTCCTCTCGCCGGCCAAGGTTCGGACCATCTCGAGTTTGACAAATCGGTGACACTTTTGAGCGGGACATGCATCACGGGGCTTTGTCTGCCGGAGAGCGGTGAAGAGGCCTGCGCAAACACCGGTGCGAAAGTGTAAAAGGCAGATGTTGTAGTGGGTGTGAAGAGGAGGAAAAGAAGTCGCTCCTCAGACGGAGCAGGGGCAGGAGTTCTGTATTGATTTTATGGTGAATGTTGAATCTGATCGTTTGTTTTAACGACAAGAGCTGTTAAAAAATGTTCAAATTTGAGAAAATCCAGCCATTTCTATACTCGATTAGTTGCGATTAATTGATAAACTTGTTGTAGCCCTACCTATTAGCACGGGGGTGTCCAAAATTTTTCCATCGAGGGCCACATATTGAAACATAGACCAAGTCGAGGGCCACAAATCAATCGTGAAACGTTAAAAAAAGCTGCATTTATCTGATGTTTTAAGCTCCACCACATCTACATTCAGTCTCATTGCCTTAATATCAGGTCTGTGTCGCACCAAAATGTTAGTTATTTAGGTTGGAATTGTACAAAATGTGAAATGTGCTGTAAATAGTACTTATCAGGACAATGTGGGCCAATTCACCAGGAAGCCTAAGGGCCAAGAAAAATTGGTCTGAGGGCCGCATTTGGCCCCCGGGCCTGAGTTTGGACATGCCTGTATTAGCACATTTATTTTAAGCTCTTTTAAACTATTTATCACACGAAAAGTCAGAAATACCTTTAAACCAGTAATTATTCAGCAAATCTACCAAATTCACTCAAAAGTCATTTTGAGATCGGCTAGATTTACTTTTTGCAAAACCGAACTGAATTCTATCACAAAGGTTTTAAGAGTGAAGACGTTTTGCCACTCA
The DNA here is from genome assembly GCA_019453435.1 of Rhinogobius similis. Lineage (NCBI taxonomy): Eukaryota > Metazoa > Chordata > Actinopteri > Gobiiformes > Gobiidae > Rhinogobius > Rhinogobius similis. The sequence goes on along the minus strand of CM033633.1, from coordinate 8,207,960 downwards.
TCCAAGTCGCTTCTTCACTTCCTCTGACGATTCATATTGACCTTATTCTGCCCCGCCCACTTTTGCCGTTTTTTGCACTTTTGTTGTAAACGCACTTCCGTTTGATGAGAACTCTGTTAAAGCCAATGACGAACGAGGGAAAAGTCTCGCCGCTAAAATGTTACATAAAGTAGATTGATTTGTGTAAAATGTTTAATGAACACGAGCAACAACAAGTCACAACGCATCGATTTCCTGAAAACGGCTTTTTAGTCCATGTAGAACTTATTTTCTGTTGAGCTCGTCTGCTCCATGTAAACTACAACGGAAACAAGACGGCGGCGCGTACGGCAACTTCCAGAATAAGGTGAATAATCGATTAATTGAGATTAATCGATAAACTTGTTGTAGCCCTACCCTTTAGCACATTTATTTTAAGCTCTTTTAAGCTATTTATCACACGAAAAGTCAGAAATACCTTTAAACCAGTAATTGTTCAGTGAATCACTAAAAAACTACCAAACTACCAAATCCAGATAAAAAGTCATTTTGAGATTGGCTAGATTTACATTTCGCAAAACCTAATCGAGGTTTTAAGAGTGAAGACGTTTTGCCACTCATCCAGGTCGCTTCTTCACTTCCTCTGACGATTCATAAATTCTGCAGTTGTATTTTTCCGGCTGAACCTGCCGCACATTTCCACCATTGACTGAGCTGTGTTCAGTTGTCGCTACATGTTGCTCCGACAGCCTCATTTCTGAATCTTTTGTTTGCTCTTGTTGTGCATTCGCTTTTAAAGAAAATTCTGTTAAAAAAAACGTCAATCCAGTCACAGCAGCCAATTTGTGGAACATGCCTCTCACTGCAAAAAACAAACAAACTTCCAGATGTGTTAAAACGTCTTGATTTCAGGATATTAATCTTAATTTCAGATGTTTTCACTAGTTCAGATTAGTTAAGATTTACATGTTAGAAATAGATTATTTTACTTGTTTCAAACTGTTTCGGACTTGTTTCAATACATAACTAATAATTTGACATACCCCATTGGCAAATTTGTTTTCTCATTTTAAGAGAAAACACCGTGAAATAAATATCCTGCATCACAAAAGCAATTAAATCTCAGTCAAAACAATTCATATCCAGATAAAAATAATAAAGTCAAGTCATTTTAAGACAGGCTAGATTTACATTTGTGAGGTAGTTCATTATTCACATGTTTTTTGCGATTGTCTGACTACAAATATTAAGATAAGATAAGATAAGATAAGATAAGAGATCCTTTATTTGTCCCACAGTGGGGAAATTGCAATGTTGCAACACACAGTTTAGAACAGGAATGAATGAAATAGGCGCATGCAATAAAAATAGGATAAATAAACATGGTAATAAAAATACAATATAAAGTATAAAGTGCACACTCTTATTTACAGTAGGTGGCTGTCTGGGAATAAATAGTGAAAATGGCAAATAAAGTGGCTTAAGTGTCTTGTTATAAAAAGTAAGTGACTATAAGGTACTATGAGGTAAAAGTGTATTAATAGTATGTTCAATTATATTGCACATGATTATAGCGGGTGACTGACACATGTTCAGGGCTAACAGTGTTCATTATAAAGTCTGACAGCAGCAGGAAGGAAAGACCTGCCAAACCTCTCCTTCACACAGCCAGGGTGAATCAGTCTGTCACTGAAGCTGCTCTCCAGGGCAGACAGAGCGTCCCACTTGACTTTAAGACAATATGTGTGGGACATGAAACTCCTACATGGGAAAGAATAGATGGATACCTTTGGAACGCTCTTTTTGCAGCAGAAAAAAACCCAAAACGTATTGACGCAGACTGTCAACAATAATGGCCACTTGCAAAATGGAACAAATTACCTCTGCACTCTATTTGAAATTGGACATAAACAAATTAAGTGGAGATAAACACTGTTTGTCAGGTGGTACTGGACTCGGTTTTGTGTCACGATTTTGTTTAAACTGAGAAACAAAGACATATCTCGAAACATCTGTGTAACATTCAGAACAACATATGTCTTCTTGACCTCGGATACATACGAGTTTACAGTTTTCTTTGTGGATTTGTCGCTGTTTTTCAGTCCTTTTTGTCATTTTTCTTTTTTTTTTTTCATCACCAAGTTTGTTCTGACACAAACGGACCACGTGTTGCTTTGATTGGTTAATCTGCCTGTCAATCACACCCATCGGAAATCATGGAGACGTCTTTGTAAAGATTTGTAAAGGGGTGCGGTCTTGGCTCACCGGGTAAATTTAGCTGTTTACTCATGCACAAGTCTACATCAAACTGCATTAACTTTATTTTTTTCTGTCTTTTTGAACTTTCTTACTGTGAATTGACGGTACTTTAATAAACATATGGTATATACGTTACTCACTGTCCTGTTTCTAAACCAAATCTCTCCAAAACAACGAATCAATCGGTCAAAATGCGTGTGATTCTTTGCCATCCATATTTCGGTCTCACAAATGATTTACCATTTCAATTTCAATAGTTTGTGGGTGGTACTCACTGTGTTCTGGTGGATCTTTGATGTGGAGATCTCTTCTTCTTCTTCTTCTTCATGAGAGTGCAGAGAACACTGAGGGAAGATGGCTTAATCTGCCTCACGCTGAGTCAGAGCCACGGTCACTCTGGACTTGTCAAAGGTCTGAGATGATTCCAGGCGTTCTTATCCATCAAAGACGCTTAGGGCTCTTTCTGTTTTCTCAAATTCAAATCAAAATTCAGCTTCATTTTTGGTTGTTTGGTCAGTTTGCTCTCTCAACATATCGGCTTTCTGTATTGATTTTATGGTATCGGTATCTGATCGTTTGTTTTAATGACAAGATCTGTTAAAAACTGATTACTTTTTTGCAACTAATATGTGTACAAAATGAACCAAGAAATTTAAACCTGGTTCTGTCCGTTTTTCAATTTTATATGCCCCAAATATGTGTATATTTGGCCATTTTTACACATTAATGCCTTATTTCTACATGAAAACATGACATGATGAAAAACTTGTTATATATTTTTTTCTTACATTTATGTGAGTAAACTACAGAAGAAGTTTCAAATGGATCAATTTAAATTTAAGATTTTTTCCTATTCACCTGCAGCGTCTCACCTTAAAGTAAACAAGGATTCCACAGATCATACAAAATTATACTTTTATTCATGTTATAACATTGTTCTTTCACCAAAATGATCCCTGGAGTTGTATTTCGTTCATTCACACTTGTTTAACGAATCCTGTTTAGTAGGTCCACTCCTCTCTAAGCCTCAGAAAAGAATACGTTTAAATTTTCCTAGATTTGTGACGTCAAAGGTAGAGATTCGTTGGTCTCCTGTGCAACTCGGGACACGGACAGAGGGGGCGTGTCTTATCCAGTTCATTTAATGCATCCATGGTCAAAACTCACTTACATTAGCAAGCTGAACAAGGATTTTCATCAAAAACACACAACTCACATGTCTCCTGTGTGTTTTTGTGTCTTTCCTGCTCCGTGTAAGTAATAAAACCTCTTCTTTCAGCACATACAATGTCTATAGACCAGTTAACGATTACTTGATTATTTAATAACTGACAACCATTTCTACAATCGATTAGTTGCGATTAATCGATAAACTTGTTGTAGCCCTTCTCATTAGCAAATTTATTTTAAGCTCTTTTAAGCTATTTACCACACGAAAAGTCAGAAATACCTTTAAACCATTAATTATTCAGCAAATCTACCAAATACAGATAAAAAGTCATTTTGAGATTGGCTAGATTTACATTTCGCAAAACCAAATTGAGGTTTTAAGAGTGAAGACGTTTTGCCACTCATCCAAGTCGCTTCTTCACTTCCTCTGACGATTCATATATTCTGCAGTTGTATTTTTCCGGCTAAACCTGCCACACATTTCCACCATTGACTGAGCTGTGTTCAGTTGTCGCTACATGTTGCTCCGACGGCCTCATTTCTGAATCTTTTGTTTGCTCTTGTTGTGCATTCGCTTTTAAAGAAAATTCCCACAAAACAAGCCCCGGAGTTATCCCTGAGCCCGCCGCCGTTTTACCATGACAATAACGACAAATCCAGCTTACACCATTCCTATCCCAAATGTGGACCGGACAATGCCCCTCTGTGTCCTCAGTCCATTAAAAACCTTGATCTGTAGCTCCGTTGAATATGTTAATCCTCCGGGACCCCCACCGCCCCAGTCGCTCTGCCTTTGCCCGGGACGAAAGGGGGATCTGGGGCTACACTTGAGCAGAATCGGCCCCTGATTGAGTGGAGGTACTGGAGGTAATCCTATTGACCGGGGCCGGGACATATGGTGGTCGCATCAGGCTCTCCACTGGTACAGTCAGGGGCTCTCCAGCGGGTCCTGTCCCACTCTCGGGCCGCCGTGCCGGGGAAGAGGAGATCAGGCGGCCGGGCTCTGTCGCACAGATGGAGATGGAGTGGCATTAGTTTAGTGCTTATAAGTTGTGTCTAGAACAATGAGGGGAACGAGGGGCATGACGTCAGCCCCTGAGGGTTCAATGGGGAAGAAGTGAAGAGGGTTTACGGAGCGGGACCAGTGTTTGTGCAGAGGAGAAAGTGTTTGTGTTGAGTTTGAACTGTCAGGGTTTTCATCCAGCGAGGGCTGAGTATCAGAGGCATTACATTTCAGATGTGACTTATTTCACCTGAAAGTCAAATTTTCATTGACAAAGATGGTAAAACATGCAGATAACTATTTACAGTTATTTGTTGGAATATTTAATTGTGTGTTGTTTGTTTTTTTGTTTTTTTTTTTATCACCATTTTGGATTTTAGATCCTTTTTATGAAAAAACAAAACAAAACAAAAAAACACAAAAAAAAACTTTTTTTTCTTTTCAAAAGCCTACATTTTGGAGGAAAATAAATTAACAAATAAACTTGATCAAACTTTATTTAACCAGGCTAAACCCTTATTGACTTTTTTTTTTTTGGGTAGAAAATGATAGCATGTATTTGCTAACTGAAAAAATAGTAACCTTGCAAGTTAGGAAACAATTGGTTGCAAAATAAAATTTTACAATCGAATTTTGTTCTTTGTGAAATGTTCCTGTCTTGATCAAAAAAACAAAAAAAAAAAAAAAAAACAACAAACTAAAGCAACTAAAATAAATCTAATTAAAATGCAGAATTTTGTTGTCAAACAGAACGTTCTTGGCTCTAGTCATTAATGGGAATTATCAAGGTTTGTGAATTTGCATTTTGAACATTTCCTGCCAAAGTCCAGTGTAATCAATAAACCTGCTCTTGGCCTCATCTGGGAGCGTGACATCATCACATTCTAGAATCTGAAAGCCACAGATTTCCATTTCAATCGACCCTTCCAGGATTTAAGATGAAGGAAATGTTAGCTAGGGCGTTAGCTCGTATGCTAATTCTTCCAGGTAATGTTTTGCACCGAGGCTTTGACGTTACTCACGTGGAGTCGAGTGGTTGTGTGTTAATAACGGTCCCATTGAACATTTGAGCTAGTGTATGGAATGGTAGCAACCTGTAGAATGCCGGCGCTCTGTGCACATAACACATACCACTGTAGCAGGCATCTCAAACACACGGCCCGGGGTCCAAATGTGGCCCTCAAGACGATTTCAAGTGGCCCGCAAGACGATTTTTACTTTGTGTTATAAACGGCCCAGATCACTTCATCAATTATCGTTGGATCTAATAATACACGACTTAATTAATATCAACATGAGCTCATACACATGGTTTGAAGGTAGTTTGTGACTTATAAGGTATTGTCATTTCTAAATTCTAAAATATACACTGCAAAAAGGGATTATCTAATTTAGTTAAATATACTTGAATTAAGCAAATTAATCTTAAAAGTCCAATTTTAAGATTTTTTCACTTGACAGGACTACATCAAATTGACATTATCTGACTTGTTTTAAGTAAACCTGATAAGTAAAATAATCTTATTCCACTGGCAGATAATTTCACTTAAATTAGGGTAAAAAAGGTCTTATTTTGAGTTTATTTTTCTTATTTTTTGATGGGCCTTTTTTGCAGTGTATGAAATGTACCTTGAAAACGTAAGACCTCTAGTAACTAAAATCTTCTATGTAAAGATTTTGTGGGTAAGGAAATGTATTTTGGTGCGTTGTGCTCTGTCTCTGTTGCGGGCCCCGACCAGCTCTGATTTTCTAAATTCGGCCTCCTCTCAAAATGAGTTTGAGACCCCTGCTCTATCGTCCAAGGCTCAGCAGAACAGCATTCACCCAAAATTCAAATCAGCGATTCAATACGAGAAGTAAACCATCTATGAACGAATAATCCATGCAGTTGTACAGGAACTTTAAACACAATTATTATTTGTTAGTCTGATTGTGACATACAGCGTACAGTGACACAATGATAACAAACAGACGTTGTTACTGTCCGTGTTTGTCCATCTTCTCCCTCCTGTGTTTTGCCGGTTGTTTGCTCGTCGTGGGGGGCAGGCTTTTCGTTGCTAGCTCCTCGTCCCATTCACCGTTAGCTGTTTCTGTTGGCATATGGTTGATCCTGCTCCAATGTGCTCATGTAGCCAGAAAACTCTCCTTTCACACGCCGCTGTTCTCAAACGGGACGGCGGGATTAAAGTGTAATGTGGTCCCGCGCACAGCAGCAGGGGGGCGCTATACAAGTGACGGGCTGATTACACAGGGACACGAGGGTCAGGGGGAGCTTTAACATACAACTTATGATAATCAGCTGGTTTGGAGGAGTCCAGAATATGGCGCTGGTAAAACTGTGCATTTCAAACATATGGAGGCTGTACTTGGACTTGTGTTGCCAGTTTGGACACGTTTTATTATCTTTAAATGCTTTTTTATGCATTTTTGAAGCTTTTTACACACTATTTTCCACCTGAAACACTTTAAATGTTATTTTTGTTTTCTTTACTTTGACTTAAAATGACAAACAAGTTAGTTAGCTCCAGACACGACAGGCGAAACCCTGTCATTTGCCCATAGACGTTCAAGTGGAAACAAATAACTAAACAAACAAACACATAAAACAAATTTCTGGAGTAAAAACGTCTTGATTTCAGGATATACATTTTAATTTCAGATGTTTTGAGTCGATAACATTAGTTTAGACAATTTATCTGATGGAACTAGATTATTTTACTTGTTTCAAACTATTTCTGACTTGTTTCAATACATTATTTCTTACTTCAAGTCAAATTATCTGCCACTGGTTTAAGATAATTTTACTTAACTCACTGCCGAATATATTTTCTTATAAAATGCTAAATTATCACATGCTCAGTCAGAAATACATTGAAACCAGTGAAATATTCTGCATCAGCAATTAAATCTCACTGAGTCAAAACTACTCAAATCCAGATCAAATGTGTACATTCAAGTCATTTTAAAGTTGTGATTTTTTAAATTCCTTTTTTCTTTTTTGTCCACATCTGATAAAAGGAAACTCTCAGCTGTTGGACGTGTTCATTATGAAAAGAAAGCTGTAACCCACTTATTTTCAGTCAAATCAAACATTCTGGGATGAGTTAGAGTCAGATTTTACTCCAAAAGCACAAATTTAAAAATTTGGAAAAAATTGAATTGGACTTTTGAATTGTACCCCGCCTAAGGCCCAAAGTCACTGGGACAGGCTCCAGTCACACGCGACCCCTAACGGGAATAAGCGGTAGAAAATGAATGAATTAATTGGACTTTATTTGGATTTCGCCTGGACTTTTTTACTTTATTACAAGTCCCCAAACCAATTTTTTGTTAAATTAGCTTCAGCTTTGAAAGAGAAATTGTCAAAACCAACAAAAGCCAAAAGTGTCAATCAAACAGAATCTACAGACACAGCTTCACTTCTTCATATGTTTCACAAAGAACATTTAGGTGGACTTTAAAGTCTGATGTTCCTCTGAGCAGAGCTTGTTTCCAAGTGTAATCAGAGTCAATCAGACACAAAACTACAGAGTCTGAGCTTCACAAAGAGTCAGACAATAGTTTGTGTCCAAAGGTTCGGAAACAACAGTTTGAAACGAGGCTCATTTTAGTCAGATATTTTAGGAAAAACAGGTCCGATCTGTGTGTTTAAGTGAGGATATACATTTTTGCTGTGTGTATTGGGGCCCCACCGAGAAGGTTTGTACCTGGGCCTAGAATGTGTCTCTACGCCCCTGCATCTGAGCCTCGCCCATCTTTTCGTAACTTCCATTCTTACACAGTACAACTATTGACAACATTTACATACATTGAACATGTTTTGTCGTATACTTCGCTGTCCACTTTTAATGTAGGTTAATTCCCAGCCTTCACACTTTAATTCTTCCACACGTCCAACACCGGCGTGTCTGGGCGCTGTCTGCCTCCTCGTTACTTCGTGTTTCCTAACGAACCTTTCCACCAATCACAACCCGCCGTCAAGAAATGAATTTTTAAAAGTTAATGACCTACGTTTTGGATTATAACGCGGTCTCACGCACACACAAAGCTAACCAGTGTGTCGCGCTAAAGCAGGCTATTGTTACTGTTTAATTAATGGGTATTTTTGAGTATGCTAACACGGGATTAGCATATTCATAAGGAGGACATCTTTCAGACAGCTTTGCCCGGATCTGGACTGGTCTTGTTTTTGTTGGGACCGTACACAGGCCGGTTTGTTGACCCCACGTCCCGGCCCATTAGCTCCCATGATCCTCTCTGCTTCCAGACGCTTGGACCCGGCGCTCATTTGACGCTTGAGCGAGCAGGAGCGCACCCCGGCGAGGAGGCATTTGCATATTACACCATAAGGACAGAGGAGCACAATATGTCGAAATATGGAAGCAGGTTAATGCTACTGGGGTTGTTTCTGGGACAATAGAAAGTGGAGATGTCGTTGTATCAGAACCAGTCGTCGGTTTAGTTACAGACAGATAAGAAGCTCAAATATCAGTGTCGGATACAGAAGCAACTCAAGTAAAAGTAAAAGTATGACATGAAAAGGTAATACCTCTTTAAAAACTTAAGTACTTTATACTTTATTTGAATATTTTAAAAGGAAAGTATAAAAAAAGTATAGACAAAATCCTGTATTAAACACATTAAAAACTTCAAAATGTACCATATTATTTTGGAAAATAATACTAATAAATGTTGAAAGGAGTAGCTCATACATAGTTCCTTTCCTTGTCAGCATTTAAAATGTCAGCCTTCAACACAACAAAGCCGTACAGTAGAAGAAGAAGAAGAAGAATTTTTATTTATAGAGCGCTTTTCCACCTAATAGGCATCCAAAGCGCTTTACAAACCGTTGAAACTACAGTTGCCGTTACAACATAACATATACAATTACATTTATAGACAATAAACAATGTAGACACACAGTTGTAACTACAGTTGCGGTCACAACAAAACATACAATAAACAAGACATAAACAAGACAAAGCAGGTAGCTGTATTCTGTAAGTAAATACACTAAAGTAAATACACTAAAATGTACTTTTAGAGTAAAAAGTATTTGGAGGAGATTTGCATAATATTAAAGCCTTAAAAATAATGATATGGACTTTAAAAACTGTATTGTGCCGATGTGTCCATGTGCCTAATTCCAACTGATTTTGTTTATACATTTTTGTTTGATCAAAGTTGGAACATCAGTTCAAACTATGAACATGACAGAAATGACATTTCTGGAATCAAACAGTGAAAAAGATTCTTTTTAATCTAGTGAAATGGAAAATAGGGTTAGATACCAGTATAAAATTGATTGCAGCAAAGTATAAAACTCCACTTTTGTGTTTCATTACTTTCCACCACTGGGTTTTTGCAAAGCTTTTGGGGCTATAAAACAACGAAAAAATGTTAATCCAATTCAAGTAAATATTCATGTGGATCAGGTCCCATATGATGTACTTTTAATAAAACTTCCCACCCTGAAGTTTAAATGAAGAAAGTATGAAAGGGAAAACATAAGCAGGAATCACTGTCCTGTTCAAATGAAAGTGGAAAGTGTTATTTGATGAAGTCTGGAGCTGCAAAACAATGAAAAAAAAAAAGAATTCAAAATTATGTACATGAGGTCTTAAGTCATGTGTGATTAATAAAAGTCCGCACCTTTAATTCAGTCAGTATGAATGTTTGAAAGACAGACATTTGATCAAGACTGAGTCAACCCCATTAAAACGAGTAGGAAAAGGACAAGTGTAACTCATCCAAGAATCTGTAACATTTCAAAAAACAAACCTACACTAAATTTAGACAACTCCAACCTTCTAATTAACCAAATAGTTTTGTCACTGGGTCATATATTTTCTTATTGACACTAAATATACAAACGGTGTCATTACTAAGTGCATTAGTCTGAAGTCGGGCTAACAATAAAACCCAAAATCATAAGAAAAGTTATTTTATGGCTGAGTTTTAAGAGAAACAAACTGGGGTCAGACTTGTCCCCAAAGGATGAGTGTCCCTCTGATTAAAGGAACTCACAAGGGTCAAAGTGACAGGTGTTTAAAGTTTTCATGAGCGGCATTTTTTGGGTCAAAATCAACACCGTTACATCCATTAAGTGGCATTTTTGACAAATATTTAACAGGAAAAAAAGATAATTACGACTGCCCAGCTGTATTTATCCAACCACACCGAATCATTCTCACATAACAACAGTCATTTTCCTTGACCCCATTTGAAATAAAGTCCAAGGTTATAATTATAATGTGGAAGCAGGCGCCGCTCATGAGTCACGGAGCCTCGGTGTGTCGTGGTGTGATCGTATCGGCGGGAGGGACGTGACCTTTTCAGGCCTAAACACACACCGTCATTACGGCTTATTACAGGCTGTAGGGCCATTAACGAGTGGAACACCGCTCCTCGTTAGAGAGGGAGGGGGGGAGGGAGGGAGGGAGGGGAGAGGGGAGAGAGAGGGAGAGAGAGGGAGAGAGAGGAGAGAGAGAGAGAGAGAGGAGAGAGAGAGGGAGAGAGAGAGAGAGGAGAGAGAGGAGAGAGAGAGGAGAGAGGGAGGGGGAGGAGAGAGAGAGGAGAGAGAGAGAGGGAACAAGAGAGGAGAGAGAGAGGAGAGGGAGGGAGAGAGAGGAGAGGGAGGGGAGAGAGAGGAGAGAGGGAGAGAGGGAGAGGAGAGAGAGGGAGGGAGAGAGGGAACAAGAGAGGAGAGAGAGAGGAGAGGGAGGGGAGAGAGAGGAGAGGGAGGGAGAGAGAGAGGGAGAGAGAGGGAGAGAGGGGGAGAGAGAGAGAGGGGAGGGAGAGAGAGGAACAAGAGAGGAGAGAGAGAGAGAGGAGGGAGAGAGAGGAGAGGGAGGGAGGGAGAGAGAGGGAGGGAGGAGAGAGGGAGAGAGAGAGGGAGGGGAGAGGGGGACAGAGAGGAGAAGAGGAGAGAGAGGGAGAGGGGGAGAGAGAGAGAGGAGAGGAGACAGAGGCAGAGAGAGGGAGAGGGGAAAGGGGGGAGAGAGAGGGAGAGGGGAGAAGAGAGGAGAGAGAGAGGGAGGGAGGGGAGAGAGGGAGGGAGGGGGAGAAGGAGGGGAGAGGGGGAGAGAAGAGGAGAGAGAGAGGGGGGAGGGGAGAGAGGGGAGAGAGAGAGGGAGGGAGGGAGGGGAGAGAGAGTGGGAGGGAAGAGAGAGGGAGGGAGAGAGAGAGGGAGAGAGAGGAGAGGAGGAGAGAGAGGAGAGAGAGAGAGGGGGAGAGAGAGGCAGAGGAAAAGGGAGGAGAAAGAGAGGAGAAGAGAGAGAGAGGAGAAAGAGAGGAGAGAGAGTGGATCAGAGGGGAGAGTGGGAGAGAGAGGAAGGGGAAAAGACAGACGGGAGAGATAGGAGAAAGAAAGAAGGGTAAAGAGAGAGAGAGAAAAAAAGAGGGGAGATAAAGAAAGAGATAAATATAGAGAAAGAAAGACAGAAAGAGAGAGAGAGGAGAGCTAGAGGAAGGGAAGGAGAGCATAAGGGAGTGATAGAAAGACAGAGAGAGAGAGAGAGAACGCAAAAGAGAGAAGAGAGTGAAAATAGAAAACTAAAGACAGAGAAAAACACAGAGAAAGATAGATAGAAACAGAAGAGAGAGAAAGAAGAAAAGAGAGAAAAAGAGGGAGGGAAAGAAAGAGATAAATAGAGAGAGAAAGAAAGATTGAAAGAGAGTTTGAGGAAGGTAAGGAGAGAGTAAGGGTGAGTGAGAATAGAAAAATTGAAAGACATAAAGAAAAGTAGAGAGAGAGAAAGAAGAATGAGAGGAGTGTGCAAAAGGGAGAAAAAGAAAAAAGAGAGAGGAGAAAGAGACGGGTATAAGAGAGAGAGAGAGAGAGAGAGAGAGAGTGACAGAAACAGAGAGAAAGAGAGACAGAGAGAGAAAGAGGGGAGGAGACATTTTGTTGACATCTTAGATACAAAAAAAATTTGGGATTTTTTTGAAATTCAGTGTTAGAATAAACTAAATTTAGCTGAAAATGTATCTAAAAATTCAGATTTCGCTTCAGTTTTTGTGTTCTAAAACTTTAATAAACCAGGCTTAGAATTAGATATCAACAAATTCTTCTGCACAATTCATCAAAATCGTGTTAAAGTCTACATGAAAGTTCTCATGAAATTCTAATTATGACTTAGTTTAGTGGGAGGGCACTTGTGGTAAATCATTTCATCATCATATCATAGAATAAATTTTGAATAATGAGCTCTAAAACAGAATCCCTCTGTGATGTCATCAAAAAGCGACACACCATTGACCAAAATTGACACATTTTCTGACACTTTAAACAGTCATTCTTCAAAATAAAGGTGTTATCAGGTACTACTGTTTGTCAAATCATAACTATTGTGTAATTTACGTGAATTTTGACCCTTGTTTTCAAAATGGTTGCTAGGTAACAGTTGTAGAATTACCTCCAACTAATGTTCAACCAGGAAGTAACATGATAAACTTTACAGAAACGGTCAAACTGGGGACAAACAGGGAAAACTCAAATATTCTCTAAGTTTTCGTGAAATGTGTCGTCTGTCGTCTAAACCCTTGATTTTCAACCAGTGTTGCCAAGTGTGCCTTGAAAAAATGATTATTGT